>PISW01000167.1:168701-494800 GCA_004023785.1 Mungos mungo
TATGGCAATGAGAAAGAATGATATATGGCCATTTGTAGGAAAGTGGATGGACCTTGAGGGTGTCATGCTAAGCGAAATAAGTCAGGCAGAGAAGGACAGATACCATATGTTTGCATTCATAGGTCTAACAGGACAGACCTGGCAGGGGACCATGGGGAGAGGAAGGGGGAAAGAGAGTGGGGATGAGTGAGGGACACAGGTCAAGGGAGACTGCTGAATACCGGAGATGAACCATGGACTGAGGGGGGAGGGGGAGGGGGGGAGGGGGTGATGGTCATGGTGGGGGGCACTTGTGGGGAGAAGCACTCGGTGTTATATGGAAACTAATTTGACAATAAACTACTAAAAAAAAGTAAAAATAAAATAAAATGTATTATGGAACTAAAAACAACTTACTTGTGATAAAAATGACCACCACTCATTCTCTAAAAGAAAAAAAGCTCAGAGAACAGAGCAAAACCCCAATTTTTTTAAAAAAATGTTTTTTAATGTTTATTTTTGAGAGAGAGACAGAGCATGAGCAGGGAAGGGGCAGAGAGAGAAGGAGACACAAAATTGGAGGGCTGCTCCAGGCTCTGAGCTGTCAGCACAGAGCCCCGCCGTGAGGCTCAAACTCATGAACTGTAAGATCATGACCTGAGCCAAAGTCAGTTGCTTAACTGACTGACCCACCCCGGTGCCCCCTTAACCACCCAGTTTTGTTTCTGTATTTATTTTGAGAGAGTGTGAGAGAGAGTGCACATGCCTGAGCATGTGCATGAGCAGGGGTGGGGCAGAGAGCGAGGGAGAGAAAGAAATCCAAGCAGGCTCTGCGCTGTCCATGCAGACCCTGATGCAGGGCTGCATCCCACAAACCATGAGATCATGACCTGAGCTGAAGTCAGGAATCCGAGGTGTAATGGACTGAGTCACCCAGGAATCCCAAAAACTCCAGTGTTACTGTGTGAATAGATGAATCTAAAACTTTTTTTTAATGTTCTTTATTTTTGAGAGACAGAGAAAGACAGCACAATCAGGGAGGGTCAGAGAGAGAGAGGGAGACATGGAATCCAAAGCAGGCTCTAGGCTCTGAGCTGTCAGCACAGAGCCCGATGCCGGGCTCGAACCCACGAACTGTGAGATCATGACCTGAGCCAAAGCTGGACTCTTAACCGACTGAGCCACCCAGGTGCCCCATGAATAGATGAATCTAAATCAAAATGATCAAGAAAGGTTGAATATACAAAGCTATACAAATAAAAATCCTAACAAAAAATTGCTCACGATGGTAATAACAGACAAAATTACATTCCAGGTAAAAAGATTGCAATGAATCAAAGCAGAACATTTTAAAAGAATAAGTTTAATTCCCAAAGAGGCCCTCATAGTTATTGGCTATTTACCAAATAACAGCATTATTATTGTTATTATATGTTATTATTATATCATAAAGAAAATGAACAAGAAATACCTAGATAAGTAGACACAATTGTAGGGGACTTGGCTTTACTCCTTTAGTCCACAAAAGGGCAAGTACAATTTTAAAGGATTTCAGAAGGTGACCGGGGGGCCTGGGTGGCTCAGTGGGTTAAGCATCCGACCTTAACTCAGGTCATGATCTCTCTGCCTGGTCCGTGGGTTCAAGCCCCGAGTCAGGCTCTGTGCTGACAGCTTGGAGCCTGGAGCCTGCTTCAGATTCTGTGTCTCCCTCTCTCTCTCTGTCCCTCCGCTGCTCACGCTCTGCCTCTCTCTCAAAAGTAAATAAACATTAAAAAAGTTTTTAAATAGGGGACAGAACATAATAATATGGATAGAACTGATATATATTTACGTCTCTGTCCTAAAAACAAAGAACAGATCTTCATTTCAAATGCCTGTGATCAGTGGTAAAAAATCAAAACAAAACAAACCCAACAAGACAATAAAAATCTGGTCGTTTATTAGGCCAGGTAGTAAACTTCAGTGAAGTCTTAAAAGAAGAAATAGTTCAGCGGTGACTGGGTGGCTCAGTCAGTTAAATGTTGGACTCTTGATCTCAGTTCAGGTCTTATTCTCAGAGTTGTGAGGTCAAGCCCCACATTGGGTTCCGTGTTTCATGTGAAGCCTGCTTTAAAAAGTAATAAAAATAATAGAATAAAATAAGAAGAGGAAATAGTTCAGAAATCTTTCACTGGTCACAATGAAACAGACTTAAAATGTAATTACAGGGGCACCTGGGTGGCTCAGTCGGCTAAGTGTCCAACTTCAGCTCAGGACATGATCTCACAGATCGAGAGTTCGAGCCCCGTGTCCAGCTCTGTGCTGACAGCTCAGAGCCTGGAGCCTGCTTCAGATTCTGTGTCTCCCCCTCTCTCTGCCTCTCCCTTCCTCATGGTCTGCGTCCCTCTTTCTCTCTCTCAAAAATAAATAAGCATTTTTTTAAAAAGTAATTACAAAGCTAGTAGGGAAAAAATACTCAGCCCTCCAAAAATATTAAAGAATTCAAATAAACCTTATTAATTGCAAATAGCTACAAGATTAAAAATAAGAAAATCTTACATACCAGAACCTATGGGATAAAGCTAAAGTAGAATTCTGAGGAAAATCCTTAACATGTACATAAATAAATCAGACAAAGATGAAAATAGCTTACATAGCCCACCTGACATATTATGACATAAGTCATAAAATAAAACAAAATCAAACAACAAAAAGAATAAGGAAGTCAGAAAAAGTCTCTACTTCCAAAATAAATTTCCCATTAATCAAATGGAAATATTAAAATGAAATTGTTTAAACTTTTTTAAATGTTTGCTTTTATTTTTGATAGAGAGCATGAACAGGGGAGGGGCAGAGAGAGAGGGAGACACAGAATCTGAAGCAGGCTCTAGTCTCCCAGCTGTCAGCACAGAGCCTGAAGTGGGGCTCGAACCCACAAACTGTGAGATCATGACCTGAGCTGAAGTCGGAGGCTTTACTGACTGAGCCATCCAGGTGCCCCTAAAATGAAATCATTAAGAATTAAGAATTACTATAGTGTTCTTGCCGTAAGGAAAAACATTCCCAAAAAAGGAATACTTGGGCACTAAGAATTATGTTTTTTAATTTCTGCCTTGAAAAAAAACTATAAAGTTAAGAGGAAGAAAAATTGAGTGTGGGGGAAGGCTCCATCAACCACAAAATGATAATATTCTTAATATAAAAAAAAGTTGCAAAACTCAATAGACTAGAGATGAAGAGCTTACGTACAAAAAAAGAGGCAAGTATTATGAAAATACATTTCAAAAAAGGAAATATAAATAGCTCTCAAACCCATGAAAACATGTTCAGCTTCACTGACAATTGGAGACATTAAAACAAAACTCTAATATCCCTTTTTTTAAACTACCCGATGAGCAAAGACCAAATGTTAGAAAATGCACGTCTTGCAAAGTTGTGGGGAAAGACACACTCTCCTATACCTCTCCTGACAGCAACCTGACATTGACCCCCTCAAATTTTTTTTTACTTTTATTTATTTTTGAAAGAGAGACAGAGGATGAGTGGGGAAGAGGCAGAGAGGGAGACACAGAATTGGAAGCAGGCTCCAGACTCTGAGCTGTCAGCACGGAGCCTGACGTGAGGCTCAAACTCACAATCCATGAAATCAGGACCTGAACTGAAGTCGGACACCCAACCGACTGAGCCACCCAGGTGCCATGCTCTGAAAATTAAATTCTGTCCTTGACTCAGAAGTTCTACCTTTTGGAATGTAGCTACGAAATCCATTCACAAACTTGTAAAATAAAACACATACAATTTATGATAGCATCGTTTGCAGTAGCAAAATAACTGGGGCAGATGAAATATATCCAACAGTAGAATGTGAGCTAAAAATATTTTGAAATATCCATACAATGAATACAATATATTAAAAAGCAGGGATGCCTAGGTGGCTCAGTCTGGTAAGCTTTCTACTTCGGCTCAGGTCATGATCTCACAGTTCATGAGTTCAAGCCCCGTGTTAGGCTCTGTGCTGACAGCTCAGAACCTGGAACCTGCTTCGGATTCTGTGTCTCCCTCTTCTCTGCCCCTCCTCTGCTCACATTCTCTCTCTCTCTCTCTCTCTCTCTCTCTCTCTCTCTCTCTCTCTCTCTCTCTCTCTCTCTCTTTCTCTCTCTCTCAAAAATAAATAAACATTAAAAATTTTAAAACAACACTCTCTAACTATGGTGGTAGGGATCCCATTTTCAAGATTTATCATTGAGACTAAGAAGCAAAGTGCAACAAAGGAAAAAATAGGTCTAGCATGGTACCATTTATGCCCACCAAAATAATACATGTACATATAGACATACGTGCGTAAGCATGAGTTTGTGTAGCACCCATCTTTTGAGAAGGACATTAATACCACTTTGCGTTGGGACATGTGTATGGTAAAGCGTGTACAGTAAAGCGATGATAGGCAGGTCCAGTATAGAACGGGTAGGAGAGAGCATTGACTCAGAAATCACACATTTCTGTTTACATTTCTGCTCTGCTGCTGATCAACTCTGTGACTCTGAGCTCATAAAAACATTTACTTCTCTTACAATGATTTGCACAAGACCTGGCGGTGATACAGTTTGAAATGGCGGGCATGGAGTAGGCACTTGATAAATGATAGGTGTTGTTACCAGCCCATTTTAAAAGAACTCCATTCAGCCATGGATACAACCAGCTTTAGGAAGCCTTAAAAGAGTTCAAGACCCAGGAAAAGCCAATGTTTCCTTTTGAGTCTGAAGGCAGGAAAGAGCTGATGTCTCAGTTTGAAGGCAGTCAAGCAGGTACAATTCTCTTACTCGAAGGACAGTCAGACTTTTTCTGCTAAGTCCTTCAACTGATTTTTCCAGGCCTACCTGCATTGGGGAGAGCAATTGTTTTACTAAGCCTACTAATTCAGATGTTAATCTCATCCAAAAGTACTCCCAGGGAAATACCCAAAATAATGTTTGACCAAATATCTAGGTACCCAGTGGGACACATAAAATTAACCATCACACAAGGGTATGGGAATGAATAGGGAGTCACCTTGAAAAAACCAGCAAGCCTTCCTGAGAGTTGTATAGGATGGGAAGGCAGTGCTAGAGAAAAGATTGACACAGATCCTAATGGTACAAAACTGCAAAGTAACCAAAGGAGAATTTACCTGGTGCTATTGATGGAGGGCGGGGAGGGCAGTGGTGGTGGAGGTGAACATGAGGCCATATTCATAGGCAAGCCTTGTGAACTTGGAGTAGCATGAGAGAGTCTTGCACAGACAATTAGGAATTAGAACAAAATCATAATTGTCTTTATTCATCTTTTGTCCAAGCCAAACCGGATGTCACCGTGGAGCCAGTGAAGGTTAAGGGATTTGTGAAATTGGTGCAGACGCTTCTGAATGAGAAGTTCTGCTCTTCTGAATGCTGAGAATAAGACGTCAAAGAAGTCCAGTGTGGTTCTCTTGCTGTGTTTGTGTTGATCACCCTGCCCCTAGTCCCAGGATGAGAGCAGGGCCATCAAGGGACAGTACATTCCCTTCAGACTAGACTGGCCTCCTTCTTCCAAGGGAGCTCTGCCCAGAGGCTGAAGATATAAATGTAGTAGTAATTTGGCCTTATGATAATAACACGTAAAACCGTGGGACTGAATGAGACCACCTAGGGCAGTGGTTCTAAGCTCTGAGTACACGTAAGGGCCACCTGGGAAGCGTTTGAAACCTGCCAAAGCCATGGGGCACCCGGTGGCTCAGTCAGTTGAGCATCTGACTCTTGATTTTGGCTTTGGTCATGATCCCAGGGTCATGGGATGGAGCCTCGTGTGGGGCTCCGAGCTGAGCATGGAGCCTGCTCAAAATTCTCCCTCTTCCTCTCTGTCCCTCTCCCCCACTCGCTCTTTCTCTAAAATAAAATAATAAAATAAAAAACCTGCCAAAGCCAGAGCCCCACACCTGGAGATTCTAAGTTCCTTGGTTGGGGTCCACAGACGCCTGCATTTAGAAACCAAACCCAGATGATGCTCATGTACAGACAGAGCCGAGAGCACCCATCTGGGGGAGAAAAGAGAAATCTCCAGCAAACTTTGAAGCAGTCAGCATTGGACATCGATTTGAGAAGTAGAGGCCATTGAAGAAAAGGAAAGCCAGAGACGAAGGGTTTTGAGATAAGGTCACCGGTACCACGTGCTCGCTGGTGAACTGGATGAGGTTAAAGAAGGGGCCAATGCATTTGACAACTGAGAAGCAATTTGTAACCTTGAAAAGAGTGGCAGGGGCAGAAGGCAGATTGGAGTGAGCTGTGGTGGAAAGAACATCACAGCAACATTTTTGAGTTCTGCTCCGAAGACATGAGCATAAATGATGGAACCGCTGCTGTAGGAGATGGGGGAATGGAGAGCTTTTGACAACACTGATGGGACGCCCTAACAGAAAGAATTCCATGAAGAAGGAGAAAAGTATGGTTATGGCAGGTGTGGTGGCCCTGAGGAAGCCGGAGAATGGAGTCCAGATGAGGACCAATCAGCCTTTGATGGGAACAGGGATCCCTCCTCTTTGGAACCAAGATGGAAGACAGAGAAGACGCTAACTACTCAAGTCTGTAAATTTGGTGGCAAAGAGGAAAGAAAGTCCCCATCCGATCAGGCTTCTATAAATATCTATTTGTATAAATGGGATCAAATAATAAAAAATAATATTTTGAAGTCATTCCATAGATTATACTATGGACATATTTTCATGTGAATAAATATTCATCTCAATCATCCTTTTAAAATCACTGCATAGGGGCGCCTGGGTGGCTCAGTTGGTTAAGCATCTGACTGGCTCAGGTCATAAACTCACTTTTGTGAGTTCGAGCCCTGCTTCGGGCTCTGTGCTGACAGCTTGGAGTATGGAGCCTGCTTCAGACAGATTCTGTGTCTCCCTCTCTCTCTGCGCCTCCCCCACTCATGCTTTGTCTCTCTCTCTCTCTCTCTCTCAAAAATAAAGACTAAAATAATTTTTTAAATAAAATTACTGAATAGTAGTCCTTTGTATAGCTGACTACTATGTTTTTAATCATTACTCTTGTGGGGGTGTATTGATTTTCCCCCATCTTTTGATGATAAATATATTTACATATAATTTTAAAATTATTTTCCTGGATTTTCTGTAAAAAGCATCCTTTGTGTCAGTCAGATGCCCCTTTCTCTCCAATATTTTCATTGCTCCTTTGGGGCAACCAGAATTCTGCTTTATGCAACACAAAGGATATAATTGCTACTTTCTGTAAACTTTCAATGCTGGGTAAAATTGTCTACTGTTGATGTGACTTTATTCCCACAGGTCTCCTTTAATACACTGTGGCCTCAGAGACTGGCTGGAATTAACACTAATTTCATGTTAATTATTTACTGTAAAGATCAGTTTCTCATTTTTCTACTAACACTGCCATCAACGTGGAAAACCTTGATTATCCAACCTTGAAAAAAATGATTCTAGAAGTTGAAAGGCAGCACAGCTTAAATTCCCAAGGATGATTTCTCCTCTCCTTCACACTTGCTGTCTTCATTCCTCTGTTCTTCGTTCTCCTTGGTTCGTCTCCCCTGTGAAATTCCTGATTCTCAAAAACTGACTATCCTCTGAAGCTAAGACTCATACAAAACTTGATTTAAATGCTCCTGATTCCCCTCCACACAACAGGATTTCAGTTCTTGAAATAACACCAAACCTTTGAATTCCCCCCACCCCCTTATTATACCTGGAAGCCACTCTAAAGAAAAATACTCTATTTCTGTTGAATCCCTTACCTGGTCCAGTATGGAAGGCCAAGATGATTGATTCTTGGTCCAAAATTCTTGGTAGCCAAGGACACTACAGAAACCAATATATGTTTCTAATGTCAAAGACGAATGAGCTATTCAAAATGCAAATTTGATCACCTCCTTTTGTTGCTTAAAGCCCTGCAGTGATTATCCATTGTTCTTGGAATAAAGACAGTCTTCCTCAAGAGGACCTACAAGGACCTCCTGCTCTCTGGCCACAGACCTCTCCACGCCACTCCTTGGTCTCTGAAAACCATTTGTATTCCTCTTATGTTAGTTTCTTGAGCAAGCCATGAACTCTTCTACCTCAAAGGTTTGTTCTCTTCCTAGAGGAGTTTGTTGACATCTGTGTTTGCCTGGTTAGCTATGCCTCGTCCTTCAGATCTTCATGTAACTGTCATTTCTTCAAGGAAGCGCTCTCTACTCCAGAGAAAGTTAGATCTTCCTATTATAGGTTCCTATGGTGCTGTGTGATTCTTTACTGCAGTCCTTGTCGTGACAGAAATTTCATATGTAATTTTGTGCTTGTTTGATTAATGTCTGTCTCTCTACCAGAGTGTAAAATTCATGAAAACCAGGATGGCATCTGGAGATAGATAGGTCTATCATCCAGGACAGCATCCCAATGTTTGTTGAATGAATGAATGAATAAATGAATGACTAAAACTGAGAGTCATAGCCTGTAAAAGCTAAAGATGGGTAGTTTAGGAGCTAATTTCATAGTGGTGATATAAGGAAAGAGGGGAGCAGAGACCATTTCATCAAAACCTTCTTTTTAAAAAAATAATTGTTTAAGTTTATTTATTTATTTTGAGAGAAAGAAAGGGAGAAATGAGGGAAGGGGCAGAGAGAGAATCCCAAGCAAGCTTCCCATTGTCAGTGCAGATCCCAACAGGGGCCTTGAATTTACTGATCGTGAGATCATGACCTGAGTTGAAATCAAGAGCCAGACGTTCCACCGGCTGAGCCACCCAGGTGCCCTCATCCAAACCTTCTTAATGTGAGTGCCTAGAAAGTTACAGTTCTACTGTAACTGTACTTAAAGTTTTGATCAGACATTTATTTTGACAGAGTCCATTGTAGACTCTAAATATCCATGTGGGTGCTGACTTTCCCAAAAGATGAAAAACCATTACTCAAATCCAATTCCTAAACAGGGACTAGATAAATGGTCAAAAGTGGAGGCTGGTCTTTGGAAGGATGGCCAGTGTTCTATCCACTGCCTTTCTACCAAACAACGGTAATAATAATCCATCGAAAACACCTATTTCGCGTGTCTCGTGATCCAATGGAAGATACGCTAAGCAAAGTTAATTAACGCTTTGAAACTCTGGGCTGTTGGAGCATCAGATACAGTGAGAGCTGGCTAGCTGTCCTTCCTCGTCCCCCAGGCTCGCTGCCTCTCCTTGACGCCTTACCAGCAGATAGCTCTGAAGGCAGCATGTAGCCTAGTGCTTTTCATCCACCATTTGCCTCTTGTTCCTAACTAATGAAGCCTCAAGCCCTTGTTGGGCCTTGTTTCTACAAGGCTGGACACCTTCTTTTAACAGGACGTACTTGAAAAACAAGATATTTCCCTTTGTACTAGAAACAAATGGTGATTAATGTCCTCGTTGTAATTAATCTGTGGTGACAGATTAGGAGTGTAGCAGCAGCTCTTTGGCTGCTGTGGGAGCGTTCCTTGATAGGACAGCTGGTGAGAGGGGACACCAAATTCAATTTGTTTCTCATTTGCATACATATGACAACCATCTGTGCTAATAGCACTGCAATGTCTCCATTAAGCCCTGCGCTTGCACACAGCCTTCCCCGGCTCCCGTCAGGCCTGGGAGAGGGGGAGCTCAGAGCATAAATATTTGCAGAGGGAAAGCAGTGGGCTTGATGGAATACACCCAACCATGTCCCTTTCCACTGGGGGCTCAGCACTAAACACGGGCTGAGATCCCCGTCACCCATAGGAGGGCGATCTTCTTTTGAGAATTCCCGCTCTTTTCATCAAAAAGCCTCTACCCTCTGTCTCAAAGATCCAACTGAACTACTACTCATGGTCTACTTCTGATTGTACGGTTGCTCACACCAGCTTCTCTTTGGTAAAGACGTTTCCATTTTTGTAAATGGCCCATTTATTTAAAATATATATATATATATATATATATATATATTCATGGAGTATCTGCAAAGTGGGGGCAACTATTCCAGGGATTAATGGGAGAGAAGAGGATTTTGCTTAATGGGGTTTACATGCAGAGGTGAACCCTGGCACCAAACAAACATGTAAGGAAAGGATCAGGTAGTGTTACGTTCTAAGCAGAGATTCAGAACCGGGTGCAAGGCGGTGTGGAATAGAGAGTGGGTGTTGACTCCATTGGGTTTAGTTTTCTGAGCAGTTCTCTCAGAGGAGGCAAGATTTAAGCTGCTATCTAGATGACAAGAAGGAATCAGCCCCAGAATATCAACGGAAAACACATTTATTTTCCCCCAAAGAAAGAATAGTGAGTTTGATGTGTTGAGGAAGAAAAAGGGCCAGCATGACTGGGAGACAGTGAGTGACATGACAAGAGCAGTGAGTCTGTCTTAGTTTCTTAGGGCTGGAGTGATGAAGTACCATGGGCAGGGAGGCTAAAAACAACAGAAATTTATTGTCTACAATCCTGAAGGCTAGAAATCAATAACCAAGGTTTTGGCCTGGCCCTGAAAACTCCAAGAAGAATATTTCCTTCCTTCTTCTAGCTTCTGGTATTGCCAGAGATCTTTGCTTTATAGACACATCACTCCAGCCTCTGCCTCTGTCATGACACGGTCGTCTTCTGCTCATGTGTCTGTGTGTCTCTTCTTCTCTTCCTATAATGGCATCAGTCATATTGGATTAACCAGCTGGAGCACAGGGGGGATTGAAAGACAGATAAGACATGTAGGTCATAGTGTAAGAGCCATGGATGACCTTTAAAGACTTATAACAATGAAATGATACAATCCAACGTCCATGTGGGAATCATAGTTAGAATAGGTGGAAGTGGGGCAAGAGAGAAGAGTGAAGGTAACCATTCACCTTACCTATTTGATATACATGTTTAGAAAATTAGAGGAATCACGTTTTTGTCCTGAATAATTGGCAAGATGGTGCAACATTCACTGGAAGAGGGAATATTTGAGGGAGGGCACAGGGAACAAATCTGGAAAAGAAAATCAAGGGCTCCATTTTGGACATATTAAATTAGAGACATCTCCAAGACATCTCCATGGAAGTATAAAATCAACCTATTTGGGTGTGTGAGTCCAAACATCAGAGGAGAAAAAACTGGTGGTCTTGATACAGAAATTTGGGAATCATCAGCTTCAAGAGATTATTTAAAGTCCATGGGTGCTAGGTGAGATCTCTGTCCAGAAAGAGAAGAATATAGAAAAACGCAAAAAATGAAAATAAGGATTCCATCCCAAACCCAGAGAAATGCTATGACTCTCTTTTCTTCCAGTCTTTATCTTTGGGGTCATCATGTCTCAATGGTGAGTGCCCTTCCTTATCATGGATGACTTTGCTCTGTGAAACACTGTGTGTGGTGAGAGTCAAGGCTTGGCTGACCCTTCTCTGTTTCACGCCACAGCCCACCCATATTTCATCCCTATTTCCTTTTGTCCTGGTGTTGCTCCATGACGAGGTCCAGGTTCAATGTCTTTATAATCACACACTAGGGTTTCTCAAACCCAGAACTGTTACATTTTGAGCTTGATAATTCTCGGCTGAGGAGAATTGTTTCTTATATTGTAAATGTTTAGCAATATCCCCGACCTCCACCCACTAGGTGCCAGAAGTGTTTCCCCACCCCCGGTTGTGACAATTAAAAATGTCTCCAGACATTGAGAAATGTTCTCTGGAAAATGAGGGTAGGCAAAATGACCCCCACTTAAGTACCGCAGCCACAGACATAACACAGTACTCTAAATACAGGAGACACTCATTATTAAATATTTGCCATTGATGGTGACGGCAATTATATCTTGGCACACGGCTTCCCTTTACTTTCCCCCATCCACGAAAGGAAATAGATTCTTTATTAAAAATCTTGTAAACTAGCATCAGAATTTCTCATTAGTCTCTGGCCAGGCCTCCAGACTCCAGACTTCTCCAGAGTTAAAGACAAATGTGTGAGGAGTCAGAATGAGGTGTGAAAGGGAGTTATTCATTCAGCCAGTCAACAAATGGCAAAGTTAAACAACAATTGAATTTAAAAAAGCCCTTCTGAGACCAAAGCCTGGTTTGATAAGATAGGGGAGGTTATTACCTAAGAAAAATTGCTAGCACACATTCGAGTGACTTTGCGTCCTAAGTAAAAAGTCATCTTTAGCACAACAGATGTCCTTTTAAAATTTTATCAACCAGAAAAATAGAGGGGGGAGAATGCAAACCAGACCATTAAAATGTAATCTAGAGCCTACAAATTAATAAAACGGTAGCACAATCAGATTGAAATGGCATGGAATCAAATGATATGTAGCTGTCTTTGTGGTGCATTGTAGCTCCGGAAACCCTAAAGATTGAGTACGTGCATGGAGCCTGCTGGCAGCATGAGGAACATAGCAGTCTTTCCTAGTGGATCCCAGTACAGTCTTATAAGCTTGGGGGGCATTATAGATGGCATGTGTTTGCATCAGAAGCCTGGGAAGGGGGGCATTATAGATAACGTGTATTTGTCAAAGAGCCCTCTTGAAGACCTTTTCATGGGTCCACACCAAATCGTGATCTTCAAATTGAACCACTCGGTTTGTCAAGTAGAGATACAGAAAATGGAAACCAAGGTAAAAGAAATCCCTTCTCTCTAGACAAGAACTCTTAGACATTTGCTGCCTGTTTCTTTCCTCCTGAGCTCAATCCAAGTCCTGATTGGTCCTCCAAGGTGGAGGCGTGTCTGCTTCCCATGCAAGAAGGAGTCTTGGATTAGCCCTGATCATTCTGTAACATGAATCCAAGGGGACAGAAGGGTCAAAAAGGAAACGAAAGGCATTCCCAAGAAGGGCTTGCAGAAAATTACATTGTGTGGAGAAACAGTAGTATTTAGGTTTAGTGACAGCATTGCAAACCACCCCAAAATGTAATGCTTTAAAGAAACAACAGTTTAGGGGCACCTGGGTGGCTCAGTCTGTTCAGCATCTGACATCTGGTCAGATCATCAACTCACGGGTTGAGAGTTCAAGCCCCATGTCAGATTCTGCGCTGATACGGATTCTCTCTCTCCCTGTCCCTCCCCGACTTGCACTTTTTCTCTTTAAAAATAAATAAATAAACTTTAAAAAAGAATAAACAACTGCTTATTCTTTCACATCTGTGGGTTAGATGGGTAGTTCTACTTCTTTTGGTTTTGGCAGAAGTATTACAAAGTCTTAACTGGCCATATCCACATAGCCGGCAATTGATGCTCAGTGGGAACTTCCAGCAAGGGCTGTGGGTGAAGGTTCATGGTTCTCCTCTATGGGGTCCTTTCCACATTGCTGCTTGGTCTTCCTTACAACATGGCAGCATCTTTCCAAGAAGGAAAAGCTGTCAGTTTGTTAATGCCTGAACTCAAAAGAACTAGAATGTTACTCTAAGTATTTTCCATTGTTCTTCACTATAGCAGTTACAGGGCCAGTGTAGATTCATACGAGGACCCTCGCCCCCCCCCCCTCCAATATATCTGTCACACAAATTCTTGGGTAATAATTGGCACTCATGGTATAAATGACTTGTTTATTAATAGCACTGATAGCAGAATGACTGCACAAGAGAAATGGATCACATCGTGTCACTGTAATAAGCTTTCAAAGGTCATCTGTGGCTCTTACATTGTGATCTGAGTGCCTTAACCTGGCTCTCAAACTCCCATGCGCTAGAGCTGGTTAATCCAATATGGCTGCTATCAGTTTAAGAAGAGAAGAGACACACAGACACACAGATGTCCACGTGATAACAGGGGATACAGGGAGAGATCACCCTTGACACTAGCAGCAACAAGAGACTTGTCATTTGACTCTGTACCCAACCACTCTTGTGTACCACGAGGCTCCTGACCCGCATCTGTGCCTTTCTCCTCTAGAACCCAATAGCGTCACATTGTAAGAGTACTGGATGCCAGGGCACCTGGGTGGCTCAGTCGGTTGAGTGTCTGACTTTGGCTCAGGTCATGATCTCGCTGTTCATGGGTTCGAGCCCTGCATCGGGCTCTGTGCTGACAGCTCAGAGCCTGGAGCCTGCTTCAGATTCTGTGTCTCCCTCTCTCTCTGACCCTTCCCTGCTCATGCTGTCTCTCTCTCTCTCTCAAAAATAAATAAAAATTTTAAAAAAGAGTACTGGATACAAAAGAAAGAGATGGCTTACCTTCCTCCAAGTGTACATGTGCAAGTGCCAACTACACGAACCTGTGTGAATCTAAGGAGTGACCGGAGGGCCAGAAGGAATGGCTCTCTTTATATCAGCACTTGGCTTTGAGAGCCACTTGTTCCCCCCACTGCAGTGACAAGGACATACACACAGCTACTGATCAAGAGCTATGTTCATCTAATCAAGTTCTTAATAAATCCCATTTCCCTTCCATCTTCTGACATTTACTCAAGGAAGGAGTACATAGCAGACTCTCTTTCTTTTAGAAATGCCTACTTCATAGAGCTAGTCCCAAAATGAAGTGAAAGAACCTAAAATTACTCTCCCGAGAATGAGTATTCCAGAATGTTAGATGGTGTGAAAAGAGCGAAGCCCAGTATCTGATGTAGTAAGTGCTTAATAAAAGACACATAATGTTGTTCAAGAAAAGCTCTTTTAGGGGAAGAACGGTAAAGGAATAGGTTGGAGTCGTGAAAGGGGAGAGGGGAGCATAAGGGCTAGGAGGCTTGGGGTCAGGAGAAGGGTGATGTCCTGTCATTCTCAAGAGGCATTTGACAGAGCTCTCTTTAATACCAAATTATCAGAGACAGTTTTGGGATTTTCATTGGCACAGACACACTTCCCCCCTGAGCCCTGGAATAAATACTCAGCAGGTCAAAGGTCAGTTCATTAATCTCTTCACTTGTCTGTTTGTTTGGACACACGGATGCGCCATTGTGAAGGCGATTTGAGCAAAGGCTGAAGGAAATTGAGACCAGGGAAAATGTGCATTCTAACTCACTTTAGTACTGTCACATGGTGTGTGAAAGGGAAGGAAAATGCTTTAGATGCAATTCTCTGGTTTTTAAAAAAAAAAAAATTCTCTGCAGTCGAAATTGGAAGCACGGGACTGGGTTCTGTTTTTCCCTGGGTTTGTTTATGCACCTTCTAGCTGGCATTTGATCAACTTTTCTTTCCCCAGTGAATTTTTATTTTGCTCCATTAGGCAAAGCTCGTCGGGCAAGCTCCATGTAATTCTCAGCCTCTTCCTTGGTATCAATAACATCCTCCCGCTTGACACAAATTCAGCACATCTTTAACCATCTCTGAGGAGTCCCGGAGCAGCCTCATTCTAAGAGATGTGGAAATAAAAGCAGAGAAAAGACACGTTCTCTGTGGAAGCTCGAGGAGAGTGATTTTGACTCGAGTTAGCCTCATGAGACGCGGTGTCATTTTTATGAATTGCCAAGAGCCCTCTCCATTTGGATCCAAATAACCTGGAAACAGTCAGTTGCCCTGGAGTCTTTCTGGGGCAAGAACCCTGGGGAAGAGAATTAATGACTCGCTGAAGTTCACTTCCATAGACCAGAGGAGAGCAAAGATGGCAGATTTTGTGTGCTCACTGTCTGCCTCTTCGGAAGTTGCGGTGGGCAGACTTCAAGGGGACCCCCATGATCCCCGCCTCCTAGAGCTCACACAGCTGTGTAATCCCTTCTCGGTGAGTGTGGGGAGGACCCGTGGCTGCTTCAAATCACTAGAACATAGGAAAGGTCATGGGCTATGGCCCCCAAGATTGTGCGACACTGAGTTTGTGCTGATTTTTATGGCAATGGTGGGACACTCATGGAGATGACCTCTTTCACATTTCTGGGGTTTGGCAGGTGCTTGTTTCTGGTTGTTCTGGGTCCTCAACTATACAGCACCCCAACTCCAAGCTGCCCAGGTCTGCTACATGACCATCTCAAGGCTCCAAACACCAGAGCGAGGACAGAGTTCCAATGCACACTGTTAATTCTCTCCTTGAGCCAAGTTCATTACTGTGCCATCACCCAGAGTAGGTCATAAGGCCAACCTAGATTCACAGGTAGAGATAAAATCTCCAACTTAAAATTTTATTTTAAGTTTATTTACTTTTGAGACATAGAGAGAGCAGGGGAGGAACACACACACACACACACACACACACACACACACACATTGAGAGAGAGAGAGAGAGAGAGAGAGAGAGAGAGAGAGAGAGAGAATGAATCTCAAGCAGGCTCCACAATGTCAGCACAGAGCCGGATGTGGGACTCAAACCCATCACCTGTGAGCTCGTGACCTGAGCTAAAGCCAGGGAGTTGGACAGTTAACCAACTGAGTCACCCAGGAGCCCCTAAAATTTCCAGCTTTTGATGAGAGAAGCTACAATGTGACACAGAAGGTCACAGAAAATGGAGAAATACCTGTGGCCATCTTACAATCTACCACGTGCTGTAAGACATAGCCTGGGGTGTGAGCCAAAATACATGCTAAGAAAGGGCACCATTCTTGTCCCTGAGACTCAGATGCTACGGGGGACAGTCTCTGCTCCACAGTCTAGGACTCACACTTCACACAAAAGTTCCCTCCATCACACTGCCCCTCCGTCTGTGATGGAAACAAGAAACAGAACCTTTTCCCCACCTCCTCCTCCCTCAGCCCCTACGTGCAGGAAACAGAGCGTACTAACATGCCCTAGGGCCTCATCAGCTCAAGGAAATCCCTGGCCACAGAAAAGGGAAGGGGTAGAAATTATTACAGACTTGCTGCAGTCATCACCCGGGCAGAGGGTCAGGATTCCACCCTCTGGTGGTGGACTTTCATGGCCATGAGGGGCCATGCCCCAAATTCTAGGGACACCCCTGTATTCTAATTTCACAAATAAGAAAACTGAAATTCAGAGAAATGAAAACACTTGCTCAAATTCACATAGAGGCGGAACTGAACAACGTCCAAAAATAGGAGCTTTGGGGAGGGAGTAAAATATGAGGGAAGCAGAGAGACAGACACTCAAACTGAGCAGTACTGATTCCCAACAAACAGCCCCTCCCAGCTCCCTGTAATCACAATATATTGACTTTATTCTGGGTTCCATCCCTCCCTCCCTAAGAAGGGCAGGTCGTTCCCCAAGTTTCAGCAATAGATCTCAGTTTAGCTAAGCCAATGATAGGACCCTCTTCTCTTTGTCTAAAATCAGTTCAGTCATGGGCATGGCCAAGGCCAGCTTTATGGGCGTGCAACTCGTATGGCTGCACAGGACACTGGTCTCAGAAGGACCCCACCCTTGGCTTAATGCTCCAATGTGATCATGACATTCTTAATAACTGTTGAACAAGAGGTGCCCCACAAATTATTACAAATTATGTAACTGGTGCCATGTGTATGCTACTGTTTTGAACACGGTGTGAAGAAGCCTTGTTGGGAGACTTCTAACAAATATTATTATACACAAGAGTGCCCCCTCTTCTTTTGCATGTGATGTCTGGAGCTACTGCAGCCATCTTGCACCCTTGAGGGAGGCTGAGTGTGACACGTCAGAAGGATGGAAGGAACCTGGATCTTGCTGACATCACTGAGGCCACAGGAGATACTAAGTCTTCTATTAAATTTTTTTTTATTTTACATTTATTTATTTTTGAGAGACAGAGCGTGAGTGGAGGAGGGGCAGAGAGAAGGAGACACAGGATCTGAAGCAGACTCCAGGCTCTGGGCAACTATTCAGGACAGAACTCAATGTGGGGCTCAAACCCACAAACCATGAGGTCATAACCTGAGCTGAAGTTGGACACCTAACCGACTGAGCCACCCAGCACTGCAATAAGTGTTCTTTTTGGTTCTTTACATCTTGAAAAAAGGCTTTGTTTTACTGAAAACATTTCACAGAATGGCTTCAGCTGACAGGTATGAGCTAGATGCCTTTGCAAAAGCTTTGTGATTTCTGTGAGCTCATGTCCTTGTCTGTAAAATAAAAGCAATGCTCCCTCACTGAGATGCTGTGAAAATACAGAAGATAGTATTTTGCACACAGTAGGGTGTAATCCACTGGCAGTAGTAATAGTAATGATTGTTTTGTTGTTGTTGTTTTGCTGTTGCCATAAGCCCCTTGCTGTTATTTTCCATAACCTACAAATTCCCCGTAATCTCACCCTACGCAAAAGGTCATTAAAATATATTTGCTGTGACAAAAACAAACAAACAAGCAAGCAAAAATATCAATGAGCTAATGTAGATATAGTCCCTGTGAATCATCTGAATGCCAGATTTTGGAGGCTGTTTAATCCATGCCCGCTTCACCAAACCGGGTCATTTATCCTAGACCTGGATTGGCTACCATCATAAACTTTAGAATAAATTTGTCAAATTCTACTAAAAAGTCTGCTGGGGTTTTTATTGGAGTTGCATTGAACCTATAGACCAATTTGGGGAGAATTGATGTCTTTTCAGTATTGACTCTTCTGACTTATAGACATGGAATGCATTTCCATCGATTTAGGCATTTTTTAGTTTCTCTCTCACAAGTGTTTTGTAGTTTTCAGGGTATAGGTCTTACATAACTTTTCTCAGACTTATTGCTAATATTGTACCTTTTAAATAACATTATAAATGTATTTTTAATATTTCAATTTCTGGTTGTGATTCCTACTATATAAAAAAGAATTTTTGTACATTGATCTTGTATCCTGTAAGCTTGCTAAGGTCAGTTATTTGTTCCTGTGGCATTTTGTGGAGTTCATCATATTTTATGCATAGATGACCAGGTCATCTGGGAATAAAGACTTTTTTTTAACTTTTTTCTTTCCAACATTAAAAAAAAAGTAAATTATTATCTAGATCTTTCTATATTAATACGGCTATGTCTCGAAATCGTAATGCTCAGTGAAAAAAAACAAGTTGCGAACTGCTGTCTGTTGTGTGTTGCATGTGACCCCTCATATGAAAGTAAAACCACGGCAATAAAATAATTCTAATGACTTCTGCTTCCGGAAGGATGCCTACGTGTACTTTTCCCTATCCTTCCCCCTAAGTGTTCTTGCCTTGGGGCTGGAGAAGCCAGCAAGAAGCTGTCAACAGATTCAAAAACAGCCTGTCTTCCCCAGTCAAAGTAGCAGGAAGGGGCAGTGTCACAAGATGGAAAACATTTAGACAATGACCTGTCTACTCCAGCCAAATGCCATAGAAAAAAAACTGTGGCCCCTCCCCAACCCCATCTGCGAAGGGGGCTAGATGCTCACCTCCCCTGTAATGAAGTGCCCAACACGCCCCCAGGTACCCCCTGGGTGGTGTCATAGTAAGGCAGTAAGGAGCAGTGACTTCTATCCCCTTGGGCCAGTTATAAGCTGGTGGGGCCTCACAATGTCTGTGGAGAAGACAAGGAACTGGAAATCCTATGCCCCGGGAATAAGTAGGAATTCACCTCTTCTCCTAAGGTCAATGGACACCTGGGTTTTCATCTGCATCTGGCAGAAACAAGAAGACCATCCCTTTCCCCTGCCAGAGCAGCGTTAGAAAAACCTGGTTAAACCAGAAAGTTTAATAAGATCAAGAGCCTCATCTCGTAACACAAAAATATCTGGGTTTCAATTGAAAACCATTCATCATACCAGGAACCAGTGAGATCGCAAACGTAACAGAAGACAATACCAACATAGAAGATGTTTTAAAAAATCAGGCAGGGCATCTGGGTGGCTCAGTTAGTTTCCAACTGTGGCTCAGGTCATGATCTCATGGTTTGTGAGTTCAAGCCCTGCGTCAGGCTCTGCGCTGACAGCTCAGAGCCTAGAGCCTCCTTCGGATTCTGTGTCTCCCTCTCTCTCTGCCCCTGTCCTGCTTATGCTCTGACTCTCCCTCTCTCAAAAATAAACATTAAAATTTTTAAAATAAAAATCAGGCAGAATCAGCCCTAATAAAAATGCTCCAATGAGCAAATTACAAAAAGCCTAAAACAGATGCAGGAACAGAAAGCCTCCACCAAGAAATGGAACCAAATGGCAATTTTAAAATGGGAAAACACAGTTAATATAAAAAGTAAAGAGAGAAAATCCATTAATAAAACCTCATGATGGGCTCAACACCAGAAAAGGAGAGAGGAAAGAACCAGTGAACCAGAAGATAGAACAGTAGAAATCCAATCTGAACAACAGAGAGATAACAAAAAGGGGGAAAGAAAACATAAAAGCTGCACCTCAGGGACCAGCAGGACTATAAGAGGGAGACCTCACATGCCTCCCATTGGTTACTCTGGAAGAAGAGAGCAAAAGTACTTGGAAAAATAATGGCTGAAAGTTTCCCAAATCTGCTGAAAGAAATAAACGCACAGCTCGGGATGCTGGGTGAATCCCAGCAGGTGGGCAGATGATCTTTCTAGACTCATTGAGTCTAGATCCTGCTGATGGATCTCACCATTATACATGATACCCATTTGTCATTGAAATCAGGCAAGAGGCACCCAAGGGCTGGTTGGAAGGACGTATCCCTGACCTTCACCAATGACACCGAAGGCTTTCCACAGAAACAGACAACCTATGTTTCTTTTGGTGTCTTCACGCCAATTCAGGTGTGAGCCAAGTCCTCTTTTTTTTATTTTTTTATTTTTAGTGTTTATTTAATTCTGAGAGAGAGAGACAGAGAGACATAGAGGGAAACACAGAATCCGAAGCAGACTCCAGGCTCTGAGCTGTCAACACAGAGCCTGACTCAGGGCTTAAACTCACAAACCACAAGATCACAACCTGAGCCAAAGTTGGACGCTCATCCGACTGAGCCACCCAGGTGCCCTGAGTCAAGTCCTCTTAATGCCTTGGTCCTCAAAGTGAGGTGTCCAAAGGGACACCCTTATGCTCCTATTATGTAAAAAATTCTGGGATACCCTACAAACTGCAGGCTAGAAGCAGACCAGAGGAGAAATGAAATCCTAAACCATGGAAAGTACTAGTCTAAGACACTGGAGCTCTGGCCTCTATCCTGAACTTTGCATCTGCAGGTCACCTACGCCGCTGCCAGGCAGTATTTACGAGATTGCTGTTCTTCACGTTTGTTTCCCTTATGAATTTTGCAATAAAGACAAATGAGGACATCATCCTATTTTGAATATCCAATGATTCCATTACACACGAATCAGATTACCCATTACCAGGTAGGCAAAGCCTGTGCATAGGGAAGTTCATTATAAGATCCAAACCGTGCCTGGTGTATAATTATGGCAAGAATATTTTTTAATCTAACTATAATTCTAGTTCGGAATTTGGACGACTTGAGCTTTGCGCCTATAGCTCATAATATCACCAGCAGCCCTTCACGGCCCTGTAACCCTGTAAGTTAGTTACCTGTTGATGCTCAAATATATACATTATATAATTTTAATGGTGCCCATTATACACAGACTTCCATTATGACACTATTTCCACTCAGTCATAATTTTATGAAAAATGCCCCCATTGGCTAAAATTTTCCAGGCTTAATCATACTCTTGAGGTGAACTTTTTCAATTAATCTGCACTTACGCCCATTTTGAGCTTTTGGATGAAGGACAAATATAGATGCCAGACTCTTAAAAATAACTGTGAAGCAGGTTCCGTGCTTTAAATGCTTATTTAACACACTAACGTTCACGCTTCGCCAGACTGACTTGCCAACATCTTACTTTCCAGATGGAGACAGAGGTGGGGTTTGTTGTTGTTGTTGTTGTTTGCTTAGAGTCCCTGATAGCCTGCTCCGTTCTCTCCTCTGCCGCGGAGAATTCTAGAGAGTCTATAAAGCAGGTATTTTATTTCAAGCTTGTGGGGACACTTAGTATCCATGAAACTGAATTCGGCGAATACACATCAACTCTCCTTCTTACGACCCTGGCAAAGTTTTCCAATTTGGGACTAATGAGAAGAAAGTCATTTGGATTATTGATCCAGTGTGAGTCATCTCGCGTGGGGAAAGAATGGGTAATTACCACCGTTTTGAATCACCTCCCTTTACTTTTTTTCTAAACTTTCTTTGGGAACTTCCAGCCTCCGTTGGTTATATTATTTCTCCAGAGGAAAACGGCCTCGGAGTTATTGCGCGGAGCAATCAAAAGGCAAAGCCTTCTGGCTTTTGGTCACGTCTCTGGTTCTTCGGCGTTCTTTCCCTAGCAAAGGCTTTTGGAGTCCCTCTCTACAGCGTCATGTGGTTGGCTGGGAGTCGGACATTTGCCAGAACGCGCACGGCCATCCTCTGCAGCATGGCCAGAAAGGACACGAGAAGAATACATTCTTTGCTGGATTCCTTCTGTCCAGGCCTTGGTGCCAACTGACAGCGGATGGAGCCTTTCTTCTGAATTCCAGAGAAGTCTCCCAGCACAGTTATGCAGGAAGGATTAAAAAAAAAAAAAAAAACTTAATGAATTTTAATTGTCCTTTCTCCAAGCTAAAGTTTTTATAGGTTGCTCCTGGAAGAACAATGTCTGAAGAGCTCCAGCTGGAGGAAATGGTCTTCTGCAGGAGGCTAAGATGCCTTATCCTGTTGACTTCTGTTCTCCCTACTTTCCTTGTCATCCCTGGCTTCTCTATGTTTTCCACACAACAAATAAACAGCTTCTGCTCCTGAGCATGCCATGCACCTCCTGCCACAGGACCTTTGCATATGCCATTCCTTTTGCTTCGAACATCCTTACCACTCATCTTCTGGTGAATCTGTTGTTTCTTCAGGAATGTCCCCACTAACTGTCCCAATTATGTCAACCCCCACACCACCCATGTCTGTTCTCATGACTCCATACGCTTCCCCTTGATGGTACCTATCACTGTGATATACTTACATTGAGTTTTGTGATTTGTCTTTTATTAGTCACTTTATTCCTGCTGGCTCCATGAGGGCCCAGACCATGTACACTCCCAATGCCTGACACATAGTAATTATTTCTTGGATGGATCGATGGATGGATGAATGAATGAATTTGCTTTAGAAATTCCCTGGAGGGGTCTCTGTGACTGGTCTAAGCCAGTACCGCCAAAGGCCTTGGCATGAGAAGAATTTTTCTGGTTTACGATGTTGTTCTACCCTTGGTATGTAAGACCCATGCAATGGGAGCAGGGACAGAGAGGAAACGGGGCAAAGAGGACCTTAGAAAACCCCTCAGTTGAGGGCTAAGTAAAAAACCCCTCCTGAGTGATGATATTGTAAAGCTAAAAGTTGACCTTAGAGATTGTCCCTCAGATTTTACAGATGAAGAAAAGGAGGCCCGACTTCCAGGAGTAGTTACCAGCAGACCGCACCCCCTCTAACTCCACCCATCCCTGGCCCACTGCTCTCGTGAAGCGAAGGTTCTTGGCAGAGGGCAAGAACCGAATGGAGGGTGGAACTTAGCAGTAGCTGAAGCCTTGAGCTGCGAAGACCGCAGGAGAGGAAGAGAGTAATGAAATCACCAGTAAACCGCAGGGTCCCTGGGTGGCTGGGGAATAAACTGGATTTCCTTCCTCTGCTCATAGATGCAATGGCAGGAAGCGTTACTAGGAAATCCTGAAGGAGCCATTGCCATCTTTACCTGTCATCCCCAGTGAACCCTTTAGTCTATAATCTGTAAAGACAAAGGCAGTCAGATAGAAGAAGGTACCCAATTAGCACTGATTCTCTCAGTTGAGCTGACTGGCTTTAGGGCAGACGTTCTAGGCCAGGCTCCTGAGTGTGAACCCCACCACCTGGGTGATTGTGGTCAAGCCTTTTGACCTTGACCACAAAACTGACTCAGTTTTCTCATCTATGACATGGGAATAATTGAACCTGTATTTTTAGGGTCAGTACAAGGATGAAACATAATATGATTATAAAGTACCTATGCATGACCCCTAAGAAATGCTTGGTATGACCTAGCATTCAACACTCAACAGATTTGTACCAAGTCCTTACTATGTGTCTATAGGGGACAAGTCAGGTTGTGGGGGCATGGGTCTTACATTATAATGGAGGAAGAAAGACGAATTTGAGAAACAGATTTACAGAGGCTCGGAGCCCTGAAGAGAATATTACGGAAGTGGAAAAGAAGGAGGAATGGCCGCTTTCAAATAGGTTGGATCAGGAGAGCCTCTCTGAGGACACGGCATTGGAGAAGGATCCAGCCACATAAAGAGCTGAGGAAAAGTGTTCTAGTTCTGAGTTAGGTTTTTACAAACTCCCTCAGCCCCAGGGGCACCTGGGTGGCTCAGTCCATTGAGCTTCCCACTTCGGCTCAGGTCATGATCTCATGGTTTGTGAGTTTGATCCCTACATCAGGCTCTGTGCTGACCGCTCAGAGCTTGGAGCCTGCTTTGGATTCTGTGTCCCCCCCCTCTCTGCCCCTCCCATGCTCGTGCTCTGTCTCTCTCTCAAAAATAAATAAACATTAAAAAAATTTTTTTAATCCCTCTACCCCAAACCCAGAGAATCTACACCACCAACAGTGAACCCTAATGTAAACTATGGGCTTTCGGAGATAAGGATGTGTCCATGTAAGGCCATCAACTGTGACGAGTGTCCCACTTTGGTGGGGGATGTTGAGAATCTGCCAGCCCACAGGAGCGAGGGGTTAGGTGCAGGGCTATGCGGGAAATCTCTGAACCCTCCACTCAATTTTGCTGTGAACCTAAAACTGCCCTAAAACAAACTCTCAATTGAAAAAAAAAATCAAACCAGTTAATTGGAAAAGAAATAAAAAGTAAAGACCTCTCTGGTGTAGCAAGTAGGTTTCAGTGGGGTAAGACTCAAGGCCCGGAGAGCAGTCAGGAAGCTGGCAGAGACGGCCAAGTGAGGGAAGGCTTGTGGGGGATGGCATGGTGTAGATGGACAGGGTGAGCAGGGAGAGGAGCCCATGTAGTCAAGATAAACCTCAGAGGTAGAAGCAACAGGGTGAGCAGCAGGCCAGGGGGCAGGGAGGTGGGAGGCAAAAGGGACGAATCGGAGATGAGTCCTAATTTCGGCCTTGAACCGCTGGAAAGAGTGGTGCTGTCTATTGAGATGCAGACAATCAGGACAAGAGACCCTGGACCGTACAGCCTTTGCCTTTGTTCTCATAATGTGGAAGGTGGATCTGGGGCTCCAGGATTCTGTTGGATAAGATATTCTCCATCTATTAAGAGTTCAAGAACAGAGCAAGTACTGGGGAGCCAGGGCAGCTCATTCAGCTCAGGTCGTGGTCTCCCACCGAATCCCATGATCTCAGCTCATTCATTCCCAGAAACTCCGAGTGAGTTTGAGCCCCATGTCGGGCTCTGCGCTGACAGTTTGGAGCCTGTTTGGACATCTTTCTTTCTCTCTCACTCAAAACAAATAAATAAATATTTCTTTAAAAAGAATGAAGCAAGTACTAATTTATGTAGAGTAGTGAGATGTAAAACTCTTTAGGCAAAAAGGAATAAATGAGTTCACCTACAGCAGTACAGTCTATTCTTTAGGAACTGGGTTTCCTTCCTTCTGGGAACAGAGACCTCTTATATGATACCATTTTTCTCTCCTTTTTCTTAAGGTAAAGAAATGAACAACAGTGCTACTCACATGCTTCTTTGTGCCCCAGATATCTCATTTAACCGCATTATCTTTGAGGGCTTTTTTTTCCTTTGAGATTTGAAGCAAGAAGAAAAATTCTCAAAAACTGCACAAAGCACTACTCACTCACCTTCATTCAGAGAATTTAGCAGTGTCAGATGGACACTCTGCTTACGAAGAAATCTGAGAGTTTAAAAAAGTAAAATCAGAGGCGCCTGGGTGGCTCAGTTGGTTAAGCGTTTGACTTTGGCTCAGGTCATGATCTCGTGGTTTGTGAGTTTGAGCCCCGCGTTGGGCTTGCTGCTGTCGGCCTGGAGGCTGGAGCCTGCTTTGGGTCTTCTGTTCCCTGCTCTCTCTGCCCCTCACCTGCTTGCTCTCTCTTTCAAAAATTAACAATAATTAATTAATTAATTAAAAGCAGTTTATAAGGTTTTGAGGGATCTTATTTTGTAATAACAGGTGATAAAGTCTGAACAACTCAATGCCACTTTTACGGAAGCATTTTCTTTTAACGGAAACACAATTTCAAGAACGCTAGATGTGATTCCCACTCAACCAGTAAAAGTCACCTGCCCTTCCTGGGCGTTCACTGATTTACCTGGAAATGAAGGGGCGTGGGGCGCCATGTCCTTTCCAGACGTCACACTCCATCCAACGTTGGCCGGAGCAAGATAAACCTTTTCACATTGACAGTGAAGGTGGTGAGCCCTGCATTCATTCGTTTGCATTTTGTGGTTTGGGATTTCCCGGGTGCTCTGCGGTGTAGACCATTGCTCTCCCAGCCTTGGGAGCTTGAGAGCCCCTTCCACAGACTCCTCTACATTGGAAGGAACATGCACCGTGCTACGCAATCAGCACAGCTTATATGAACGTTGTCTGGGGCCACAGGTCCTGGAGAGAAGTTATTTTCAACCTAGAGGGACTCAAGTCACAAGACTTTCCAGCTTTGATTCACTTTGGGCAGCTGCCCAGAGAGCCCGTCACCACAGAACTGTCCCGTGGGGGACTCTGCTGTGTGGAAGGAAGTGGGGATCAGCCTTGTAAACTTACTTCGTAACAAACCCATGGCTTTGCCTTGACACGAAGGCTACAAAATGGTGAACCGAGAAAGGAATTAGGCAGGGTGGCTGAGCGTGGGAACAGCTGGCTGGGAGCAGAGTCTGGGCTTCATTCCCACCACCCCACTAACCAGGTGTGTGTGTCTTTGGGCAAAGTCATTCCGTGAGGTTCGTTCTCCTCATCTGGAAAATGCTGCGCTTGGATGGTTATCTCTCATTTAGAGACTCCTTGAGTAATTGTGGATGCCGTCGGCACAGGACAAGAGAACAGTATAACAGTATCATTTGGCCCCATCACTGAACTTGAAGCTTCCTGTTTGTGCCCTGGGAAAGGCTTCTCAGGCCAGGAAGAGAGAAGGATCAGGGATTGGGGCTTGTGGAGGTGCTAATGAAGGGTTTCACCTTTCCCTAAAGGGTCTTTGAGTGAGAGCCAGGGCAGGTGGAAGCCAGAGGGGAGTGGTGATTAGGAAGCGTGGTACCTACGGGGTGAGGTATTGACTTTGTCCTTCTCTGTAGTAGACTGAACAGATGGAGAGCTAGACCTCCACATCTTATTAACTTAACCTTGAATGTGCAGAGAGGCAGAAGCATAAACCTGTAGCCAAAAATATCATTTATTATCGATGTCTTCATTTAAAAAAAGGTAAATCCTATATGATTCTCCTGGGTCGATCATCTCCATAGTCTCTTAAAACATACAGCTGGAACTGGAGGATAGGATTCAGAGAGGGAACTTTTTCTCTGGACTTGTTCTTTTCTACTCTTCTTTTAAGTAGGCTTCATGCCCAGCATTGGAGCCCACGGCAGGGCTTGAACTCACACCCTGCAATCAAGACCTGAGCTGAGATCCAGAGTCAGATGCCTAGCTGACTGAGCCACCCAGGTGCCCTCCTTCAGGGGTTTTTAAAAATGGAAATTAGGGGTGCCTGGGTGGCTCAGTTGGTTAAGCCTCCAACTTCGGCTCAGGTCATGATCTCACATTCATGGGTTTGAGCCCCGAGTTGGATTCTGTGCTGACAGCTAGCTCAGAGCCTGGAGCCTGCTAGGATTCTATGTCTCTCTCTCCCTCTGCCCCTCCCCCTCTCATGCTCTATCTCTCTGTACCAAAAATAAGTAAAAACATTAAAAAAATGGAAATTAATGGGGCACTTGAGTGGTCAGTTAGGTAGGCGTCTGACTTTGGGTCAGGTCATGATCTCACCGTTCGTAGGTTTGAGCCCCAAACTGGGCTCTCTGCTGTCAGAAGCTCTATTAAGAGTTTTATATGCCAAACCGGGGCATGGACTAGCTATCACTTCTTGAATCCTACTATTTCCTGTTCTTTTATTCAAAAAATATCAACAAGTATACATTATAAAATTTAAAAAAATTTTTTTATGTTTACTTATTATTGAGACAGAGAAAAACAGAACATGAGTAGGGAAGGGGGAGAGAGAGACACACACACAGAATCCGAAGCAGGCTCCAGACTCTGGGCTGTCGGCACAGAGCCCGACTCAGGGCTTGAACTGATGAACTGTGAGATCATGACCTAAGCTGAAGTCAGACACTTAACCGACTGAGCCACCCAGGCGCTCCTAAAATTAAATTATTTTTAAAGACTGTCTCTTCTCTACTGCTATGCAATGTTATTTTGCTCTTAAATTGGGTAGCCATATACAAGTATCTATTTCTCAACTTTCTTTTTATTCCACTGGTCTATTTGTCTGGCCTTGTGTCTATACTGCCTGGTCTTAAGTACTGTACCTTGGTAGTAAATCTTGATATCCAATATACTGAGTTTGAGCATTATATATCCTACTATTTAGGAATATGATAGTCATATGGAAAAAAAAAAAACACGATTCCCTACCTCAAACCATATACACAAATCAGTTCCAGGTAGATTGAAAGTCTAAATGTGGAAGATAAAACAATAGAGCTTCTAGAAAACAATATAAAGAATGTTTTTATGCTCATGGACTAGGGAAGGACTAAAGGCAAAACATAAGAGAAATAGCAATAAATTGAACTTCACTGATATTAAAAAATAATAAAAAGACACAAGGAAACAGTGACAATATAAGCTACCAAATGGGAGAAATATTTACAAAATCCAAGAAAAGGATTATGCCCAGAATATATAAAAACCTCTTATAACTCAATATGAAAAGCCTGCTTCAGATTCTGTGTCTCCCTTTCTCTCTGCCCCTCCCTTGCTTATGCTCTGTCTCTCTCCCTCTCTCTCTCAAAAATAAATAAACATTAAAATTAAAAAAATATATTCCACCCATCTATATCATATTTTCTTTGTCAAATCCTCTGTCACATTGTGTTAAAAATATAATACCAACATTGTATCAACTGCTCCTCTTCCAAACAGTTACACTATATATACCTCGACATGACTTTTTTTTTTTGTGGCACATAAAGTTTCATGACTCTTGTTTTGAATTTTTCATTAATACCACATAATGCTTTTCCCCCCCCACAAATGCTTTTAGCCTTAAGTTCCATTTTGTATGATAGTAAAATTATGCTCTGAGTTTATGTTTTTCATTTTCCAGAAATATTGAATACTTAAACTTTTCTGTGCCATGTTACTTTGAGTATCTCTACTACAAACAGGATTTGCCTTGCCACTCGATCTGGAAATTCTTCTAATTCTGCTCAGAAGTTTAACCTATTCTCATTATTTTTTAAAAAATTAATGTCTTATTTATCTTTGAGAGAGAGAGAGACATCGTGAACAGGGAGGGTCAGAGAGAGAGGGGGACATAATCTGAAGCAGGCTTCAGGTTCTGAGTTGTCAGCACAGAGCCCGAAGTGGGGCTCGAACCCACGAACCGCAAGATCATGACCTGAGCTGAGGCTGGATGCTCAACTGACTGAGCTGCCCAGGGGCCCCTATTCTCATTCTTTTTAAAAAATATTTATTTTGTTTATTTTGAAAGAGAGAGAGTGGGAAAGGGGAGGGGCAGAGAGAAGGAGATAGAGAATCCCAAGCAGGCTCCACACTGTCAGTGCAGAGCCTGACACGGGGCTCGATCTCACGCACTGTGACATCTTGACCTGAGCGGAAGTCAAGAATTGGACACTTGAAGGACTGAGCCCCCCAGGTGCCCCAAAACCTGGTCAGATTTTCGTTATCACATTATATGTGTTCTATTTTATCAGCATCTTTGTACTCAGACATCTTTCTAAATCTAGCTCTTTCCTCTACCTATGCTCCTCCTTAATGAAGGCCACGGTGTCTGCCTTGCAAAACGAGGGCAGCTGAGGGTCTCTGATGGGGAGAGAGAAAACCCGGTCTGCCCTAGCTTTCCCTCTGGCTGAGCTGTTCCTCCACCTCTTAGCACAGACACTCCTGGAAGCTACAGACCCAGCCGTGAAAGGAGTCCAAGGAGCTGATGTCCATCTCTTGTTGGCCTCTTGTGCCCGCCGCACACCCTCACACCCCCACATCCAGTTCAGAGGCTTATTCTGAGCTTCTGCTTACACTGACTTCCCAGCATCCTCAGTGACATGAAGGAGCCCTTGGGAGCCTTGCACCAGCCAAATCTGTGCATCCCTTCCCCATTCTGTGTGGTAGGCTGAGATGAGCCATGGCGGGAATATGAACACCATTCAACCAATCAGGGTTTATTTTTCTGCAGTGCTGGTAAATACTCCCCACTCCCCACGGCCGACACTCGCCTTTTTTAAACAAGGAGATTTGAGACTTTGTTCTCCTCTGTGCTTCCTCTGTAGTGTGCAGAGATACATTAACTTTGTAACATGTTGTTGAAACTCCATCCTCCTTTCCAGGGCTTTTTTTTTTATATCCCCTGGGTATTTTAACTTGGTTTCTGCATGTGGGGTGGGGACAGATCACTGAGCTCCAGTTATCGTCTGTTTCAGAAGTCCTTGTGACATGTCTTCATTTCATTATCCATGCAAAACATGGACAGATTTATGCAGATCCCTGTTTACTGCTTTAATTATTACCGCTCAGCCAAATAGCACTTGCTCTGTCACTAATGATTCTAATCTAAACTGGGAATTGATGTTGACAAAACACAAGCTGTTTAGTTTCTGCAGAGGCCGATCAAATCTCCTATGGAAAACAGGGGCTTTACTGGGTATCCATAATCAAAGCCCCATCGATTGGGGAAAAATCCAGCGGATAGGCAGAGAGGTAGATAATCAAATTCTCTGAGGAGGTAGGAGGAAATACTGGCAGTTATATCACTGAGAAAATAAAGAGTCTGACGGAGTGATCAGATTGTCCCTTGTGAAAACGTGACACAAGAATAAGTAAATGAGCATGCCCCGTGAGGTCCCCCAAGGCTCATTGTTAAAACACCTCATTTAGGGCAAGCTTGTCAAGGGAAGGGGGGTATGTTTTAGGGCTTAGAAAGGAATACGGTGAGCATGTGAGGCACAACCAGAGAGATTATGGCCATTTTGTAAATCAAGAAGACTTTATAGTAGGAAATAGGGAGCCATTGCAGGTTTTTAAGCAGGAAAACAATGCAATAAAAGTTGTAATTAAGGAAGATTAGTCTGGCAGCATTAGGGCAAGATCTATATTAAGACCCTTATATGGAAACGGAGATAGAATTAGTAATGAGTTAAAAAAGAGAGAGAGAGAGAACAAGCATCAAATCTCTTCTGCTTTTAGTAGGCACTTAAGGTAACGCATAGGCTGGGAAATACTCAAGAAGTCTCGCAAAGTTTCTCAGTTCATTAAGTTAAATTACCTCTTTGCTCTCACTTAGTATTCATGAATGCCAGAACTAGTCCTGTGTTACAACGGGGCGTCCCAGGCAGCGCAGGGACCTCTCGAAGGCTCCTTTGCACGGCCGTCTCATTGTGGGAAATGAGCACCGTTGGCCAACAGCCCACAAGCCGAGTGAGCCCCCCACTGTCTTCTTTTCTAGAGCAGCTGAAATCTCTTCCATTCTTAAGGGAATAAAGGAATAGGAGCCCAAGCCTGTTAACTCTCATTCAAGAGTCATTAGATGCCCATAAAAATTCAACAAGCATACAAAGATGACCGGGGGCTCCTGCGGGCTGAGGGCAGGAAAGAAATGGATTCTACCATTCATAATGGTCAGCGCTCAGCCTTAAGATAGACAGGCCCTAATAAACATGCCAGTCAAGCCTTTGGTTGTCAAAAAATCGCTGTTCCTCACTGGAACACCTGTCCCACATTCTCCCAGTGTCTGATTCCTCCTCAAGATCCAGGCAAAGTCCACCCTCTTTGGTGAATCCTTGTCAGCTCCTTGAGTTTACAGCTGTCCTTGACTTGAACTGGAAGAGGTTTTCCCTGCAGCACAAAATAGCATCTAGCTTATGTTTCCTGGATGGCTATTTATCTTTTCTTGCATGATGAATTTTCTTTCTAACTGGATTATCAACTCCTTGAAGCAGGAGCCATGTCTGACACGTCCTCTGTGTTCAGTGGCATTGGAAGACGGTGGAGGTGTGGAGGTTAAGCTCACTAAATATCCATTATTCCAAACTAGGCTCCCTGTGGTGAGTTCTTCCAAGCCCCAAGCCCCAAGCCCCAATCCCCATGATTTATCCCTCGGTCTCAATAGGCATCCTTGATGCTCTCTTCCTAGAAAGATAGAGGTGATACAAATTAAGTTCCCACCACTTCCTTCCTCTGTGCTCTGTCAGTTTTCTTTTCCTCTCCTGCATTTTCAGGGGCAAAGCTGGTAACTTCCTTTTGGAATTTGCTTTTGGAGTTACCCTGTCTTTTGTCCCCCACATCTTCAATCCATCCCCTTCTGCTATGAGCATCATAAACATCTAAATATCCCTGGAGTCTACCATGTCCTAGTGTTATCACTCTTTCTCTTTAAAAAAATGCTTTCCCCAGAGGCGCCTGGGTGACTCAGTTGGTTAAGCATCCAACATGGGCTAAGGTCAAGATCTCACAGTCTGTGGCTTTGAGCCCCACATTGGGGTCTGTGCTGACAGCTCAGAGCCTGGAGCCCGCTTCAGATTCTGTCTGTCTGTCTGTCTCTCTGTCTCTCTCTCTGTCCCTCCCTGGTTGTATTCTGTGCCCCTCTCTCTCAAAATTAAATAAACATTAAACATTTAAAAAAATGTTTTCCCCAAACCACTTGAAAAAATAGGGATTCACTGCTACCTCTGTTCCATCACTCATGAATTCCTTGACTTTTTCCAATCTTGGTTTCTCTTCCTGACAATTAATTGAAGCTGTTCTCTTAGGACTTCGAGTTCAAGCTCAGGACTGGAGTCTGTGTTTCATTCTGTTGGACACAGAAACACACTACCCAGTCTCCTCAACAAGGAGGGAGGGTTCACTTCAAATACAAGATGTGTGATCATCTGTAGCCATCATCTCCTTCAGAACTGGCTCAACTGAGCCACCTCCCCCAACATGACTCCTTTGTCAGCTGCCCCCATCTAGGTTACCAGACAGCATGCAAGATGTCCAGTTAAATTTGACTTCTAGATAAACAGTAGATTTTTTAAACACAAGTACGTCCCATGCAAAATTGGAGACCTACTCATATTGAAAAAGTATCAATTCTTCATCTGCAATTCAAATTTAATTGAACATCTTGTCTTTTTATTTGTTAAATCTGGAGACACTACTCATCCAATGACGGAGTGAGGTGACAGTATAAGGACCGGGTCTGTTGGACCACATTCCCTCCAGAGCTCCGTGAAGGGTTGTCAAGGCTCTGTTGGGCCAGCCTCAGAAGAGGAAGGCCCTGGGGGGCACCTGGGTGGCTCACTCAGTTAAGTGTCGATGTGGGTTCGAGTTTGTGGGTTCGAGCTCTGTGTCAGGCTCTGTACTGACAACTCGGAGCCTGGAACCTGTTTCAGATTCTATATCTCCTTCTCTCTTTGTTTCTGTCCCTCCCCTGTTCATCCTCTGTCTCTCAAAAATGAATAAATATTTTAACAATTAAAAAAAAAAAAGAAGTGAAAGGCCCCTCCTTCCTCCTCTGCACAACCCTGTTTCTTCCCTTTTCCTTTGCAGGGGCTAAGCCTTTGAAGCATCCTTCACACCGTTCTCTTTGTCAGCACCTTTCAGAGAACCCGCCCAGGGTCACCTTTCCCTCCCTTGTTCCTTCGGCAATGTCCAAAAGAATAGCAAGAAAGGGATAACATAATTTCAACCCTGGCAAACAGGAAGGGTGGACTGGAATGAGGAAAGAGGGAAGCATCCCTCTGCTCCATAGATATGAAGGAAAAGGTGTTCTGGGCTACAAGTCAACAGTATTCCTCGAAGACCCAAATATACTAAATAAGAATACTGCGGAGGAAAGGAAAAAAATTCTACAGAAGAGGAAATACATGTCCTGAATACATGTGGAAAGACTGAGCCTAATTAGGAATCAGAGCAAAGCCCATAAATGCACCTTTGAACGGCCATTATTTTGCCTGACAAATTGATAAAGATACAGAAGGAATATTTCCGGTATTGTTGAGCCTATGAAGAAGTAGAGAGGTATATTTTTCAAGTAAAAATTCTGTGCCTTAGAAACTTAACCTAAGTAAATAATCATGCACACGTACACACACATATGAACAAAAATGTTTAAAATGTCAAAAAGTTAAAAACTGCTAATAAGAAAGGGATTAAGGAAATGATGGTAGGTCTGTTGTAACCCACATAACTGGCGGCCATCTTCAATCACAATTTGCGTATATTTGCTGACATGGAAAGATATTCATGGCATAGTGTTTTGTAAAATCAACAGATTCCATGTCACTCTATAAATTTCTGTTTACACAACAACCTAAATATATATTTGGAAAACAATTTATAAACAGTAAGTGTTTATCTTTGAGTGGTGGATTGTGGGTGACTGGATTTTGTTTGTTTTGGTTATTATAATTTTTAATATTTTTCTATAATGAACAATATTCTGTATGATTTAAACATAACACTTCTGTCTATTCTGTATTCACTGAAATCTTCGGATTTTTTTCCTCCTTAGAAAACAGTGGCGGTGACTTCCCTCTTCCCCTCCTCCCCCTCCTCCTCCTCCTCTTTCTATCTTTCCTTCTTCTCCTTCTCCTTCTCCTTCTTCTTCCTCTTTCACCGTCCTGCAACATTTCATATTGGTGACTATATGGACTCTTTTTCCACCTTCTTGTCTTTGCATTCTGTTGTTTGTCTCCATTTGTGACTCTCTCCCCTAGTTGATTTCCCTTTATTTTGGCATGCCACCATATTGCACTGTCTACCTTTTTTTCTCTTTTCTCTACTGCCTATGCACACATACCTCAAACATCCGAGTCTTCCCAATTCCAGCTTACCTCACAAAATCCTAGCTCCAAATGCCTGCTGGACTTCCCCACTGCAGTGTTTATTCTGTACCTGCTATTTTCGGGGAATAGTACCTAGAGATGACACCACAGTGACAGTGGGAGCCTACCTTTGAGGAGCACCCAATCTCTACTTGGGTTTTCTAATTTCAATATATTTAACAACAAGTGTGTCTCCATACCTTTTCCCAAATCAGCTCTTCTTCCCAACGTTCCATTTTCTGTTACCAGCACAACTAGCATTGTAGTTCTCAGCCCTACCTGTTGCAGTAATTCATTCATTCATTCATTCATTCATTCATTGAATAAGTTAGGGGCCTGCTACCATAGTAGTACTCAGCCTCAACTATATATTGGAGTTACCTAGGAAGCTTTAAAATGTACCAATGCCTGTTTCCCACCCCCTAGAGGTTTTACTCAATTAGAATGCCACTCAAATTTAGGAGTTTAACATTTCCCCCAGGCGATTCCAATATACAGACAGTGTTAAAAGTCACTGTACCAGAGAAAGGTCAAGACTTCATTACTGATTGCATGATGAAAGGAAAAAGGTCAAACTTTTTTTAATACTGTTATTTCCTAGTAATAGCACCCAAGTTCACTATCTTTCCCTTGGAAGGTTGAAGCTGAATTGGCTTTCCCAGGAAAGTCAACTCTTTATCCAACTCAGCTCCCACCTTTCTAGCATTTCCAGAACGTATGGAGAGAATAAAATCATCCAGCCATATAGATGCCTCCATGCTCTTACCTGGTCAGGTCTTTTCAGTGCTATTCCACATTCAGACATCAGTTAAACGGGACTGCCTTTTGCTCCCCGGACAGCGCCTCTGTCCTGACTTTGCTTTTGCCCCTATCATTCCTTTCACGTTGACTATCCTTCACTCCCACCTGTCAATCACAATTCCACCAATCCCTTAGCTCTGAGGATTGATGTCGAAGAGCCTTGATAACACTCGCCCGACCTCCAACCATTGGAGCAGACTTCTCACTCTCCTAAACTCCAAAGCACCTCTTATTATACTGAATAAGTCCTGTCTGTTGGAAAAGTGATGTAGACACATATCCTATACTTCCAATAAGATGTGAAGTTCTCTGAGAGCAGAAATGAAATGCCCTTCATCTCTATATGGAGAGATAAGGAAGTTAAACATGAGGGCTCTAGTCATCCTGCCTGACTTTATGTCCAAACGGTGCTACTTACACACAAAGGGTGTGACTCTTAGGGAAGCCATTGACTTCTCTGAGCCTCAGTTGCTCCCTCCACTGAATGAAAACGATATGGCCTCTCAAGATTGTTATGAAGGTAAAACAAGAAAATGTGTATGAAACATTTAACACAACAATTGCTCCAAAAGGCATCAATAATAATGGTGATCAGCAGTTGGGGACTAAAGCACATCAAGAAAAATATTTAGTTATGAGGCTGACAGAATCTTCATGTGATAAATAGATGGAAAATAAAAGTTCTCAGATATGAAAAATGTTTATTACATTTCCTGACATCACTCCCTAGGACAACTCATGGTATGACTGGGATTTTCAATTATTCCAGACAGACAGTCCTGCTTCCTGATAGTATGTAAATTTCCCAGCTTGGTGCCAGCTCTAAGATTCTAAATTTCATTCTGCAATGACAGCTTTTATTTTGAAAACTCTGTCACTCAGAGACTCTTGTGTCCTAAATGCCATTTCTTTGTGGAATGCAACATTTTTAATTGAGTAAAACAGTGATGAAGAACATGTCAGAGATCCATGCAGGATAGAATCATTTGAGAAACATGAAATCCTGCTGTTAAGACTCCAATCAAACAAGAGAGCAACAAGCTATTTCTATCTAGCTGGCTGATAGCATTACAGGCTCCGGATCTAAAATGAGATCTACATTAAGTGTAATTCATTTGCTGAAAAGATAAATAATAAAACTGTCTTCTGAGTCAAAGACCAAATGCTGGGCAGACAGTTGGGTAAGGGAGTGTGAGGACTCATAGAGAGTGGATTTCTCAGGGTTTCATGGCCGCCATCCCTTCCAGCAAAATGGTCATGCCGTTTCCTAAGCCCGCTTGATGTGCCAATGACTCAACCAAGAGTGATTTCATGGGGTGAGGCTGTAAATCTACGGGTCATCTGAGCTTAGAATGCATTTGTAATTTCCTTAGCATCAATCTCTCTTTTCATGGTGGAACCTTTCCATTGGCATTTACACATGTGCAAGTCCCTCTTATCCTATAAAAACCTGCCCTTGGTCCCATATTCTCTTCCAGCTACCACTTTATTCTCTCCTTCCCTTAAACTCGCCTACAATCATAGTTTCCGTGCCTCATGCCTCATCCATTCCTCATGCCATCCAAAGGCTTCTACATCCTACCTCTCCGAGCATCATGGAAATGCCTCTTAGGTCACTAATGGCTTCCAGGAGCCAAATCCAGCCCTCAGCCGATGTGATGCAATTAACCAAAACCCCCCTCCGAAGACACTTTTTCTTCAGCTTTTGTGATTCATCATTCTCTAAGCCCTCCTCTACCTCCTTCACCTCTCCTCTGTATTCTTCAGAGAGGTTTGTCTTTCCCTACCTAGCTGCTAAAAGGTGCTATCCCACAAGACTGGGTCTCAAGCTCTTTGTTTCTCCCAGATCCCTCTTCCCAACAGATCTCCACCACATCCGTGAGCTTGGTTACCAATGGCTGCTGACTCTGTCTTCATTCCACCCACATCCCCTTCTGAGTAGCAGGCACCTAAACATTTACTCTATGGGGCACCTGGGTAGCTCAATCTGAGCATTCAACTTTGGCTCAGTTCATGATCTCGAGGTTCATGAGTTCGAGCCCCACATCAGTGCTGTCAGTGGGAGTCTGCTTTGAATCCTCTTCCTCTTTCTCTGCCCCTCCCCTTCTCATGCTCTCCCTTTGTCTCTCTCTCTCAAAAAAAATTATATAAACATTTAATTTACAGTTTCTACCTGGATTCTCAAAAGCTTTTTGAAAGCAACATATTCCAAACTAGCTGTCACCTCAACTGTCACCTCGACCACCTAAGTGATCACACCAGAAACCCTTGACCCTTCCCTTGCCCTTTCTCTACCATAATATTTGCAAGGCTCATCCATGTCAAGAGTTCAGCTGAGCTACTCCATGGTATTGCTGCCTTTGCATCCATTTGTGTGGCTACGTGGCCTGCAGGGACCTTAAACTGCCACCAGCCCAATGTGCAACTGTGTGCCCTCAAGAACAGCCCAGAGAGTCACAAGTAAATTTAAGTTCCAGATATGACTCCCCCAACAACCCTGGTCTCCCCCATCTCCCAGGGCCTTCCTCTTGTACACCCTTTAGATAAGACTCCCATGGAGCATACCCAAACCCTTCACTCTTTAGTTTGAATTGACCACTTTGGACTTAGCCTGCGAATCGCAAAGCACTCCACTCACAGACCCTAATAAAGGGATGTACTCCAGGTCCTGCCTCTCTGTGCCTGCCTTGACTTCCCTGTGTGGCCCCACGAGGCATACGTGTATTTCCTCCAGGACCTGTGAGGAATACACTTCGCTGTTTCAATTTCTCTTGTGCTCTTTTGTTGAACCTCAGCTCACCACCTAGCACCCTGTGCTCTCCTTAACAAATGTTAATTTAACAAATTCATAATGGCCAAAAATGAGAGTGTAAATGCAGATCATATGAATATCTATAACTTTTATGTTTCTGTAGAGATTATCATACTTCACTCATGTTTTGTGTAGACCAGGATGATATGAATTGTTTAATATAGCAAAATATTCCTCAGCCACCATGTGCAATTACTAGAAAGACCACACAAATTGATGAGTATCCCAAAACAAAAGGACACTGAGTACTACTGAAAAATTACATTTTATGACAGATAATTCATTTCATTGATGCTATAGATTCGATAAAGATTTTGACAAATTGATTAGTCTTCTCTTTCACATTGGCATTCCTATTGCTCAAATTCTCCCCGCACTGGCAAGTGTTGTTGACCACAGCACAAGCCAAAAGCCTCCCTGGTATGTAGACACATACATTTACAGAACTTGAGATGAAGGGATGGAGAGAAGCATCTCCCTGGAGTCTAAACATCCTTGGTCCTGAGAGGAGATGCTTAGAGTTACAGTTAAGCAATTTACCTGAGCTCAGAGGGACCCACTTGCTTATTAATACATTCCTTTTTGTGCAAGTTTGTCACATACAGGGTCTTCAGAAGCACGGACTGGTCATTTTTTTTTCCTGTAAGGGGCCAGATGGTAAGTACTTCAGGTCTCATGAGCCAGGTAGCCTCTGTCACAAATGACTCAACTCTGCCACTGTAGTGCTATAGTAGCCGCAGACAATACATAAATTAATGAGTGTAGCTGTGTTTCAATAAAACTTTATTTAAAAGGAAAAAAAAAACCCATAAAGGTCAGACCTGGCCCATAAGCTGGAGTTTGCCAACTTCTAGACTAAAATGTAAAGCCCAAGATAGCGGTCCCTCTCCCTAAGGCAAATTCTTGATACTGGACTTGACAATGAGTAGGCTCTTCTTTGCAGCCCTCTCAGATTCACCTGCTGGTATTTTAAATTTAAAACACAGACTCAGAACTCCATGCAAACTTTCTGAATCCAATTATCTAGAGATGAGACTCTCTGTAGAGATGAACCTTTCCGTTCTGCCTTTACAGTAAGCTTCCAGGGAATCTGGACAGACCTTAAAGTCTGAGTGTAGAGTCTGATTCGGGGTTTATTTGAAGGAGAAATGTACCCTCCCCCCATGAAACCATGTCACCCAGATTTTGCTCATCATCACCGGGAAGTTGGGGTGAGAAGCTTCCTGTTAGACGACATGACCACAGCACGGTGAGGCTGTTAGAATCATACTAAACACGGGTAGAAAGACAGGTGCCCGTAGTTTCTCTGTGCCTGCAAAGCCTCTGGACACCTGCCTCAGTTTCCCTGATGGATGGTTGGGCAGGCAGCGGGAAGTACAGAGGGTTTCGTGCCCTCCCCTCAGCACAGACAGTCAATGGGCGTCTCTGGAACAAGGCCATGCGAGCTACACACATTGGCCATTCCATTTCCATGAAGCATTGCCAGCCAAGATTAGTGTGCAAAACACAGAGACGCCCCTTCTTCTCTTGACCTTCCTGGAGCCGTGGTCTTCAGAGAGTGGCAATGATGCCAATAAAGCAAAGCCCAGCAAGGGTTCAAAAGCATCACAGCACAGCATTTTTAGCAGAAGTTTCCTGAAATGATAAAATTCTTGGCAACTTTTTTTTCCATGATGGATGTAATTACAGAAAACCTAACTTCATTGGGAGTCTGAGCTTTTAATGCTGCCATTTTGAAAGATGTCTGCTTTCAAAGGTGAGGGCACACAGCCATGAGCTTAATACCATTGTTATTTGTCCTCCATCTTGGAATAGACGACTACCTCTGAGCCTTCCAAGAAGGCTGGTAGAGCAAGAAAATAAATGTCTTGTGAATGTTCCGAGGCCACCGAACAAAGGTGAACTACTCTGGAAGGAAGTGGAGGGTCGGGACTTAAATCTCCTTAGATGTGTACATATCTAAGAATGAGTAGCTATGGAGGGTCAGTTGATCTACTCAGAGTTCATGGTGAATGGGTCATATTCTTACTGGCTCCTCAATCTGGCGTTACAAGTCCCTGAAGCTTTCTCACTCATCTGATAGAGTCGGATAGGGTGGCATTTGGTGGTTGTAAGGGATGAGGGGTGTTTTCTGGTGGTAGGGAAAGCAAAGTGACAAGAGAGATGAGTCTTTTAAAGTGGCCCATTTTCAACAACTTTAAGGTGCTGTGTTGGCATGACATCTGGAAGAGTCTGGTGATAAAACATCAGGGGAAGCGGAGTGAAAGGGAGGTCAGCGTGTTCAATGCGAGTTTGAGTCACAGGGGTCTGACACAGAGACGCACAGAGAGGAGAGTTGAGGTTTGGAGAATCTGCTCACCCCCAGCAAACCACCCCCACCCCCGACACACAAGCCACCTTCAGAAGCTAAGAGTGACACTTCTTTAAAGGGCTTGGTATTCCTGGTGTAAAAGCCCCTTTGATGACCGGCTGAGGGTGTGGGGAAGGGGCCCTAAGGGGAGAGGAGGTCAAAATTTTTCAAAATAAATAAGCTCCCGGTTACTAAAAATTCAAACAGAAGATGATAAACATTAGAGATTGCTGCATCAGGAAAGGACTCGTGTCCTAGGTGGAAAATTCAGAGGTGTTTGCCACTAGAAAGATTTGATCAGCTCCCTTCATATTTGGAATGCTAGCTGGCTCTGTCTGTGCCCTGAAGCTCATCCCTCCTTCTTGTGTGCTCCACTCCGTGCTCTGGTCTCCACCCTTCCCCACACGACACCACGTGACACAGAGACAATTCCTGAATGGATGGCACAGACAAACCTGGTGATCCCGTTCTGTTTGCCAGGGGGTGGGGGGGGATGGGGTTAGCTTAAAAAGGGGGCATGTGATTCAGTTCTGACCAGGCAGGGAGAAGAGCAAGTCTCGGGGGGCTCTTTTGGGAATAATTTCCTCCATCTGAAACAAGAATGCAGAGAAGGAGACTCACTCTCCCCTCGACATTGACTTGTCTGGATGTGACATCCATGGCGTTGCTGAAGTCATCATGCCAGGATGATGTCATAACCGACACAACCAAAAAGAAGAGCAGGAGAGATGGAAACCCCATGCAGTCACTGAATTAAGTGATCTTTTTGCTAAGTGGCATGACAAATTTTCCCCGTTACTTAAAATAAGTTCAAGAGTCAGGGATGAAATGGGAATGAGGAGAGCGTTGTTCTTTGCAGCTTGTAGTAGAGAGGTGGAATTTAAGGAAAGGTATTAAGCAGGCTGTGTTTTAGCTTATGGGCAAGTAATAAATTGTATCATTTATCTTGAATGTATCATAGATAAGCCGCTATATAAGGATCGTCACTTCAGATAGCTGTGAAATTAGGTGATTAACTAGTTGTTACCTAACCTTCTAATTTCTGTATAAGTCTAATGACATGAAATAGAAGTTGGGGTTCTGATTTTTTACTTTGCTTTTCTGTTTGGAGTGTCATTGTAACTACTGTATTGTAAATGACGGAAAATAATTGCATATGTTAAAAAATAAATTGTGTTATATTCAAAAAAATAAAATAAAATAAAATAAAAATGTAAGGAGTAAAAAAGCAAAAAAAAAAAAAAAAAAGAATACTAACTGATGCAAATACTAACAGTCTCACATCGATGGTCATCATTCCCTTTCTTGTGACATAGTCAACCTTTAAGAAAACAAACATACAACACACAACACCAAACGGGATTACTAAGAGAATAAAATGACAGTCCCTCCATAGACACATCTGGAGAGCCAGCTTTGTCCTCACCCAGTCTTACAAAATTTAATAAACATTTAATAAAAATGGTGACAGCTAACAATAGCTAACATCTACTACTCTGTGCATACCAGGCACAGTGGTAGGCGTTTTATGTCAATTCTCTCTTTTTAGTCCTAACTTTCTAGCTACTGACTCACGCAGCAGTTTTGCAGACAATACATTCCCTGGGAAATACTGATAATCATCCTTATCAATCATAGTGAGTGAACGACACCTTTCATTTGAATGCTTTATGTGTGATTTGTTTGCACCCCTTCTGATGCGCCTTTGATTTTTCCAACTTCCCGATGTGTGACAATTAGAGCAGAGAGGAGGCACAGTGACAGAATCTCGACCCAGCCCGCATCTTCTTACCCACTCGGGCCCCCTACACATTAACAGTGTATAATTATTTTTTGAAAGGTGAATAAAAATTATCCTGTAGTTTTAGTCTAAAGCTTTGCTATTTCAAAGTAGAGTCTGTAAACCAATATCACCTGAGAATTTGTGATCAATACAAAATCTCAGGGCCCACCCTGGACCTGCTGAATCAGAAACCACATTAAAAAAATTTTTTTTAATATTTATTTTTTTTGAAAGACAGAGAGACAGCTCATGAGCAGGGCGGGGGGGGGGGGGGCGGGCAGAGAGAGAGGAAGACACCGAATCTGAGGCAGGCTCCAGGCTCTATGCTGTTAGCACAGAGCCCGAGGTGGGGCTTGAACCTATGAACATGAGATCATGACCTGAGCCGAAGTTGACCGCTCAAGTGACCGAGCCACCCAGGCACCCCAGAAACCACATTTTAATAAGACTTCTGAGTGATCAGAATGCGCCTTGAAGTGTGAGAAACATGACTAGAGGACACAGCCCTCTGAGGAAAGGAAGAAGATGAGGACTGTCTGATGTTAGTGGAGAGAGCCTGAGGGAAAAATCATGGAGTGGTAACACGGGGGTGCTGCGGTCTATGTGAGATTTCAGGGCAGTGTCGTGGTGAGTCTCCTGGCACAAGTCAATCTAGATGCTTCGGGTTCAAATAACAGAAGACTCATGTTGGCTAAGACATCGGTATTTACACCAAAAAGCTGAGAGGCACACTTCTGAACATAAACACAAAACAAACAAGAGTAAATCAAATCCCCCACCTGAATCTAACCTCAGCCTGGAGCGGAGTCAGCCTAGCCCAGCTTAGGGCAATCAACACCTGCTAGTCTACACAGCAGCTTGCAGTGTGAGCAAGGGACTGGGTGACGGCTGCTTTAAGCCACTGAGTTTGAGATGGAAAGCTGATTGATGGAGCAACCTAACATTTTCTGGAAGAGCTAGCCAACACAATCACACCAAAGGAAGGAGGAGGAGGAGGAGGAGGAGGAAGAAGATGAAGGAAGAAGAAAAGTAGAGAAGGAGGAGAAGGAATGAAGAGGAAGAGGAGAAGGAGGAGAAGAAGAAAGGGAAGGGGAAGGACAAAAGGGGAAAAAGAAAAAGAAAAAAGTATTGTACGTATGGAAAAGGAATGCATAGAATTATTAGGAACAATCGGATTTTTTTTTCTAATCATAGAACGCTCAAGAAAAGCAAATGAGTAGTTATTAGAATTAGAGAGAATATTAAGTTAAAAACTTTATTAGTGTTTCTTGGGGACACCTGGGTGGTTCAGTTGATTAAGCATTAGATTCTTGCTTTTGACTCAGGTCATGATCTCAATTCATGGGATCAAGCCCCATGTCAAGCTCTGTGATCACAGCACAGAGCCTCCTTGGATTCTCTCTCTCTCTCTCTCTCTCTCTCTCTCTCTCTCTCTCTCTCTCTCTCTCTCTCTCTCTCTTTCTCTCTCCTTCCCCTTCCCCTGCCCCTCTCTTTTTCAAAATAAACAAATAAATAAATATTTAAAATACATATATCAGTGCTTCTCTATAAGGACAATAAAACAACTAGAATAGAGAAAGGGTTAAGATATAAATATCCACCACAGCCACAGATATAAAATACTTAGGAATTTCAAGATTAGTTCATAAGATATATGGTTAGTAGAATAAATGGAGGGGTATACTTGACTGGAATACTCAGTATTGAAAATATGTTGATTCTCAAATTATCCTGTAAGCTAATGCAATTCCATTTGGCAATGGATTTTTACAAATCAATGATTCTAAATTCCATTTCAAAAATATAAAAACACTAGTACAGACCCTAACAGAGGAAGGAGGAGACGACTATACTATATATTACTTTGTATACTTACCATACATTAGTGTTTAGTATATAATGTTGTATATAATAGTATAATGTGTTGTTACATTATATTTTATATTACATTATATTTTATATTAAATGTAACAAATTAAGGGGTGCCTGGGTGGCTCAGTTGGTTAAGCATCAAACCACCTCAGGTGAACCAACGGAGCCCCCCAGGCACCCCAGAAGATGACTGGCTTTAATGGCCTTTTTCAGTTTCCGGTGAGAGTTGTTACATATGAATTCACAGTTTGCCAGGCACTGTGATAAGCATATTGCATAATTTTTTTCATTAGATCTTCATGGCAAGTCATTCAAGTAGATAGTATTGCACTGCATTTTTGTAGATGAGGAAACTGAGGTTCATTCAACTATTTTTCTCCACTGATCTATTTTTGTTATTCTGTCACACTATTTAAATTTGATGTGAATAAACAAAATAATATATTAAAGTTTTTTTTAACATTTACTTATTTTGAGAGACAGATCATGAGCAGGTGAGAGGCAGAAAGAGGGAGACACAGAATCTGAAGCAGGGTCCAGGCTCCAAGCTGTCAGCACAAAGCCTGATGCGGGGCTCAAATCCATGAACCACGGGATCATGACCCATGCTGAAGTCTGATGCTTAACCAACTGAGTCACCCAGGTACCCTTCCACACTTTTTGATGGTGGAAATCTTCATGTCTAACCTTGAAAGAATTTATTAAGATCTAGAGTTTACGTCTTGACAATTTCTGCAGATTCACTCCATTTTTCTTTCTTCAGTTAAATGAAAGTTAATATTTATTATTACAAAATAAAAACGGTAAGAGAATTTTATGCCTCCTAAAAGTTTGTAGGATTGGTCCTTGGACAGGACCTTGTAGTTAGCAAGTGCAAAGCAAGTACATCACATTCTCTCTCTGTGTCTCTTTGTGTCTGTCTCTTTCTCTCTCCCCACCCCTCCGTCACACACACACAGACACACACTCACGTACACAGCCTGGTCGTATAAGACCCAAGTGCAATGAACTCACCAGACCGCATATGCCTCAGTCTATAATTACATGTTCTGTTTGGTAAGATCAATACAGTAAACCTTTCAGCAGGTCCGTGTCATTGCTCCACGTTCCCCTCGGTCAGTGGTTGTGACCAGAGTTGCATAGAAGCACCGACAGAGATTTTATGTTTTATAGTGCAGATGCCTTGGCGTGTGTTCTTTCCTGCAGTGTTTTTATTGCCAGTGTCCAGAACCGCTGGTTTAGAGAAAAGTTTCTTTCTTATGTAGGAATTTAGACTCCCCTGTATGTCCACACACTGCTAATTCTTACAGAATCATACGTGTTCTTGTTTACATAGCTGTTCAAGGCAAAATGAGCCCAGAGCTATTTTTCCCCCTTTAAAAAGAGATTTGGGAAAGAAAGAGGTGCCTGTGAGGTATCCTGCCTGCATATCCCAGACCTTGGAAAATATACCTACATCATCCCATGGCACCTTCAAGAGGGTGCCACCTTTGGGGAGAGCCTTTACATGCCCCAGCTTCTTCCAAAAGAAATGGGCAGGGGCGCATGGTGGCTCGGTGGGTTGAGCATCCAACTTTGACTCAGGTCAGGATCTCACGGTTTGTGAGTTCGAGCCCCACAGCAGGCTCTGTGCTGACAGCTCGGAGCCTGGAGCCTGCTTCGGATTCTGTCTCCCTCCCTCTCTCTGCCCCTCCCTGGCTCGTGCTCTGTTTTTCTCCATCTCTCAAAAATAAATAAACATTCAAAAAGAAGAAGAAGAAAGGAAAGAAATGGGCTAATAGTCTTGATTAAAAGAGATCAATCCTGGGGTAAGAAGACTTTGTGGATGCACCTTAGGCTGGTTTTAGAATGTCCTTGTTCCTCTGGGGGCCTTTGACCAGTGGGGCCTGAACAAAGACATGGAGTTGCATGGAGCTTCCTGGTGGGGAAGGAAAGAGCAGAAGTGCACGATTATGGGACTCTGGGGTCTGGCAGCCTGGATTCCGATTCTAGTCTGCATATCTTGGCTCTGTGCCCTTGGGCAGGTTATGGAATCTCTCTGTGCCTTAGTTCCTTCATTTGTAAAACAGATCCCACTGGGCAGTTGTGAAGATCAGTGCCCAGGTATTATCCAATACCCACCAACGGCTTAGAATAGTGCTTGGTGCCTTAGAGGCACCCGATAAATGCTGCCTGTTGCTCTTATGACACGGAGCAAGCTGGGACCCAGCGACGACAGAGCTCTGAGAACTGGCCCGGCTAGCATCGTGGAGTCACTGTAGGTCCCAAAAGGCCTCGATCAGACATACAATCCCGTCCTTGTAGAATTAGGAGGGAAGCCCCGCGGGTCCCCCCGAAACCCCGCCTCCCCCAAGCCCGGTGGTGGCAGATAGCTATGGCTCCACAATGGCCAAGAGCAGCAGAGAAACTGTCAATGCGGCCAAGCGGGAAGCAGCATCCGTGCCTTCAAGGAAGCCTAACTTCCTGTCATCAAGTCAGTGGGGGCTGTTTTCACCAAAATTCAGAGTAGAAAAAAAGGGAGGGAGGCCTTGGCCCCCTGCATGATGAGGCTTCACCGGATGGATTATTCTAGGGCCGGTATCCCAACAACCACAGGTGCTCCAGACGGCATAGTCCTGTCCAACAGCAGGTACGTGCCACCTGGGCCTCCGTGCTCTGGGGGCCCGCGGCTGCAGGGGTGGCCTGGGGTCAGCTCTGCCTGTCTTCCTCCCTCCTCCCTGCATCACAGCTGGAAAGGTATGAGCTTCCAGACGGCAGGGGACTTCAAAGCTCGGATGGCTCCCCAAAGACCACCATACTTGCGGGGTAGATGACGGTGTGAGCAGAAAAGGCGACCGCTCATTCGCGAAACTCTGGAATACTCTCCAGCCGGTGCTCCAGGGAGAAGACGCCGACAGAAAGAACTTCCTTTCTGCTGGACAAGCCCCCAGTAACCTTTGCCACCGGACTAAAAGCTTTCAAAGGGTGAACAGAAGTGCCATAAATCTCAGAGGCGACGTTAAATGTTTGTCACTAAAACACTTAAGACTTGTTTCAAACCCATTCCTTTCTGAAAGTTTATAACAAATAACCGGCTGACTTAACCTCTACAGGAGCATCTCCTTTTTCACTGAAAATGGAAACAAATGGCCTATAAAGAGCGGGACCCTGCTGACCGGCCATTCTCAGTCACTGTGTGGTCTCCCAGCCCTGCCCAAATGGGGGAGCCGCCTCTTTTGTTTAGATTCAGCTGCCTCTTGCTTCCATGACTTTGGGGCGGCAAAGGTTTTAACTGGACTCTCTTTTAAACTGCCCATTAATCTTCCCTCCCCTCTCCCCGCTGGATGAATGAGGAAAGTAAATTATTTACATTCTGGTGTTGCAAGAACTCTCCCTGCATTAAGCTCTCATTTGAGCCTCAAATATATCTTTAGATGGTGTTTACCTCACCCCCTCTTTATCACGATTGCCCGGCTTCTCCAGAGGGATCACCTGCTGGGCTAATCTATGACCCAGATACAACCCCTCTTCCCAAACACCTGCGCGTGCCCCCTAAGCCACACGTCCGAGAGAAACTCAACCCAGTGCCGGTTTTCCCAAGTTCCAGTTGCCAGCGCCTTGGCACCTGGCATTTTAGAGTCCGCTTGCTCTTCGATATTCCAAACGTTCCTCCTTCCTGGAGGAATATGGATGCACATGAGGTGCTTTCCGAAATCGATTTGCTGTGTGTCTTCTCAGAGCGAGGGGTGAGGGCCTTTGTTGGAAAGAACGCCATTCTGTGTATCAGCTCTTCTTGGCCCCGAGGAGATGAGAAATCACCTACGGAGGGGATTGAAAGCCTGGGCAAGTTGGATGGGCCAACACCCCCATGGATTCAACCCTGAAATCCCATTTTTCTTTGGTGTGATGGAGACAAATAAGAGAATGCATTTTGTTAAGGCATCAGAGGAGAAGAATCCAGGAAATGCTACAGAAAAGGAATGAGTAAAAGCAAGATCAAAGCAAGAGTCAGAAGCAGAGGACATCACAAGTTGTGCCTGCAGTCTAAATAACAATTTCTTATCAAGTTAAACTACAGTAACTTTTAATTAGAGGACGATAAACCAAGCAGTAGCTGTTAGGGCAGACACGAGTTTACGAAGCATCTGTTGTTTCCTTCTCTTAATATGCTGCCTCATTAATTCCTTGGGGCCTTGGTTTCTCTTGGCCTTGTTTACAAGTTCTTAATTTCACCAAATAAGCCAATGGAATTTAAATTCAGCACCCGTATAAGTCATATTTTGCTGACTCTTGCCCAAACTTTGCCAGTAACTGAAGCGACTCATCCCTTAAAAATCACCCCCCACTGTCAATTATTTCCAGGATTTTCCAGGAGAATAATGTGGGTTTTTTTATTTTTATATTTTACATTTATTTATTTTCGAGAGACAGAGAAAGAATGAGACACAGAATCTGAAGCAGGCTCCAGGCTCCGAGCTGTCAGCCCAGATCCCAATGCGGGGCTTGAACTCACAAACCATGAGATCGTGACCTGAGCTGAAGTCAGATGCTCAACTGACTGAGCCATCCAGACGACCCCCAGGAGAATAATGTTAAGAATGGCCTAGCAACTGGATGATGTCTTCCATTTTTTTTTCCTCTGAGGCTTTGGCTCCAACCATGCCCCAGGCATCAGAGCATCATGGTCCCCCAAATCCGTGCCCTGGGAACTGCCATCTCCCACTGTATACCACAGCTGATGCATAGGGCCAAAGACTGCTGTCCCCTGGAGTTCCCCATGCACAGTCTCCCTGTAAAACCCTACCTCCTTTTATATCTCACTCTGTCTTATGAACCACAAAGAAATGCTGCTTGTGTTTCAATATGTTAGAGCTATTAGCCAAATAGTTCTGGTTTTTGCTCAGAGATCCCTTCCTTGCTGGTTCCCACATGGGTGGCCAGGGTCAGGATGCACGACGGAGAGCAAAACCTTATCTGGAACTCAGATCTACCCCTCTCTTCCACTGTGCAGGGAAGACCAAGACCTTGATATTTGACCAAGCTTGTCATACATGGGCCTTTAGGCCGATCAACTTCTGGCGGCCTGTTCTACCCAATGCGTGGAAGTTCCTGCAGTAGACACAGCTGAATGCAGCTCGTACTAAAAGCTATCATGCCTCACCTACTTCTTTTGTACTTCTTCAAATCCAGGGGAATTCCTAAATAACTGACTATAGACCAGTAGCATCCAGAATATGTGTATCACTGGTTACAAATACAGAATCAGACCCTCACCCAGAGCTTCTAAATCAATCTCTTTGTGGACGCCTGGTGGCTCAGTCGGTTGAGCATCTGACTTCAGCTCAGGTCACGATCTCATGGTTCATGGGTTCAAATCCCATGTCAGGCTCTGTGCTGACAGCTCAGAGCTTGGAGCCTGCTTTGGATTCTGTCAGTCTTTCTCTGCCCTGTTCTCACTCTCTCTCTCAAAAATAAATAAAAATGTAAAAAAAAGTTTTTTTAATACATCAGTCAATCTCTTTATTAGGAACTAAGCTCTTGTTTTGTTCTTTAGTTCTCTCAAATGATTCTTTGCATCAGCTGGGTTTGCAAAGGGCTGTTTCAGAGCCCTGTCTGATCTCAGTCCTGTCTGAGCACATTTTCCGTCACTAAATTCACTTCTAGAGCATCTTCTCTCTGACTTCCTCTTCCTCAGACTTCCCCACATATGCTGTTTCTAATGGACCCTCCCAAGCTGTGTCTGGACAAACACCTTGGTGGACCATTCAAACGATTGTGAAGAAGGGGGGGTGGGGGTTCCTATGTTAGACTTACTCCAGATTCAAACTCAGTACATCCAGGGATTCAGGCCAGGGATCTTTTTGTTTCTTGGGAGAATTTCCCAGCATTGGGAACTTCAGCAAGATTTAGCAGGATGATTTTTTTTTTATGGACCAGGATATGGTAAGAGACAATGATCTCATCAAACAAACACAAGATCTCTTCATAATAAATGCTCAAATGTTAAAAATCCACAGGCTTTGGCACGCATCAGAAAATAACGTGGGTTGATAGATGGGTAGCAGGAAGGATAGACAGGCACACGATAAAGGAAATGCAGTAAAATGTTTATTGTATAATCTATATAGTAGGTTTATGGGTATTCATTGTGCAATTCTTGCAACTTTTTTAGACACTGGACAATTTTCATAATAAAATGATGAAGGAAAAGACATTAGGAAAGACTGTACCCTCAGGACGTATTTTGATGCTATTCCACACCTGAATAAAAGCTATATTTTAATCGCTGATAAGTATAACTGCAAAGCCCTTAAATAATATATGTGCTATTTCTGAAGTAATGTACTATCTATGCCTAGCAAGTCACATATCTTGCTCAAGTGGAATTTTTAAAAATAAATGAAGTGTTAACGTTTTATCTTGATAAAATGTAAAAGCTTTCCCTCTTTCACTCTTCCCCTTCTTTATTTGCATGTGGATTTTCTAGTTTTCAAGTTATTTGAATCAGGTAAATAGAAAAAAACACATAGAAATATCACTCTGTACAAATGTCAATATGGAAGTGAAAAAAACAAATCAAGACAAAACTATAACTTCCAGGAAAGTCAACAGAGAATGTTATTGTGTCCTGTGCTAGTAACTTTGAAAAGCCTATGTTCAAAGTTGAACATTTCCTGCTGATGAAATTGGGCATGGAGAAATCAAGATATTCAGGATCACATCACCAGTAGCCAATTAGAAAGAGAACACAAATGCTCTGACCTTGTTACTATACTTTATTCACTCTCAAAATTTACTCAGATATAAATGACTTTAATTTGTCTGGGGGTAAAAATTACTGTACTTAAGATCCTTTTCTTCCATTAGTCAATAAACAGCTTGGAACATTAATAAAATTATACTCTTCAGTGTTTTTGACAAATCACATCCTTCTAAAGGGGAGGTTTAAAAAATGAAACATAAGACAAGTCTATATGTGGGAAAAAATATTTGCAAGTAACATCTGATAAAGGATCTGTATCCATAATATATAAAGAACACTCAACACTCAACAATAAGAAAACAGCCAACCCAATTTTTTTTCTTTTATAGTTTATTGTCAAGTTGGTTTCATGCCCATCATCCCCCTCTCCCCCTCCCCCATCAGCCCTCAGTTTGTTTTCAGTATTCAAGAGTCTCTCATGGTTTGCCTCACTCCCTCTCCCTAACTTTCCCCCCCTTCTCCTCCCCATGGTCCTCTGTTGAGACCCATGAGTGCAAACATATTGCATCTGTCCTTCTCTGCCTGATTATTTCACTTAGCATGACATCCTGGAGTTCCATCCATGTTGCTATGAATGGCCAGATTTCATTCTTTCTCATTGCCATGTAATGTTCCATTGTATATATAAACAACATCTTCTTGATCCATCCGTCAGTTGATGGACATTTAGACTCTTTCCATGATTTGGCGATTGTTGAAAGTGCTGCTATGAACATGTGCCCCTACGAATCAGCACTTCTAAATCTCTTGCAACCCAATTTTTTACAATGGGTGAAAGGTCTCACCAAAGAAGACACAGAGAGCAGATAAGCATATAAAAAGATGTTTGAAATCAATAGTCATTGGGAAAATGCAAATTAAAGCCACAATGAGGTACCACTATCCATGTATTAGAATGACTAGTAATAAATCAATAAAAAAACAACGTAGAGCACCAAGTGGTGGCAAGAACGTAGAGCAACTGGAACCTCATAGATTCCTGTTGGAAATGCCAAGTAGTCCAGCCACTTTGGGAAACAACCCAGCAGTTTCTTATAAAATTAAATGCACCCTTAACAAGTGACTGAGTAATATCACTCCCAGGGATTTGTCCATCTTTATTGAAAATGTGTGTTCCTACAAATGTGGCATATGAATGTTTATAGAAGCTTTATTCAAGTTGCCCCAAACTGGAAACGACCTAGCCCTTCAATAAGTGAATGAAAAAACAAACTGGTACATCAGCACGTGGAATATCCTTGGAAATAAAAAGGGATAAACTGATTTCTCCTTCTGACCAAGGTGTAGTCAGAGAGACTGTATTTATGCTCTTGACAAAAACAAACAAAAACCAATAAAATATACGAAACACCGGTTTTCAAGACGCTGGAGACCAAGCAATGAGGACCAATGATTCCTGGAAGACAGGATACAAATGAGGTGAGCCCTGTGGGGGTCTCGCTGCCTTGACAGGTTTCCAGGACAACGTCCTGGGAGAGGGCATCCTGGTGGAGCCCAGTAGTTGAAGAGACAGAGCCGAGAATTTAGGAAAATCAAGATGGCTGCAGTTCCCAGGACACAGTAGAGTAGAAAAGGGAACCTCAAAGAGACAGAACTGTAGAGCTCTGCAGAGGAGACTCAGGTAGTATTGAGGTGAGCACTAGTCAGGGAAAGCCTGTGTAGAAACTACTCCAAGCTCAGGAAAGAAACATCTGGAAGGATTAGGAGCAGCAGTGCCTGGGGACTGTAGAGAACTATTTACACCTTACGTATTAGGATATCGTCAGGTTTGAATCTGTCATCTTGCTGTTAGTTTTCTCTTTGCACATATTTTCTTTTCCTCTTTTTCCTTTTTTTTTTTTTTTTTGCATTGTTTTGGGTAGGTTGAGTATCTTTATCAATATCACTATGGATATCAATGAGGACTGATATTTACCCATATAAATATTGATACCCGAATCAACATTTTAACAACTTTTGTGGCTTATTGGTTTTAACTCTTTGCTGCTTTATTTAAAAAAAGTTTGGGGTGCCTGTGTGGTTCAGTCGGTTAAGCGTCCAGCTTTGGCTCAGGTCATGATCTCACAGTTCATGGGTTCGAGCCCTGCATTGGGTGTTGTGCTGACAGCTAGCTCAGAGCCTGAAGCCTGCTTCAGATTCTGTATCTCCCTCTCTCTGTGACCCTCCCCTGCTCGTGCTGTCTCTATCTGTCTCTCAAAAAAAAAATTTTTTTTTAATGTTTTGTTTATTTGTGAGAGCAAGAGAGGCAGAGTGCGACTGGGGGAAGGGCATAGAGAGAGAGGGAGAGACACAGAATGTGAAGCAAGCTCCATGCTCTGAGCTGTCAGCACAGAGCCAGATGCGCAGCTTGAACTCACAGACCACGAAATCACGACCTGAACTGAAGTGAGATGCTTAACCAACTGAGCCACTGAGGCACCCCATTTGCTGCGTTATTTTAGTGGTTGCTCTAAGATTTATGTTATGCTTATTTATTATTATCCCCACACCTAGCTTCAAGTGGTATCACACCATTTCGTGTGCGGTACAAGAACTCGCCAATAGTATACTTCTATTTCTTCTTCCCAACCTTTGTGGTGTTGTCTTCATACATTTTGCTTCCATATATTGTACAAACGTCATACTACATTACTCTTGTTTCAAGAATTATTTTGCAAACAGATTCAAATAGTAAGAAAATGCTTTATGTATTTACCAATGTAGTTATCATTTCCTGCCTTCTTCATTCCTTTGTGCAGACCCATATTGCCACCTGGTCATGTTTTTCTTCTGCCTGAGGATTTCCTTTAATTTTTTATATGATATAAAACTGCTGCCAAGGATCACCGCTTTTGGGTGCCTGAACACATTTTGATTTCACCATGAGTTCTCAAAGATGTTTTTGCAAGGTGTAGAATTTTGTTGATGGCTTTTTGTTTCACTGTCTTCTTGCTTGCATATGAATTAATCAACTAAAAATATAATCTCAATACACAGAAAAATCATTTGACAAAATCCACTTCTGATTTAAAACAACAACAACAACAACAACAACAACAACAACCTCAGGGTGCTTGGATGGCTCAGCTGGTTAAACATCCAACTTCGGCTCAGGTCATTATCTCACGGTTCTGAGTTCAAGCCCTGCATTGGGCTCTGTGTTGACAGCTCAGAGTCTGGAGTCTGCTTCGGACTCTGTATCTCATTCTCTCTCTGCCCCTCCCCAACTTGTGTGCACACTCTTTCTCTGTCTCTCTCAAAAATAAACATTTAAGGGTGCCTGGGTGGCTCAGTTGGATAAGCATCTGAGTTCGGCTCAGGTCCTGATCTGACGGTCTGTGAGTTCAAACCCCGCATCGGGCTCTGTGCTGACAGCTCAGAGCCTGGAGCCTGCTTCAGATTCTGTGTCTCCCTCTCTCTGTCCCTCCCCCACTTGTTTTATAATATATTTATATATCCCCAAAGATATATATTTATATTATATTTATATGTATATTTCCTCAAAATATCCTCCCTCAAATATTTATTAATTATGAAAGGGAAAATAATGACTTTATAGTGGAGAAACATGGCAGACAAAACCTTAACCAAATGATCAATTTAACATTGTCAATTATAAATGAGTCAATATTTATGTTACCCTGATGGTAATGTCCTGAGAAAAGTGCACCAGCTCTGATATTCTTCTCAAAAATCCATAATCAAACTAAAGAAACATCAGACAAAATTAAATAGATGGACATTTTACCAAATAGTTGACCAGAATGCTTCAAAAATGTCAAGATCACAAAAGACAAAGATTGAGGAACTGTCACATATCAGAAGAAATTAAGGACTCAGAGCAATAATAAAATGTGAGATTCTGCATTGATCCTTATAACAGAAAAAAGGACATACATGGAAAACTAGAAATCCCATTAACATCTACATTTAATTAAGAGTATTGTATTGATGTTAATTTCTTAGTTTTGCTATTTATACAGAGTAACCAGTAGTCAAAGATGTGTGAAGACCATTTATTTTTAGAGAGACAGAGAGAGCGCGCTTGAGCAGGGGCAGGGCAGAGAGAAAGAGAGAAAGAGAGGGGGAGAAATAGAGAGGGATGCAGTGTGGGGCGGGGGGGGGGGGCAGAGAATCTCAAGCAGACTCTACACTCAGGGCAGAGCCTGACTTACACCTCGATCCTACGACCCTGGGATCATGACCTGAGCTGAATTTAAGAGTCAGATGCTTAACCAACTGAGCCACCCAGGTGCCCCAGGTGAAGACTATCTTAACTGCTCTTCTGTAAGTCCAAAATTGTTTTGAAATACACATTTTAAAAAATGACACCAGGAGTGCCTGGCTGGCTCTGTGGGTAGAGTGTGCAATACCTGATCTCAGAGTTGTAAGTTTGAGTCCTATGTTGGGTGTAGAGATTACTTTTTAAAAAATAAAATAAAATAAAGATGACACTAAATGTACTAAAAGAGATCATGATAACTTAAAATAACCTTGCCATTGGAAATTATAAATGTGACCCCAAACTAAACAGAAATACAAGAAATTCTACTACATAAAAATTTTTAAATTTTTTATTGCAAAAATAAATAAAGTACAAACTCAGAAAACTGGGAAAAAGGTTTGCATCTTATGCACTAAGGAATAAATTTCTTAATATATAGGGATCGCTTACCAATCAGTAAGAAAAAGATAAGCAATCCTACGGAAAAACAGCCAAGATATACGATCAGGGTTCATTTCTTAAAAAGAATTTCAAATGGCTCAAAACGACGTAAAGATGCGTAGCGTCATTAATCAGATGGATGAGAAGTAAAAACCCAAATACATTTCTCTACTGGAGATTTTATACTTAAAATTGACAAAAGCCAAAAGTTTATAAAACACTGTATTGTCAGGGACTGTGTTGGAGAAGAACAAAAAAAAACAAAACAGACTTTCCTTAGGAGCAAATATCAGAATGACTCTTATTAAGTATAATTTGGTAAAATCTCTCAATATGTGATTCATGCCTGGTGGCCCCGTGGTTCTATTTCTAGGAATTTATCTTATAAAGAGGTTTTCATGAGAAATAAGGATATTCACAGCTTCACTGTGATAGTGTTTATAGTAGCCAAAAATAGGAATTGCTTAAAAGTCTCTTAGGAGTGGCCGGATCAAATAAATGAAGGTATGTTCAACATGGGCTCCATGCAGCCTTCACAGGGTGAGAAAAAGTTAGAGAACAAGGTGTTGGACGCGCGATCCTTCAGGTTTTAAAAACCATAGGCATATGTTTGTAATTGCATAAAACTTCTTTGACATGATTCACAAGAAAGTGTATAATAATGTTTGCCTCTGGGAAGAGAAAGTAGGTGACCGCGGAAAGAAATGGAAGAGAAATTCATTTGTCACAACCCTCTCCTGCATGCCTTTCATAAAATGTACTTTATCAAAAATAGATTAAATGCTTAAATATTCCTTCCTCATATTAAACACACAGGGGAAGGGGCACCTGGGTGGCTCAGTGGGTTAAGCCTCTTGCTCTTGGTTTCTGCTAAAGGTTGTCATCTCCTTGTTCTTGAGTTTGAGCCCCGCATTGGGCTCTGTGCAGACATCGTGGAGCCTGCTTGGGATTCTCTGTCCCTTCCCTACTCTCTCTCTCTCTCTCTCTCAAAAATAAATAAATAAACATTAAAAATGTATATTAAAAAACCCCACCCCTGTAGGATCAATCTCCAACAATGGGAAGAGTGTATTTGGGTTCCCACGGCAGGAGCCGGTAGCTGAAATGATGGAGAAGCAAAGTAGAAGTCAAGGACTTGAGGCTAGCTTTGAAGCCTGCAGCAGAGCCCCGGACTGAAGCAGGGAGAGGCACCTGCTGATAGAATTACTGTCTCAGAGGTGCCCGGCTGCCATCCAGCACTGAGCCGGCACCGAGTCCACCTTTCTTGACAGATGACGAAGATTGAACGTGACACCTGTGTCCAGCGACTCCCCTGGCATCATTTAACTAACACTTAGAGCAGCTGCTGTTGAAAAATGACCTTCGGACTGGGCCCACCCCAGCAGAACAGAATCATCACCGTAAGTACTTTTCCAGTTCCCAAGAAATGAGGATTTTTGCCCTGCAAGAAGAGAACTGAGCCATATTCTATCTGAAGTCACATCTGTCGCTTCCTTTGGATTTCCTCCACTGCCTACCTTAGATCACGAGGCCCGCGCTGGGACGGTCTCCTTCCAGGGGATCTTGGCAGTCCCCTTTGAAGAACTTGGGCAGCTTCTCGGTGCCCACAGTGCCTTCGTGCTCAGTAGTATTTACAAGGCTGCTCACAGTCAGCTCTCCCCCACCCCCTCGCATCTATGCAAAGCTACTGGACTTTGTCCAACCACGTCCCCACGATCTTCTACCTCTTCAAACCATTGCTCATGCTTCTCTGTTCATTACCTTGTTAATGAACCACCTCTAATTTATCAACACTTGGATCCAATGTCACTTCCTCGGGAGGTATTCCCAGCCCTTCTAGGCTGCCTGAGGGATTCTTTCTTTCTGTTTCCAGTCTGGGACTCTCCCAGCACTTAGCACAATGTCTTATTATATGTCATACTCATTTCTCCTTTTTTTTATTTAAAAAATTTTTTATGTTTATTTTGAGAGAGAGAGAGAGATAGAGAGAGAGACCAAGCACAAGCAGGGAAGGGGCAGATAGAAAGGAAGACACAGAACCTGAAGCAGGCTAAAGGCTCTGAGCTGTCAGCACAGAACACGAAGAGGGGCTTGAACTCATGGGCCTTGAGATCATGAGCTGAGCTGAAGTCAAATGCTTCACTGACTGAGCCACCCAGGCACCCCACATTTCTTATTTTTTAAAATATTTATTTATTTTGAGAGAGAGAATGCAAGCAAGGGAGGGGCAGGGAGAGAGGGAGAGAGAAAATCCCAAACAGGCTCCGTTTGCACTATCAGTGCAGAGCCTGATGTAGGGGTTGATCTCAAGAGTCAGATATTAAAGGACTGAGCCATCCAGGCGCCCCCCCACCTTACTCATCTCTTCTAAACATTATTTACTTTTATATCCACAGTGTCCAGGTAACACAGCTTCTAACACATAGCGAAAGCTCAGTAATTTTCTTTTTCATGAATGTGTGGATTCTCTCTTTGCAGTTTCTGAACGCCTAATTCAACATTCACCTTCTGCTTAATTCTTTGATTTTTAGCATCTTGCTTCAAGCATTGTTTCAAACATTCCTGGAGGAGCGCGCTGATGGCCTGTCCCACTGTAGCTCCTGCTGAAAGACATTTCTCATCCACAGGAACATTTCGCCAGGTAAGCTGCCCTAGTATGGCTAGAAGTTCCTTGCCTCCAAATTCCTGTTCACTCTATTCTCCTTGCCAGCATTCTCCACCTATACACATCTTAAAAAGTTGAGACATGATATCACAACACACCCACCAGAATCATTAAAATGAAAAAGGCTGGCTAAGCATCCAACTTGGCTCAGGTCATGATCTGACGGCCAGCCGTGAGTTCAAGCCCCGCATTGGGCTCTGTGCTGGTGACTCAGAGCCTGGAACCTGTTTCAGATTCTGTGTCCCTCTCCATCTCTCTGCCCCTCCCCTACGCTCACGCCTTCTCTCTCTCAAAAATAAATAAACATTAAAAAAATGTTTAAATGAAAATGTTGTTGAGAGTACATGTCGACAAGGCTGTGGAGCAACTGGAATTCTTGTTCATTGCTGGTGCGCACGCAGGCTGGCGTAATGTCTTTGGAAGCCGCCAGGCTAAAGACAAATTCTCATGATGCGCAAATTCTATTCCTACAGTTATTCTATATCCGACAGTACCCACGGGACATAGATAAGAATGCTCATAACACTGGGGCATCTGGGTGGCTCAGTCAGTTGAGTGTCTGACTCCTGACTTTGGCTCAGGTCATGATCCCAGCATCTTGGGATTGAGTCCCACCTTCGGCTCTGTCCAGAACATGGAGCCTACTTAAAGATTTTCTCTCCCTCACTCTGCTCCTCCCCCCACTCTCTCAAAATTAAAAAATAAATTAATTAATTTGGGGCTCCTGGGCGGCTCAGTCAGTTGAGTGTCTGACTCTTGGTTTCGGCTCAGGCCATGGTCTCAGGGTTTGTGACAGAATAGGGTCTGCTTGGGATTCTCTCTCTCTCCATCTGTTTGTCCCTCCCCCACTCTCGCACTCATTCTCTCTCTCCCTCAAAATGAATCAACTTAAAAAATAAGTTAATTTGTTAAAAAATTAAAATAAATTTTATTTTTTTAAATTTTTAATGTTTATTTTTGAGAGACAGAGAGAGATAGAGCATGAGTGGGAGAGGGGCAGAGAGAGAGGGAGACACAGAATCTGAAGCAGGCTCCAGGCTCTGAGCTGGCAGCACAGAGCCTAATGCAGGGCTCAAACTCATGGACCACAAGATCATGATCTGAGCTGAAGTCAGACGCTTAACCAACTGAACCACCCAGGCATCCCTAAAATAAATTTTAAAAAAATAACACTCATAACAGTGCCTGGAAATAGAAATCCCCAAATGTCCACCGTCAATAGGTTGGAAGAGGTGTGGTTTGTCCACACAATGGAAAACTACACAGCAGTGAAAATGAACCAGGACCGTACAAAACACCGAAGACAGATCTCACACTGTGGTGTGAAAGAAGCCAGACGCAAGAGACACAAGCATATACATGCTATGATTTAATTTACACAAAGTGCAAAACCAGGCAAAACTAATCTCTGGTGATTATAGTCAGGATCGTCAGGGGCCTAGTAACTGGCAGGGGCAGACCGGGGAGCCTTCGGTGGCCCTGGTGAATGTTCTATTCCTTGATCTGGGTTGTGGTTACATGGCTTGCTTTTTCAAGACTCATTAAACTGTACACTTAGGTTTTGGGTTATGTTTGGGTAAAACTGAAAATAAAATCTCCGCGGTCCTTGGCCCACACCTTTGCGTAGGGGAAGTTCTCCTGAAGGGTTGATGGTCAATTAACTAATGAAATTCTACTTCCCGCTAAGTGCCTGAGTGCCTCTGGGGGGCAGGCTCAATCGTTTTCTGAATTATACTGAGACCACCAACATGTTTAATTGGTCCTTAAGGTCTATACATTTGCAGAGCCTAAAACGAAGACCTCTAGTAACCAGACCATTTCACCCAGTTCTGTGGACAGCGGGGGCAGCTTGAGGATCTGTTTCCCTCTGCTATCCTCAGCTGGGATGCGGGGTGTTCGAGAACACACTGCCTCTACCCAGGGTGTGTTTTCTGGGGTGCCAACCATTCTCTCCATTCTTCTTCCTTCAGAGTATAATCCACAAACCAGCCGCGCGTAGGGTCACCTGGGGGCTGATCAGAAATGCAAACAAATGATGGGGCACCTGGGTGGCTCAGTCAGTTAAGTGTCCAACTTCGATTCAGGTCATGATCTCACAGTTCTTGGGATTGAGCCCCACGTCGGGCTCTGTGCTGACAGCTGGGAGTCAAGAGCCTGCTTCGGATTCTGTGTCTCCCTCTCTTTCTGCCCCTCCCCCACTCACTCTCTGTCTGTGTCTCAAAAATAAATAAACGTTAAAAACTTTTTAAAATAAACTATTCTTTTGATGGCAATCATGTCCTGATTTGTTGGCCTTATAATACTTCAAACTTTCTGTTAATACACTGTATTTTAAAACATCAGAAGATGTAGGGGTACCTGATTGGCTCAGTTAGTAGAGCATGTGACTCTTGATCTTTGGCTTGTGGGTCCCACAGTGGGTGTAGAGATTACTTAAAAAGATAAAATCTTTAAGACACTGGGAGATTTGTTTTTTTTTTTTTTTTAAATTAAGACAGAGAGACAGAGCAAGCAGGGGAGGGTCAAGGAGAGAGAGGGGGCCATAGAATCTGAAGCAGGCTCCAGGCTCTGAGCTAGCTGTCAGCACAGAGCCTGACACAGGGCTCGAGCCCATGAACCGTGAGATCATTACCTGTGCGGAAGTTGGACGCTTAACCGACTGAGCCAGCCAGGTGCCCCAAACCACTGGAAGATTTGTATGCACAGTAACATTGAGAATTAGGGGCGCCTGGGTGGCAGTCAGTTAAGTGTGTGACTTTAGCTCAGATCATGATCATGGTTTGTGAATTAGAGCACCTCATCTGCTGTCAGCTCAAAACTTGCTTCAGATCCTCTGTCCTCTTCTCTCTTCCCTTCTTCCCACTCGTGAAATTTTCTGTCTCTCTCAAAAATAGATACTCTACACGTAAAACCAGACCGACTCCACCAGAAGCCTTCTAGAACTGATCCATGAATTCAGCAAAGTTGCAAAGTACAAAATCAACGTACAGAAATTGGTACCATTTTTATACACCAATAATGAAGCAACAGAAAGAGAAATCAAGAAACTGATCTGTTGTAGGTTAGCAAACCTGAGTAAAACGAAAAATCATTAACTGGCTGTTTTGGCTTCTGTAAATTGCTTTCTGAATGCATCTCCCCATTCACTGTTCTAACTGCAGGGTAACTGCTGAAACATTGAGATAAAAGCCTATGTAGCTCCCTGATAGTTTCAGGTGTAACTTCCACCTGCTTGCTAAGCGCAACCCCACTCCTTTTACTAAGACCTGGCAGGACAGAGTTAACTGTGAGAAATTGTCCCCATCTAGCGAAATCTTATATGTCTAACTATGATTGGTCATTTTAAAAGGACAAAGAGCCTTGGAATGGTGGGTTCCTGTCAAAGATGGCGTTTGTGTCTCCCTCTCTCTCTGCCCCTCCCCCACTCACTCTCACTCTCTGTCTCTCAAAAATAAATAAACGTTAAAAATTTTTTTAAATAAATTATTCTTTTGATGGCAGTCATGTCCTGATTCGTTGGCCTTACAATACTTCAAAATTTCTGTTAATACACTGTATTTTAAAACATCAGAAGAGGTAGGGGTATCGTTGACTCAGTTAGTTGAACATGTGACTCTCGATCTTTGGGTTGGGGGTCCCACAATGTAATTTACTACCATGGAATGCTGTGAATGTAATTGGTTAACTAAATAATGACATATTCTGTCCATATGATCTCACTGCCACCTTTGTCCAGGGCCATTCTCGGCTCCTTAACACCAGGGAGGTCAGGTTTGGCCCGGCCATAATAAAAGCATGTGGCTATGAATAAAATTATGCCTCGCTTCTATTCTGCATTGGTGGTCTTTTCGTAAGCACCCTGCAACATGATCCCATTCACAATTGCATGAAAAACCATAAAATACCTAGGAATGAACCTAACCAAAGATGTAAAAGACCTATACGATGAAAACTATAGAAAACTTATCAAAGAAATTGAAGAAGACACAAAGAAATGGAAAAAAAATCAATGTTCATGGATTGGAAGAATAAACGTTGTTAAAATATCATTATTACCCAAAGCAATCTACACATTCAATGAAATCCCCATCCAAATTGCACCAGCATTCTTCTCAAAGCTAGAACAAACTATCCTAAAATTCATATGGAACCACAAAAAACCCTGAATAGCCAAAGTAATATTGAAGAAGAAAACCAAAATGGGAGGCATCCCAATCCCAGACTTTAGCCTCTACTACAAAGCTGTCATCATCAAGACAGTATGGTATTGGCACAAAAACAGACACATAGACCAATGAACTAGAATAGAGAGCCCAGAACTGGACCCACAAATGTACAGTTAATTAATCTTTGACAAAGCAGGAAAGAGTATCCAATGGAAAAAAGCCAGCCTCTTCAACAGGTGGTGGTGGGAGAACTGGACAGCAACATGCAGAAGAATGAAACTAGACCACTTTCTTACACCATACACAAAAATAAACTCAAAATGGATGAAGGACCTGAATGTGAGACAGGAAACTGTCAAAACCCTAGAGGAGAAAGCAGGAAACAGCCTCCTTGACCTCAACCACAGCAATTTCCTACTTGACACATCCCCAAAGGTAAGGGAAATGAAAGCAAAACTGAACTCTTGGGACTTCCTCAAGATAAAAAGCTTTTGCACTGCAAAGGAAACAATCAAGAAAACTAATAGGCAACTGATGGAATGGGAAAAGATAGTTGCAAATGACGTATCAGATAAAGGGCTAGTATCTAAAATCTACAAGGAACTCACCAAACTCCACACCCGAAAGATTAATAATCCAGTGAAGAAATGGGCAGAAGACATGAATAGACACTTCTCCAGGGAGGACATCCAGATGGCCAACAGGCACATGAAACAATGCTCAGCGTCACTCGTCGTCAGGGAAATACAAATCAAAACCACACTGAGACACCACCTCATGCCAGTCAGAGTGACTAAAATGAACAAATCAAGAGAATACAGATGCTGGCGAGGGTGTGGAGAAACGGGCACCCTCCTACACTGTTGGTGGGAATGTAAACTGGTACAGCCGCTCTGGAAAACAGTGTGGAGGTTCCTCAAAAAAATTATCAGTAGAACTCCTCTATGACCCAGCAATAGCACTGCTAAGTATTTACAGAAGGGATACAGAAGTGCTGATGCATAGCGGCACATTATTCCAATGTTCATAGTGGCACTTTCAACAACAGCCAAATCATGGAAAGAGCCTAAATGTCCATCACCTGATGAGTGGATCAAGAAGATGTGGTTTATCTATACAATGGAGTACTACATGGCAATGAGAAAGAATGAAATCTGGCCATTTGTAGCAACGTGGATGGACCTCGAGGGTGTCATGCTAAGCCAAATAAGTCAGGCAGAGAAGGACAGATACCATATGTTTTCACTCATAGGTCTCAACAGAGGACCTTGGGGAGGAGAAGGGGGAAAAAAGTTAGGGAGAGGGAGTGAGGCAAACCATGAGAGACTCTTGAATACTGAAAACAAACCGAGGGCTGAAGGGATAGGGAGACAGAGGAAGGGGGGGTGCTGGTTATGGAGGAGGGCATTTGTGGGGAAGAGCACTGGGTGTTCTGTGGAAACTGACTTGACAATAAACTAAAAATAAAAAATATATATAAACATTAAAAAACACATTTGGGGATTAGAAATTCTCTCCTACCTCTTACAAAAGAGCCACCTAGCCCACAGCTTATCCTGAATTCTCATTCCTTCCAGATATAGGAATAAATGTCACCAGAGAAGGAAGATCACCCTTCCCTCCTGAGCATGGAGTGTGGTCACTTGTCCTTTTCAAGTGTCTCAGGTGGAGCAATGGGGTTACTGACATGCTGGTGACTTCCCCAAGCTCCTGGCCCAGTGTTGACAGAGCCTAGGTGACCATGTTCCTGGTCCCAAACCCCACGCCACAAAAATAATCACTCAAGCTAACATTTATTGAAGGGTTTTTAAGTGCCAGGTGAGAAGTTAAACTTTTTTTTTTTTGTTTTAAAGAACGGATTATCTAATTAATACCATGATAACCCTTTCGGGTAGGTATCCCTGTTTCCAGAGGAGGCACCCAAAATTCAAAAATATTAAGTGACTTTTGTTTATATATCATGTAAGAAGCCCAGTTATTATTCAAACTAGTTCTTTCTGATTCCAAAGACACAGCTCTTAATGCCTACAAGATGGATATAAAAACTGCAGATGCTTTCAGCAGAAGAGCTTGGAGATTAGATACAGAATTCTAATGTACACTGCAAAATTTGAAATATGATAGTCATGAATTTTCCCATGATACTCAATGTGAAAAGACGTACTATTTCCTCATTTTTATAAATCAGATTAGAATCTGGTTTACAGCCCTCACACACCAGACTCCAGTTGGAATTCAACATCAAGTAACAATCGAAGATTTCTTCTCTATTCTGTTGGGTTTACATGGGTCTGAGAAAGGCGGGGGTCGGGGGAGTCTGGTCTTTAGAATATTCTAGTATCTGATGACCCTGAGAGTCAATGTTCCTTCACTGTCTGTGGTCTTTGTGTTTCCTCGTCATCTTCACTGGCCTTTCTGTCCTTCACCCAGGCTTTCAATGTCCACCAAGCCCCATTCCTGATGCACACGTGGCTCTCTCACCGCATTCTTCTCCAGGTCAATTCATTTGTCCTCTGCAACTGCACCGATCTGCAATCTCTTCCTTCAGCAGGCTTAATGCGGTCAATCCCCATCAGTATTTGCAAACAACACCTCTTTAGAGTTGACCCTCAAGCTTTTCAGTCTTCCTCCACATTACAAAGGAAAACAGAATACCTGTTATTGCCCTTACCCAAGGAAGCTCAAAACTAAGAGAAATGAAAGGATTGCTTTCTTTTTTAAATTTATTTATTTAAGTTCAAGTTAGTTAACCTACAGTGTTGTATTGGTTTCAGGAGTAGAACCCAGTAATGGCTCTCATTCTTACCTAAGTGGTCATTAACTTGGGGCCAGAATATTAGGGCTAAAAGAAAGCAACTCCTTTTTACCTCTCTTTGAGATTCCCCTGTGATGTTTATCAGATTGAAACCCTCTGGAGGTCAGCAAGTAAATCAGCAAGGCATTATTCTTTTCTTTACCTTTCAAAGCCTAACTCAACTGTATCTCTTCCAAGAAGGCTTCCCTGATTATCATTCTAATCAGAATCATTCTTTCCTTTCCCTTTTCTCACAGCAATTTGCCAAGAGTCTGCCTTATACTGTGTTAACTGCATTCTGCTTTACCTAATACAAATTTTTAAAGAAATGCCTGCCACATTTCCTAACTGGATATTTTAGAGTACAATGGTACGAAACAGCTTTATCTAGTTCCGGCAGAGACAGAGGGAAAAATTCTTTGGCTTAATAGTCTTAACCATGAATTGAGAAAAGAGAATCATAAATTTGCCCTAGGTTCGACAAACCTATTTCTCAAAACCTTATTGAGCAGAGTAATTTTTGCTGGCTTTGGAGTGATGACATTCACTCAGGGTTATTTAATGGCAAGTTCTCTTACTTAAAAACTTAACTTGGACATCAACCAAGTCTATATAGTTGCATTCTTAGAGTGCCAAAGTACCTCAATCGCCCTGGGAGGGGAGTCTGTCCCTAGGAAATGGTGCAGAACAGCCCAAACAGGAGAGTGATTACCCTCCTGGGTGCCAAAGACTGCAAATCCAACGTTGGGGCTGTGAAGTGCATGGTGGGATGCCAGCTAGCGCACTCAGTTGGGGATCAGAGGCGTAGGATGCAATAAGGAGGCATAACTGTGAAGCCTTAGCCACATGCAATATGAGTATGTCTCACAGATGTGTTGACTTTCCACTGGGTAATGACTACCTTGGTGCCCTCATCCCATGCCTCTTTTTCCCACAGTCACGGCGCCTTGGTTCTCGCCTGTAGGCTTAGCTCAGGTCTGTGACCATGAATTCTAAGTCACGAAGAATTTAAAGGGTTGTGTTTAGTCTTCTTCTCTACATGGCATCACTAGACTATCCATTTGCTTCTTGATGTGAAGCTTCTGGAAATTCCAATCCCACTTTGTAACCTAGTCTCGATCCATTTTGCCTCTTGTCATGTCCCGCAGTAGCATTTCTGGTCCCTAGAGATGAATCGTACTGTTTGCTTTCATGGTTCCATCCCTGAACCTCACACTTAAGTTTGAGATTCATTTGCCAACTAGTCCCTGGCATTCTCATTCCCTCCCTGAACATGAGCACACGGCCCTCCATCAGATCGCACAGTTGCTGAGCTCTACAGGGTGTTAGGAAACTCATGCACTGACTCTGGTCACTCCTCGATGCCTCCGGCTGTGTGCTGCTGCTTGTCTGGGCCTCCATTTCCCCACCACCATGATATTCTAGACTCATTCATAACTACAAATTCCCATGGCCTCCTGGTGTTGGGCTGGTTTCCAATTGGCTGCCCCAATTGTACAGATCTTTCCCTCCTCCAGATATCGGCCCCCACGGGTCTGACTCCCCCCGCCCCCCATCAGCCACCAACACCTGGTTTGGGTAGATTTTGTTACATTGGTGTTTTTCCAAATATTTTCTGCAGATTCTTGGTAGACATAACGTACACAAAGAGTTCTATAGTTAAACATATTCTTAAGGAGAACATGCAAGAAATGGGACTCTTTACAGGAGGATTTCGCAGAGCCTCTAATATGATGACATGTGCCGATAATATTTAAGGAGGAATACAGTGTTTAGGGTTCTCAAATCTTATTTGACCATGTTTTCCTTGGAGCATGTTCTTGGACTGGTGTTCCATAGAACAGATTTTGGGAAACAGTAAATCGCATTCTTCAGGTTCCAACCCCAGGTTAACCTTGACTTCTTGGCAATAATGACATCTTTGAAAGCCACAGACACAGCTCTCTTCATGGTACAGTGGAGTCACTGGAGCTGGTTTTGAATCCAAACTTCTCCCTTTTTTGTTACCACCATTCATTCACCTGTTCAGCTCTTTAAAAATTACTGAATGTATATACCTCTTCATTTCTACTTCTGCTTCACAAGGTGATTGATGTGCAACTGTGTGCATTATTATTACAACGATGGCTATCGCTAACGTTCATTTGTTGAACATCCACTCATCGCTGCTCTAAACAATTCACCTGTATCGCCTCTTTTAATACAACAGTCCTATGATGCAGGCATAATCGTTGATCCCATTTTACAGAGGGGACGACCGAGGCACAAAACAGCTAAATATTAACTTACCAAAGTTCACCAGCTGATTCAACTGAGATGGAAGCCTAGGTAGTTGGAACTGCAGTGACAGTGTTCTCAATCCCAATAACTTACTCATTCATCCCACGCCTACTCTATGCCAGGTCATGTAAAAAGCCCTAGATATATAGCAGTAAATAGACAGACATTCTTGCCCTGGTGGACCTTCTATTCCTAGTGCGAGGAAGCAGGCAACAAATAAATAAGCTTAGATCTTGTAGGGATGAGTGACACGGACAAGAATAAAGCAGGGTATAGAATACGGGGATGCTACTTTTATAAAGAGTGGTTAGGGGAGATCTCTCTGCTTTAAGGTGACATTTGTTGCAGGGCCACCTGGGCGGCTCAGTTTTAAGCATCCAACTTCGGCTCAGGTCATGATCTCGGAGTTCATGGGTTCGAGCCCCACATTGGGCTCCGTGCTGACAGCTCAGAGCCTGGAACCTGCTTCAGGTCCTGTGTTTCTCTCTCTCTCTGCCCCTCCCTGACTTGGACACTGTCTCTCTCAGTCTCTCGAAAAAAATGAATAAATGTTAAAACATTTTTTATGGTGACCTTTGTGCAGAAGGAAGTGATGGGAAAAGTATTCTAGGCAGAGGGAATAGTAAAGGCAAAGGCTCTGTGGCAAGAACACTTTGGACTGTTCACAAAGTAGCCAGGGGCCAGTGTGGATGCAGCAGAGTGAGTAAGAAGGAGTGGAATTAGGGGCACCTGGGTGGCTCAGTCGGTTGAGCGTCCAGCTTCAGTCCCCACATCGGACTCCGTGCTGACAGCTCAGAGCCTGGAGCCTGTCTTCAGATTCTGTGTCTCCCTCTTCTCTGACCCTCCCCTGCTCGCTCTCTCGCTCGCTCTCTCTCTCTCTCTCTCTCAAAAATAAAATAAAAACATTAAGAAAATAAAGAGTGGAATTAGCAAGACCCAGAAACACAGGTCATAGGGTGAAGATGGGGGTTGGGGGGTCGTCAACATGGATAAAAAATACAGACTTATTCTGAAATGGAAAGTTGTTGGAGGGTTTGGAGCTGAGGTGAGACATCCTGACTTAGACTGTGAAGGCCAATCCAGCTTCTGTGTAGGGGGCAAGCGGAAGCAGGAAGTCCCGCTGCAGGGATCCAGCGAGAGATGACGTCAGCGAGGTGTTAGCAGAGGAGGCGGGAGATGAGGTCAGATTCTGGAGAGATTAGGAAAAGAAACCCAACAAGATTTCCTAATGGAGTGGACCTGGGGTACACAGAAGGGAAGGAGAGAACAGAATGAGAACTTCAAGATTTTCACCTGGATGCTCGGAAGGATGCAGTTGAAACGGGACAGGCTGGCAGAAGATCGGGCTCCTAGAGGAAAACTATCCATGTTAAGACCCTGTGTGGTAATCGCTCTTGCTTCAGTTTCAGGCTAGCGCTGCCTCTGTATGGAAGTAAACCTGCCTGTGGTCTCCCATCAGAAAATAAGAATGACATAACCTGTATAATCTCCCTTTTTGTGAGCCGCCATTTAGGACGCTGTTGAACTGTTCTGGTATTTCAAAGGGGCAAAAGGAATCAAAGACCCATGTTTTGACTCTTGGACAAGGAGAATGTTAGATGATAAACATTGGGGGTATACTTTAGTTCTTGAGAAATATGGGTCCAAATATGGGTCCAGTGGCAATGCCACCACTGAAGGTGGGGAGAAAGGAGAAGAGACAGAGCTATTGAAAAGCAACATACCTTAATAGCTAAAAAAAGGCTGATTTAGAAATTCCAGAACACCACAGGGTCCTCTCTTAGGAAAGGAGAGGTGACCACAAAGCCGCTACCAGGGCTTTTGACATCAGACTGGGCATTGTGGAGACATAGATGTTTCCATGGCAACTCGCTCTGCACAGTTTGGCTGGATCAGCTCTCGCCTGTGACTCAGGGCATCCGTGTGGCTCAGGCTGCTTGCCACATCGCATGAGGCCACTCTTTGAGACTGCTCCAGGTGACACTGTTCTGTGAGGAAGATAGTTATTCAGTGAACAACAGGACTTAAAAGGTAGTGACTTGCTATGTATTTTCTTAAATATCTGTGCTAGATTTACCTTTATAATTTTAATTACTTTGATGCTAGTGGGTTTTCCCTCTAAGTTTCTTTATAATTTAATTTCTTTGCTCTTAGATACAACAGCTAAAATACAACAGAAGAAAAAAAGAGATAAATTGGATTACATCAAAATTAGAAACCTTTGTGTTGCAAACGATACCATCAGGAAAGGAAAAACCCCACAGAATAGAAGATAACATTTACAAATTGTCTATATGATAAGGGTCTTATCAGACCCTTATATAAAGATCTCCTGCAACTCAACAGTAAAAAGTCAACCAAACAAAAAAATGGGCAAAAGGCTTGAATAGACATTGGTCAATTCTTCACTTCCTTCACAATTTATGCCAAGCCCACATATCACCTACACGCTAGCTCTTTGATGGATTCAGATAATTGCCTCATTTAAAAAAATCTTTTATTTAAAAATTTGTTTTTGAAGTTTATTTATTTTTGAGAGACAGAGAGAGACAGACCATGAGCAGAGGAAGGGTAGAGAGAGAGGGAGATACAGAATCCGAAGCAGGCTCCAGGCTCTCACCTGTCAGCACAGAGCCCAACGCAGGGCTTGAACTCAGAACCATGAGATCATGACCTGAGCCGAAGTTGGACACGTAACCAACTGAGTCACCCAGGTGCCCCTAAAAGCTTCATTTTTATACATACATAAAGATGGAGTTTTTTTAAGGACACTAATGGATAAGGCACGAAAAATATTCCAAAAGCAAAGGAGCTATGACCCCTGAAAAAAAAATGCATGCATTCTTTAGAGGACAAAGCCTGGAAATGCCAAAATATGGAGAGAGAAGTGGGTCTGCTCTTTCTCATCTTGGGGAATTTAGAGAAACAGCTAAGAGATACGCCGCTGGAGAGCCAACCTGGAAAGAAAGGAGGATGATATCGGGCCAGTGGGTGTGCAAACTTGAGATAAGAAATCTGAGACTCTTACGCAGATCAGTGAATTGACTTTGAAGCTGAAGCAGTGAGGACTGAGAGAAGGGTGCGCCCTGGGAGCGGGAGGGTTGCTGAGCAATTGTAGAAGCTACAGGAGAAACTGATCTAGAAGCTGAGACCGTGTGGGTAGTTTGATAGAGATTAAGCTGAAGGTGAGGACATGGCTGAGTAAAGGTTCAGAAGAGGGTACTGAGAAAGTTAACAGGAGGAAGGCTGAAGGCAGAGGTGGGCTGACAGATGGGAGAGAAGGTGAAACAGAGCCCCAGTACGCGGGCCATGGTGTCAGAAGGACCGTAGGAGAAGCGCGTGGTGGAGCACAGTAGGCAGTGAGCATACCAGCCGCCACGTAAAGGAGGAGAACGTTGCCCTTCTGGACCTTGACAGTGAACACACAGTGTCAGTCAGTATCTGGTGGGTGACATGAGCAAGTGCATCTAAAATATCCCACGTGCAGGACGCCTGGGTGGCTCAGCTGGTTAAGCATCGACTCTTGGTTTTGTCTCAAGTCATGATCTCATGATCTTATGATCTCTCTTTCTCAAAAAATAAACATAAAACATTTTAAAAATGTATAAGTAAATAGACATTTAACAAAAAGAATGAAGTCTTTAAAAAATATTTTTAATGTTATTTATTTTTGAGAGACAGCATGAGCAGGGGAGTGTCAGAGAGAGGGAGATACAGAATCAGAAGCAGGCTCCAGGCTCTGAGCTGTCAGCACAGAGCCTGATGTAGGGGCTTGAACCCACGAACTGTGAGATCATGACCTGAGCCGAAGCTGGACACTTAACCGACGGAAAGAATGAAGTCTTAATTCACCCTTGATCTTCTGTGTCTCAGGATCCTCTTTTAAATGAGGATAATACTTAGTTTTTAGGGTTGTTAGGACTGGAAAAAATGAGCGCAGAGGATCTGGACCACAACAGGGGCTCGATCTTTCGAACTGTCACCATCTGGGATAATAACTGAGTCAGTTGCAAACACACCCCCTGGGTTGGATCTATACTGATGACTCTTGTTCTCTTCCCTCTTTCCCTTTACTGTGCCTTCTCTTCCTTGTTGCTTTGAAGTCCCATCTTCAGACTAGTTCCTCCTTATGCATCTCTCTCTCTTTGTGTGTGTGTGTGTGTGTGTGTGTGTGTGTGTGTGTGTGTGTGTGTGTTGAAACTAGATCAGCAATTGGTGAAGTTCAGACGATCTCAGAGAACAGCAAAGACTCAGGAAATCTCAAAATGTTAAGCTTGATATAAAGCCTTGGCAAAATTCTGTATCTGACTATAAAACACCTTTAAATATTTAGGAGACTGAAGAATTCAGGGACAACTGGACACCAACAAACTCCCTCTAGGAAGAAGAGGTCAAGTGAATGGACTTCTTGTTGGATATAATTACCACCCTAATGCATGTGAGACTGTGCTTCCTGGATCATGGTGTGTGCAACTGGTTATTACATGTGGGATAATTTTATTATTTTGCTATTTTTTTAAATGTTTCCTTATTTGTTTGTTTATGAGAGAGGAAGTGAGGGGCGGAGAGTGAGGGATAGCAGGCTCCATGCTGTTGGCAAAGGGCCCAACAGGGGGCTCAGTCTCACTAACTGTGAGATCCTGACAGGAGCTGAAATCAAGAATGGGACACTAACTGATGGAGCGACCCAGGTGCCCCTCAAGGCTTCATTCTTAATAAGTGGCAGATCTCAGGCTCAAATCTAGCCCTGCCACACTGCCTCTGCTTTTCCCATTAGCCGATGAATTCTGAAAAATGTTTCCCTGAAAAAATTTCATGCCTTGAAATAATACAAAACAGTTTTTTGTTCCAGTTGATTTTCCAATTTTCTAAAAATATCTATACTCATAAGTGCTTAGAAAGTATAATGAACACTGTTAATTGCTACCTGGTATCCAGTCTCTCTTCTTTCTTCCCAAGAAAATACCGGTTCTATGTAGGTCGACAATCATGCATAGCATGGGTCTTCCATGCCAGTGACTAGTTCAGGAATGATCGTGTGCCCTAATTCTGGGCAAGAAGACAAAACGAGAAACCTGCCAGAAGCTTCTGGAAGGCTTTTCTTTGTTCTGAAAAGAGCCCCGGGAAGTCACGTTCTCTCCCAATGGACATGAGCAAGCAAGTTGTAAACTGGACTGTCGCTGACAGCCATCCTCAAGCCACGGAGGGAGCCAGTCTCCGGATGAGACACAAACTGTGGCTCTAGAGCAGAGACGAGCAGACAAGTATGTGGTTCCTTGAAAACATGACCAGGCCACTGATCAAGCAACACTGAGGGCCACACAACACCTGGACCTCACCTTTGTGAGCCGGTAACTTGTGTTTGCTGAACACAAGTCTATTTAACAACTTCTTCAACCAACTGGACTTCACCTTCCTGTTGTATACGGCCCCAACACCACCAAGGGGCTGCTGACAATAATACAACCGAAACAGTCGGTCCGTGGTGAATAAAAAGGAGACGGGTAAGCAAAAAATAAAGCTGAAATCTAGTTTCATCCCCCAGATGAAGGATGGAATTTTCCCTGGGGTAAGCAACCACACCATATCTTTGGTGCTAACCATCTTCATGAACTTAAATCAGGATTCTCCAAGGTGTTGTTCTGGGACCAGCAGGATTAGCAACACCTGGAAACTTGCTAGAAATGCGAATTCTGGGGCCTCCCGCTAGCCCTAGTGAATCAGACATTCTGGGGTTGGTATCCCAACCATATGTGTTTTGATAAGCCCTCCAGGTGATTCTGGTCCTCCAGTGTGAGAGCCACTTCCCTATGTACTGCAAGGTGAGTTTGCCTGAGGAATTCTCAGTATCAATGATGAGCGCGTGCTTTGAACCTGGAATTTAGAGACTGCCATCTTTACCCCTGACTTTGAATATCGGGGACAGATCCACATGCTTTCAGAGTCTTGAGTCACTGAGTAGTGCTTCCAGCAAACTGAATTCTGTGCATGTTGACCTGAAGCCAATTTGGGGGTTGATTAGGACTCCCTTTACTGCTGTTAAGAAACCAAACCTTAAAAAGCACTGGTCCACCCTGCAGAGTAAATATGAACATTTTTATTTGGTACAAGAGGCACATAGAGAAACGTGGTATTTTCTAACTCTTTAAATTGCCGCTTCTGGAGCATTTTAAATGTAGTTCTGGGCTGGCTAACATTTTTAATTAATGTGTTTTTTTTTCTTGCTAAGTAATTTTACAGTTTGGAAAAAAATTGTTTAATATGCAATCAGGGGGTTAATGCTCCGTGCTGGATGAATATTTCTGTAAGCCACCTGCTCAGGGACAATTATTTTAGCAGTATTCTGGGAGTGATGAGTATCATTCACACAGTGTGATCATGTTAAAGGAAAAGTGTCTTTCACTCAGGGAATCTAACATGTGGGTAGTACTTGATCATTAACCCGTTGCCCTTGAAAAAAGAAGGTAATTAGAAGCAGAGGCAATTAACGTCTTTCAGGTGATTTCTCTTGTATCACCATTCTCGGAGGGGATTCCAGAAGGGGGTGAAGGAAAACAAGGGGACAGAAGCAGGTGGATTGTATCAGGGGTGCTAACGGGGCTGTTGTGCTAGAGAGTTAGGCTCTCTCTGTCTCTCTTCCCCCCATGACTCTTTCCAAGAACGATTTCAGTAGAATAAGGAAGGCAGGTGCCAGGATGTAGTGGATTGCGGTGTACAGTACATAACAGTGGAGAGGGAGTAGAATCTAGAGATCGCTTTTCATGTAGTTCTCTGAGGGAATGATCTCTGCATCTTCACCTCTGCCTAATAACCATTCTTGGGGACAGGGTGGGGGGGAGGGTGTCTGGGCAGTTCAGTTGGTTAAGCTTGATTTGAACTTGGTTTCTGCTCTTGATTTCTGCTCAGGTCATGATCTCAAGGTCAGGGGAGCAAGCCCCGTGTCAGGCTCCGAGCTGAGTGCGGAGCCCGCTTCAGATTCTCTCTCTCCCCTCTGCCCCCTCCTCTGCTTGCGCATGCACATTCTTTCTCTAAAATAAAAAATAATAACTATTCCTGTGTTTAGAAGCTCTGTGTTTAGGAATTTTCTTCTCATACAGCATGCGTGTCAAAATCTTAGCACTGGCTACAATTCTTCTCTAGGTGACCGGATGATAAAATGACGAGGTAAAGCCTGGCTTTGAATAATTTTCTGTGGGAACCCAGTAGATCTTTGGCCTTTGTTTCTCTTTAAAATAACAAAGAGCATAAAGGCACTGGATGTCTCAAAAAGTGATGTTGTAAGACAGAAAATGTTCAATAGAATTTAAGGTTATTCCCAAAAGGGCTGAAACTTGAATGGAATCAGGATGCAATGTACTCCCCAACTTGAACGAACAAAGATATCAGAAACCTAACAACTTCATGCAGATAAAGTATGGTTAAAATGAATATTAAAACTGTTCTAAATCATGCATTCTAAGTACAAAATGAGAGGAGAATGAGTTGCTCCCTTAAAAGAAAAACACCTATTTTATATGTGAAGAATAATCGCTGTTTTCCTACAGCCCAAATGTAACCGTTTGGTATGAGAAGATCAGCACAGTTGTTTGCTTTAGTTCTTAAATTTTCCTCTTGCTCAGGCTAGCCTTTGCCCAGCCTGTTGTATTAGTGCATCTGATAGTATGTTACAGGTGAAACAAGTCCCATATTATGCTGGCCTTAGAGTGTCCTACTGGCGGAGGGAAGGGGCTTGCGAGTGATGAAAATCTAGGCTGTTTCGGGTTTCAGAGAAGCTGAGATAAATACCGTCTACACTGACTGTCTCACTGAGTACAGCTATAAAGTCTGGATAAAGAGAGCAGGGAGTAGCTAGTCAGGGACTCGGGGAATTAAGTAGCAGGAAAATCGGAAAAGACTAGAATGTGAACTGGGGTGTTTCTTTTTTGTTTCTTCTGGGATACTTCAACACGGAGTTAAGGAAACCGGAAACCAGTGTGGATTGGGGCAGAGTTCTCCAGGAGAAGTCCTCCAGGTCTGTGTCAAGGAGCAGAAATGAAGTATCTGAACACTCAGAGACCAGGGAAAGTCTTCCGTTTTTCTCTTCTTCTTCTTTTTTTTCTTGAGAGAGAGAGCACAAGTGAGAGAGGGGCAGAAAGAGAGAATCCCAGGAGGGAAGGGGGGTGAGAGGGAGGGAAGAGAAAGAGAGAGAGAGAAAGAGAGAGAGAGAGAGGGAGAGAAGTAGAGCTCACAGGGAAGTGGGTCTTGAATTCACAGATTCACCAACCGTGAGATCATGAACTGAGCTCAAGTCAGATGTTTAAGACTAAGCCACCCAGGTGACCTTCCATTTTTCTTTTCTTTTTAAATTTGTTTCTGGGGCACCTGGTGGCGCAGTCTTTTGAGTGCCTGGTTCTTGATTTCAGCTCAGGTCATCATCCCCCGCTGAGTGTGGAGCCTGCTTAAGACTCTCTCCCACTGCCCTTCCCCTGCTGTCTATCTCTTAAAAATAAATACACATCAAAAAAAAAAAAAGCAATGGTAAAATATATATTCTAAGTAGAGTGTGGAAAAATATATGTGAACATTTTAATCACTGTAGTATCTACTAAAAAATTACACCAAGAGACGTAGTGAAAAACACAGCACATAAATTAAAACAGAATACAAAAGAATTTCCAATAACACATAATAAACCAGGAAAAGGGAACCAAGGAATGGGAAAAAAGAAAGAAGCAGAAAACACAATTAAAAAAATCCTGAGATACTAATATTTTCTTTACATAGAAATGCCTGAAACACGTCGATTAAAAGGCAAAAAATTATCAAAATAGACTAAACACATGATTCAACTTTATTCAGTTTAACGGGAGTCAATATAAATATATTAATATAGGCAAGTTAAAAGGAAACATCTAGAAAATGGTATACTATACAAACAGGAAACAGAAGAAATCTGTAGTGGCTATGTTATTCTATATAAAACTTCAGCACAAAGAAAATTACCAAGGATAAGGAATATTATATAACAATAAAAGTGTCAATTCATCAAAAGACATAAGAATTCTAAACACATATGGATGTAATAATAGATATTCAAAATACATAAAGCAAAATTTGGCAGAACTAAAAGGAAAAAAATAGACAAATCTGCAAGGTAGCTAGAGAGTTAAGCATTCCTAAGTAATTGAGAGAACTGGTAGATTTTTAAAAAAATCAGCCAGAATATAGAAGAACTAAATAATTCCACCAACCAACTGTGTTTGATATTTATAAAGTCTTCTATTCAACAACAGCCAAAGATACATTCTTTTTAAATGCACATGTAACATTCTCCAAGATAGAAAATATCTGGCTTCATAAAACAAATCATAACAAATCAAACAGAATTGAAATCATTCAAAGTATGTTTTCTGCTCATAACAGAATTAACCTAGAAATCAATAAGAGAAATATAAAAGAAAATCTCCAAAGACTTGGAAATTAAACAATACACCTCTAAATAATCATGTGTCAAAGAGGAAGTTTTAAGGAAAATTAGAAAATATTTTAAAATAAACAACATGAAGGGTACCTGGTTGGCTCAGTCGGTTGAGCATCCAACTCTTGATTTCAGGTCAGGTCATGATCCCAGAATCATGAGATTGAACCCCATGTTAGGCTCTATGCTGAGTGTGGAGTCTGCTTAAGATTCTCTCTCCCTCTCTCTCTCTCTCTCTCTCTCTCTCTCTCTCTCTCTCTCTCTCTCTCCTCTGCCCCTCTCCCCCAATTGCTCTCTCTCTGTAAAATAAAACAAATAAAAAATAACACGAAAATACAAAAGTCAGAAACTACAGGTTGTAGCTAAAGCAGAGGTTAGAGGAAAATTATAGACTTAAATGTACATGATAAAAAATAAAAGTCTCAAATCTAGCATTAAAACTTCCTCCTTAATAGACTAAAAAAAAAAATAGCAAAACATATGTAACATAAGCTGAAGAAACTAACTGAAAACCGGGAGAATAACAATAGAGAAGAAAAATAGAATCAAATGCTGGTTATTTGATAAGATGAATAAAATCAATATATTTCTATTAAAACTGATAAAGAAAAAAGAGAGAACACATACATTACCAATATCAGGAATGAAAGAAATGATCTTCCAACGGCCAGGGAGTCTACAAGTTTGGTGACTTGGGACAAAGCCCATAAATGCTGATTTTCAGCACCAGGTTGAAATAATCAGGGGATATCTGGGTGGCTTAGTCGGTTGAGGGTCCGACTTCGGCTCAGGTCATGATCTCATGGCCTGGGATTTCGAGCCCCGCATCAGGCTCTGTGCTTACAGCTCAGGGCAGGGAGCCTGCTTTAGATTCTGTATCTCCCCTCTCTCTGCTCCTTCCCCACTCATGCTCTGTCTCTGTCTCTAAAAATAAATAAAACATTTTTTAAAAATTTAAGAATAAATAAATTAAATAATCAGGATTGGCAACTTTCCAGAGTATATACTATATTAAGTAAAATTAGTCCAGCTGTGAGAAACATTACAAATCCAATGTAGCATTGGTTTGAGGAAGGTGGAAATCTGGGCTAGTGTATCCACAGCTAGATGATGTTTTATTATATTAGTCACTGGCTTCTTTAGTTTATGCTTCTCCACCATTCATGGCTTCCATCTCAAGATCACTTCATGGTTCAACATTAAAAGCAAATCATTAAATGTCTATTCCAGCCCACAGGGAGAAGGAAGGAGAGGTAGGAATCATATGTTGAAGGACATTCCCCAGCAGTCGTATACTTTTTGCATTTCCCTCCACACCTAAACTATCCACACTCACCAATCTTGACCTCTCCCACTCCCAGAGACACATCAGTTCAGATGTAATTCTCATCTAAAAGCGAGGCATTACTGGAGCGCCTGGGTGGCTCAGTCAGTTAAGCATCTGACTCTTGATGTCAGCTCAGATCATGATCTCGCTGTCTTGGGATCGAGCCCCGCAATGGGCTCTGCATGCTGAGCATGGAGCCTGCTTTGGATTCTCTCTCTCCCTCTTTCTCTGCCCCTCCCCTGCTCCTGCACATGCTTTCTCTTTCTTTCTCAAAATAAATAAACGTAAAAAAAAAAAAATAAAAACAAGACATTCTTCACTTGGATGCAATTCAAAATGGAACAAGTCAGGGTTCTCCAAGATTCTAAGAAGCTGAGGAGTCCTCCTCTGCTCCACAACCTTCCTTTATTTCTCCTGCCTCTTTTTACTGCCCTAATGCCTCCGCCTTCCCTGGTAACTTTCATCCAATCCACCAGTGGTTCCTTTTGCATGAACCTTCAAAATAAATCTGAAATTCTACCACTTTGGTCTCTACTCCGTATATTAATCTAGGCTACACTGACTCATTGGATACATCTTTTTTCTTTTTAATGTTTATTCATTTTTGAGAGACAGAGTATGAACGGGGGAGGGGCAGAGAGAGAGGAAGACACAGCATCTGAGGCAGGCTCCAGGCTCTGAGCTGTCAGCACAGAGCCTGACACAGGGCTCAAACCCATGAACTGCAAGATCATGATCTGAGCTGAAGTTGGGCACTTTACCAACAGAGCCACCCAGGTGCCCCGCTTTGGATACATCTTTAATTTTCATCTCTAAAATAAAAATTTTTAATGTTTTTAATTATTTTTGAGAGAGAAAGAGAGACAGCGTGAGCAGGGGATGGTCAGAGAGAGGAGGAGTCACAGGATCTGAAGACAGGCTCCAGGCTCTGAGCTAGCGGTCAGTACAGAGCCTGACGCGGGGCTCGAACCCATGAACCGTGAGATCATGACCTGAGCCGAAGTCGGGCACTTAACCGACTGAGCCACCCAGGCGCCCCTCATCTCTAAAATAAGACTCAACACTTTCAGAGTTGTAGAATAGAAATTGGCAAACTTTTTCTCTGAAAGACCAGATAGTAAAGATTTTAGACTTTGCAAACGATGCAGTCTCTGCTGCAAGTACTCAACTCTGCTGTTGCAGCACAAAAGTAATTGTCATGGCTGTGTTCCAATAAAACTTTATTTAGAAAACCCAGCAATGGGCCAGATTTGTCCCGCAAGCTGTCTATAGTCTGTCAAGCCCTGGTCTAGACTTTTCCTGTAGGAATTCCCTACAGCATAGTTCAGAGTCCTTAATACATGATTTTCAATCTTCATCATTGCTCTTTATAAACCAGCTACTGTTAAAGCTCATTATTCTATATCATTTAAAAACATGGCCACACATGTTCTTTCATTTGTTCATAGGCCTGGAAACACAGTCGCAGTGACTTTTCCTGCTCAGTGCTGCAGTGTAATCATCCTTAACACCTGAAATCAATATCTCTTCATGTCTGACCTTTCTAGATAATGATCTATGTGACAGAATTGCTCCACAGATACTCATTTCATCCCTACAGGAAACCTAAACACTCTAATTAATGAATCCTCTAATTAAACCTTTTCCTTCACCCTGAACTTTAGCTAAGAATATAAGGACAGCCAAGTTGAAAAGGAATGAAGCTCGCATGTTTCTTTCTGTCAGAGAGCATCTAAAGGCTCAGAATGCAGTTTGTTCTCAGAACAAACTTTTGCAGGATGAAGAGGAGTTTTCCACATCTTCACATATCTATGGCATACATATCTATGGGGGGAAAAGAGAGGAATGAGCTTGAGATAAGGAGGAAACTACAAGCCAATGGTTCGTGGGTTAAATCCAACCCAGAGACATGTTGCTTGGCATTTATTGTTGTTTTGAAAAATTTGAGTCATCACAAACAAGATCAGGACATCTTACATTTGAAAATTCAGATCTCCAGCTTGTCTTTTAAAAAATAAGTATTTCTGGCAATGCAAGAGCCAAATTATTGCAGAGCAATAATAAGCTAGACCTGTATGGTGGCCCACTACTTTTAGATGGAAAGTATTCCCTACTTTCCCACAATCCCCACTACTCCCTATTGTCCACCTAATATTGGAGCAGAGTGTCAGTTGCCAATTATTCTTGTCTCCACATTACATTTATCCTATAGCAAAGAAATATTTTTACTGTGTCTTTTTCCCAATGAAAAGCAGGAACAATAGAGGATTGAGAAGGCCATATAATTTATGGAAAAGTGGAAGTTAGAACTTATTTATGCTGGCTGTCTGGCCACTGTAGGTGGCTGGAAGTTTTACCCTTGTGCAGGAGAAAGAGCTCAACCAGGATACCGGGGTTGAGTTCTAGCCTTAGTTCTGACTTAGGGCAATGGAACTTCTGATGTGTCCTCCCAAAATAAGGGTATTTGTATAAGTTAGGGTGTTTTGGTGGTAAGAAAAAAAAGTCATTAATAGGATATCAGATGCCATGGAATTGATTTGAAAGCAGAAATGATAAGGAACTAAAAGCACTAGAAAGAGCTTGGCAGCAGCAATTGCAGACACAGACCCATAATAGAGCAAAATTAGGCAACAACGCTGGAATTATCTCTGACGCCTCACTCTGCCTTAGCCCCTGAAGCATTTCCACTGACCCAAGGTCTCCCTGAAGCCCAGAGTAAAAGCCACAGGACAGGATCATCTGTATCATCCCCTGAAGCTGCGATATTGTGATCTGAATGGCAGAAAAATTACTGGAGTTTCCACTGGTTGGCTGGGCTCAGAGACCCTAACTAGATGATGTCTACAAGATAAATCTTGACAGTCAACCAAGCCATGAGAATTGTTCCCCCGGGAAGTGCAATAGCACCAGTAAATCATTCTCATTGACTACTGATGAGAGGGACCGGCGCCCAGGTTGCTACTATCCGAGGCAGAAATTGGAAACAGTGACCTCAATGTTAACAGCTGAAGGGCTGATCATCAACCGCTGAGACACTGGATTCCTCCACACAGATGGAACCCTCCACTGCTGGATTACTGAGAACGTCTCTGTGGCCTGCCTCCCTCACGCGCATCAGTACGCCTTCATCCTTTGTTTAGCATGGCAATGAGAGACGGGAAGAAAACAGGACCTCGTGGCCTCATAGCATGAGAGACTGGCGGGAAGAAATGAGGAATGAGAGAAAAAAATATATCATATTTACCAAAGATTTGTTTTGAATAGCCAGCCACTTGGAGTTGCAAACAGCTGGAAGTATGTTATGAAACTGTTACCATGCTGAAACAGAGCAATGCTAAGAGCATACACAATCGTGCAGCAAGTCCAGTTGCAGAGATCACAAACTCTTTGAAGATTCCGGAATAATTTTTTATTTCCATTCTGGAAAATATCCCAACCTCACACCGTTGTGTTTACTAAGCTGCTCACGGCACCGGCGTTTATACAGAGGGACACTGGAAGCTCAAATGATAGATCAAAGTTTTCTCCTGCAAAAGGGTCTTGTGTATTCCCTCACTTTAATGTGTTCTTTATAGGTGAGTGTGCCTTACTGATACAGGTGAACTACTGGTAAGACGCGAGAGATCTCAAAGGGAATTGAGCCATTGGCGGAGCTTAGAGTTGACATTACAGGAAGTGTCATCTCTTACCCAAATAGTTCAAGTCTCCAGGGAGATAGATTCTCATCATCTCTTCAGAAATCGGGGACTTCAGAAGTAAGGAACATTGCAGAACCGCCTGCGGAGGACATGTTTCTGATTGATTCTGGGGCTAGGTAACCCAGCAAGCCTCCCTTCTCCTGGTCTCCAGGCTGTCCTGTCCAGCAGAATGCATACATCAAATGGGAGATCCTAAGAGCAAGGGAGCCAAACAGCCAATCCAGGTATAAAACCTTCAGAGACCTGACCTGTTGCCCTCAGGCCCCATGGGCCATCGCCATGGTTGTAAGGATAGTAAAACACCACACATAGTAGCACAAGCTTTGGAGACATCCAAATCTGGACGTGCACCCTAGCTCTGCCATGCAAAAGCTAGGTGATCTTGACAATACTCGGTCACACTGCGTTTCCATTGGTAAAATGGGAACAAAAGCTCTTTGGGCGCATGGAAGATGAAAAGAGATGATGTGTGCTGTCGGGATTCCACCGTGCTTCACACATCAGACCACACATCACACATAGTAAATGGTAACTGGCATTGCCGTCAGCCTTACCCGCACAGATCGCTGAACATTCAAAATTAGCCTCGTGGTTTTCAAAGCCAAATGTACAGTAGACTCACCCGGGATGATGTTTTCAACCACCAACGGGAAACGGTCTGTACTCTAGGCCAGACCAACTGTGTCAAATTACTAAAGCTGGGACTAGGGTGTGTGTGTGTTTATTAAGCTTTCTAGGTGATGCTGATACAGGTCATCTCTGGACTAAGTTATGGGAGCCACTGTGTGTAATTGGAGGAACTGGAGAAAAAATATATCCATTTATGTAAAGGTAGTTGATTAAAGCCACAGTCACAGTCACGAAATCCAACATGATGTAAGGGATAGAGAGCAGAGGAGAGAGGAAGACGCACAGAGGGCAAACATAGTAACCATCTTGAAACCTGGCTATTTTGATGTCAAATGGAGCTTTTACTAAGACCCTTTGAAACACAATCCTCAGATAACTTGCGAATCTCCCATGATGAAAAAGCTCAACAGAAAGTATTGAAACTACCTAGCTAATACTTACAGGAAATAAAAGATTCCTTATTTTCAATCTACCCTAATCAACACTTTAGCCATCTTTCTTACATTCGCTGTCCTTGCAGGAAGGCTCCTTTATTGGCACTCCTTTGTACAAATTACACTCAGGCTGCATTTGCCGGCGTGCGTTGGACAAATCATTCCATGGGTGGCTTTTTATCAAATTTGTCAGTGTGCTCTGCGAACCAGAAATCATCTTGTAGAAGGCAGAGTGGATGAGTGGCTAGTGGTGCGTGCTTAAAAAAACTGGCAGAAACTTCTAGACTGCTCTTCCTCTGTTTTCTAATGCAGAAATTTCCTTCAAAGAATTAATGCTTTTGCTATATGCTTTTTGATCCTGGCCATATACAGAAGTCTCCTGGGGACTTAGATATTCTGATTCAGTGTGTTCAGGGTGGGGCCCAGTCATTAGTATTTATAATGAACACTGCTTGAGAGATTCCAGTGTGCAGGCAAAATTGATGACCACCACTTTAACTAAAGTCTCAAAATTTGAGTATCAGTAACAACAATAAACTCACATTCAGGGAGTATTTTAAGCTATTAAAAACTTCTTACGCTTTGGTATTTCCAATGGTTTTGTTTTTTCTGAGAGGTACTAAGATCAGGTTCCCAGATAAAATACAAGATGTCCAGCTAAATTCCAGTTAAATAACAATCATGGAACTCGCTTATACCAAAAAATTATTATTCATTGATCAGAAATTCAAATTTGCCTGGGTGGCCTGTATTCGCTAAATTTGTCAATCCTATACCATGAACCTCAGAAACAGTAGAGGGAAATTTCTAGTTGAATCAGGACAGGAAAGGAACCGTGGACACCTATGGGTTTGCCTGCCAACCATCCTTCATTTTTCCTGTAACCACAGTTTAATTTTCCTTAAGGAATAACCCTCCCTCAACCCCTGTCCATGTGGTTTGGGTGAACACGTGAGCTAGTCTTGCCAATCAGAGATGTCTGTCTGCCTGGCCAGAGTGATTCACACAAGAATGGCGGACATTTAAACCAAGCCACCCCCCCCAAAAATCATTCCAGAACTTTTGTGTGATTGTGGCTTAGGAGGTACACTTTCTACTAAGGTCACTGAGAAGAGAGGCTACAAACCCGAAGCTATTAGTGATCTCCTTACCATCATATGTAAAGGATATCCCTGAATAAAGTCAACAGGAAGCGGGCAGAGCTTAGAAATAAAGAGAGACCAAGCCCTAATGAGCCCTGGGACCCAGTTATGCCTTAAATCTGCATCCTGCAGTTTTTAAGATGCCAGTAAATTGACTCATTTCTTTAGCTTATACCCATCTGGGTTCGTTTTCTGCCATTAGCCCCCAAAAGAATCCTGAATAATGCAGAAATAAGTACAAATTGAGAAGACAGAATTGAAAGATATGCTTTCACTGACCTCACCACATTCTTTTTTTGCCCTAAGAAATGATTCTTCCAAATGCTCCAGTATTTAATTCCTCTCAGTAACTATCACTGACTGACTCCCACTGTTCCAAATCCAATACTCCCTTCTCTGTAGCCCCTCATACTTTGTCCTTTCTATCATGGCACTTTCTCGTACCCGATGACCGTTTAAACACAAAGCTGTCCTATAGTTTTGTCTTTGTGTTCCCAGCCAGGGTCTGGCACAGCTGAATCAGTGCTTGTCAAATTAAATTGACTGTGTGGACAGACCATGATGATGATGATGAAGACGACGATGATGATGATGACAGTGGTGGTGGTGATGGTATATTCAAAAGCTACATTGAGCCACAGGCTTGGCCTATGTCAGAAGGGAGGGAGTCTGTGGAGGAAAGAGCTGGCTCAAATCACACAGACCATTGCTTCCATCCATCATCCCTGTATGTGCAGATTAGGGATAAAGCTTCAGATTTTGTGTCTGATCCAACATCCAATGTCATCAGATTTTGTTTTACCCAATTAATTTGTGCCACATCTACTATTCAACTTATATACTTACATTCTGGAGTTCGATAACAATGGACAATACATTTCCAGGTTATTTCCTTGTTTGGTGTCATTCTCAAAAATGAAATGAAGGATATAATCAGTGGGTCTTTCCCATGGAAGTGCTCCTTAGTTATTGTGATATGCCAGATGAAGAAACAGAAAGAGATTTTTAAAAATTTTGTTTTATGTTTATTAATTATTGGAACAGAGAGAGACAGAGCATGAGTAGGGGAGGGGGGGAGAGAGAGAGGGAGACACAGAATCCGAAGCAGGCTCCAGGCTCTGAGCTGTCAGCACAGAGCCCAATGTGGGGCTCAAACCCATGAACTGTGAGATCATGACCTGAGCCAAAGTTGGATGCTTAACCAACTGAGCCACCCAGGGGCCCCAGAAAGAGATTTTTTTCAAAAAAGAAAATGTAATAGTGGCATACATCTTGGCTTTACAGTGAACAATGTGTTCACGGTCAGTGTGGACATCATTGACTAATTGTTAAAAATTATAACTCTGTTGGGAAAATGCAGGGAAGGAAAGCAGGGGTCTGTGGGAAGAGCTAAATTTCCATTCACCACAACAGACGGTGACTGATAAGGTCTATAATTGACAATGTGCCGATATTGCTGCTTCTAGATATTTATCACCATGGAGGCAAATGTCGGAGTCAAGGACTAAGAGTTGGATGTGGTTGCTGTGGGGGCTGGAATGGGGCAGGGAGCAGGGCAGGTGACACAAAGGGAGGTAAGGAGTGTTGAAGAAAGGATGTCCTCTTCCTCTTTCCAGAGGGTTTTATTATACAGACGATCTCTGAGAGGATGGAATCTGATACTGAATGGATTGAAATGTGGGACAATCCTAATGGGATAAACTGTTGCTCTGAGTGTGGAGGGAAGAACCAAGGAGTCCTCGATCTCCCATTGCCTAATTGAAGGATCCGAGTCAGTTTTATGGCTGTGTCTGCAAGCATAAAAGGCAAAAACCAGTCATGCTGAAGAGTTCTGAATGACGTGATCCCGGGCTTCCCATTCAGGTCCGATGCCATGAGGGCACAGTCTCCTGAAAGCATGACATTTGGCTCTCAGTGTGTATCTTTGTAGACTGGCACCAAAATCTCTTTTGAACTCCCCTGTGCTTCATTTAACCATGATGAAAATCAGTCCCCTCTCAAATTAAACTGACTCCAGCCCCTTGTCCTCTACAGGGGGCCTCAACCTTGGCTGCTAAGAATGCCATACTATTCATTCCTCTGAAAGTAGCTACCAATAACCACCTGACTGTTAATCTAGCAAAACAGACTGATGCCTCTTGAAGTCATCTATTAACAATGACTGAAGCCTTAATCTGGCAGGAATCTCTCTCCATCAGGCAAATCAACTCTTTCAAGTGGCACAGGGGTGCCACGGAGCTCACGTTCAGAGGATTCCTTTTGAGAGGGCAGCCTCTCATCTTGGGAAGACATTACAGGGAACGTCAATGGCTGTCGGAGGATCTTGACTAGAAGCTGCCGTCATTGCAAAGCTGAGATAAAACGTCTCCATGTTCCTCTTTAGAACTGCCCATCATCCATTTTCTCTGGAAGATTTGCTTGCCAGTTAGCAAAACCTGCCTGAGCAGTAGTGACAGGGGGTAATTTCAGAGGAAGAGAGCTCCTGACACAATTCCTTTTAAATAAAGAGAGTAAGGGAAACACAAGGAAGAAAGAATGCTTCCGAGGTTTGACTTCAAAATAGCATGAGAGGTAGACAATTCTAATTTCTTGTGTGAGTTTACGTAGCGTCCATCTCCTGGCCCGAAGGAGTTATCAGTGTAAGATAAATTCATGGGAAGTGGCTGATTATTGCAATTCCATAGATCCTGGATAAATTCCAGGGAATTTGAAGTCCTAGTGGAGGAGACCCTTGTGTCTTTGTTTGTGAGCATCCCTTCTCTTCACAGAATCAAATGATTACATGTGCTTGGAGCACATTTAAGACAACACAGGGCATCTTCCATCCAACACAATACCCTTTTGTGCTTGGTCTTGTTTGAACGTTAATATATCCAGTGTTGGGGAGCTCTCTGCATTCCAAGGGAATACGATCTATTCTTTGTCTACAGTTCAATTTGCTCAAAAGTTCTCTACTGGAGTTTGAATAAAATCTGTTTCCTTATAACCTTCCCGCATTGGTCTTAGTTCTACTGGCTAGAATAATATAATGTCATTTCAACTCCTCCTCCATCTACTAGTCATTCTTCAACTAGAGAGTGCCACCAAGTCATCATTTCCCTCGGATAAGCAGCCTCAAGACTCCAGTTGTTCCTTAAACCCATTGCTTTTCTTTTTTTTTAATGTTTATTTATTTTTGAGAGAGCATGTGCACACACACAAACACACACACAAACATGCGTGTGTGCATGCACGTGTGTGCATCAGCGGGGGAAGGGCAGAGAGAGATGGAGACACAGGATCACAGAATCTGAGGTGTCAGCACAGAGCTGGACTGGGAGCTCGAACTCATGAACCTTGGGATCATGACCTGAGCTGAAGTCGGATGCTTAAACGACTGAGCCACCCAGGCGCCCCCTTAAATCTGTTGCTTTTCAAACAGTGGTCTTCACCATGGTGACTCCCCCTGGATAGTCTCCAAGATGCTACAGTTCGAGGCCCATGTTTGGCTCTGTGCTGACAGCTCAGAGTCTGGAGCCTGCTTCAGATTCTGTGTGTGTGTGTGTGTGTGTGTGTGTGTGTGTGTGTGTGTATCTCTACCCCTCCCCTACTCACACTCTGTCTTTCCTGTTCTCTCTCAAAAAGAAATAAACATTAAAAAGAAGAAGAAGAGTGCTACTTGGAGTTATACAACCCTAGGTGTTCTGTAAAGGTATTATTCATGGTATACAAATACTGTAATTATAACATAAAGAGACCACCTCGGTTCCTTACCCAATAAATTTCTAAACAAAAGGCAGGACTGGAAGAGTTAAATGAGAGCAACAAATATCCCATGCAGCACTTGGTCATGACTTCATTAGTGCCAACAGAATGTGCCCATTCAATTAGCAAGTTAGTACTGATTGGAGAATAACTCCTGTGAAAATAGAAACTGTCGGGCACCATGCTAGGCATTGTTTGCTATTCTTTGGGAATGGCGCTGGCTCCCTAGAATGATGCACGTGTCACCCAGGACCTTCGAGACACGAGTACTTCCACACAGGACAGCCGGGCTGCAGTTTTCTCTTTTCATGTAGTACAACAGCACAAGTGATGTTCTCATACAGGCTCGGGGCGGGCCTCTGAGACCGATCTGTGTTTCCCCCCTTACCATATGCCTCAGGAGGTACTTGGTACATGTAAGTTTTCACGTCCAATGGCTTCAACCTTTTTAAACTGAATTGACTTGTCTAAGAGGTTAAACATCAGTCAAACCAGTGTTGACACGGTCTTTGATTCTCTTCCCTCCAAAGACTAATTTGACTAGCTAGGCTTCCATTGATCCCCCCTTCCCTTTGCCAATATTGACACTGGAGGACAAACAGAGTCTCAGGAATAGATGTGTCCATTTGCCTGGGGCCTGGGGCCCCGGGTCAGTTATGTTAAAGCCGACACACCAGCAGAGGTTAAAAGATAAGCCCCCAGTGTATTGAGCTGTGTTTGTTGTTTTGACAAAATAGAGAGCTTAAGGACGTGGAGAACAGTTCATTTCTCTTGTCAGTGTCACCTAGAAGACAGATGCTTTCGGGAACAAGAGCCAGAGATCCAAGAACCTTGGCGCAAGACCAGACCATCTTGTCCACATCAGCAATTAAGAGAATTGACTCCTAGCACTCATGTTGTGGAAGCTGACTGATGAGAGGCTGCCATCAAAATGGCATGGCGACAGGACTGTGCTTTCCATCCCCATAAAGCACGAAAGTCAGCTGTTCTGCCATTCTTCCAAACAGAAGGCTGGACAATCAGCGAGGCTGTGACCCAGCAGGACCCAGGGCTTGGGGGGGAGGGTGGTTATAACAGCGGAATTAACTTGGACCTTCTCACAGATTTTTGCCATCGTGAGTGGCCAATTTCACAGCATCACTGTGAGAAATGGGCCGGGACATCGTACTGCCCTATCGAGTCCCACGTGAGTCCCACCAACTGCTTTTCAAGGGCGCCATTGATTTTCTGGAGGTGGGTCTCTTTCTGTGAGACACTCTAGTTTGAAACAATTTCATGGTTTCCAGGTAAGGAGGAGAAAGAGTGCAAAGCTGGATATTTAGTAATACTTAAAAATAATATATACGGTTTTTTATATATGCAGATACCACTTAAAAATCACATGCATACACATATGTCTTATTTTAATAGTACACTTTACATTTTTATACTAATATGGACGACAGATTGCTTTGTATTGAAATGATTCATGAATGTTATTTTCTGCCCCATTCCTCCTTGGCATCTCAGGGGTAAGGACCAGGTCTTGCCTCCCTGGGAGGGTGGTTTCTTACACGGTGTATATTCGACCAGTGTTAACTGAATTGTCATTTGAGTTCAATGGGTCCATACCCACCACTGCTCAGTGCAGTCTCCCTATAACACCATTTACTGCACCTCATTTCCTGCTCGTGTCTGGATTAGCCTCTTTGTCTTCCTTATTCCATCTCTTTCATCCCCTTTTCCCAAGAGGGGAGGTCAATTTTGTTCTTTCCCATATGATCCTCTTCCCACAAAGAGGGATTGTGTGGTGATCTCTCATTTCAACATTGATGCCATAACTCTCCAGGAAATGACTTCAAACATCATCTGCCAATGCTCCCCTCGGGAGGTTGAAAGTGGTCAGTCAATTTTATAAAGAAAGGATGCAGTTTGGGTCCTTCCCTTCCTAAAATTTTAACCAGTTAGAGATGAACCAATAGCAACATGTAGTTTCCACATGCCACTAGTAGCACTCAAGTTTTGCCTCCAAATGCATTTCTCTTCCACTAACACAGTCATCGCTGTACTTTGTCAGCTTCTTGGCCAAATTGGTTTATTTCTCTCCTTTGTCATAACTGATTTAGAAGAAATGCCTCTCTCCGCTGTTTTTGCCTACTCCATCTCTAGCTACAGCTAATATCCAGCTGAAGAAACACAATGATATGTAGTCAGCAAATATTTTCTTTTAGAGTAATTTACCAAAAAAGCATTCCTTCCTTAAAATGACTGCTCTTAAAAGTATTGTTTATACATTGAGTTTCTAGATTATATTGTCTATTAACTTGTGAAAGGTTAACTGATGTGTACAGAGTTCTGCACTAGTAGATAGTAAATAAAATGTGTTGAATTCATAAGTGAAGAAAAAGAATTTTAAGGGTCCTTCATCATGCAGCCCAGCTCCCTCTGACCTGCACCCGTTTGTCAATATTTCTTCTTTCTACCAGAGAGGAAAGTCCCTGTGAGTATCTTTAAAAATCATTTTACTTAGGTAATTACTGGTGTATTAAATTAACAAATAGCTCATTCCTATTCGGCATGGCATTTGGTAGATATTCAATACAAAAGCAATATGTTGAATGAGAGACTGGCAAACTGATGAGAGATCTAAACGTCATGTCCTGTAAGAGACATTTGAAGGAATAGCAAGATTTTGATTCAGAAAGAGAGGCTCTCAGAAGGAAATGACGTCTGTCAAAAAAATAAAAATAAATAAAGAATTGTCACAGATCCTGTCTGAATTTTAAAATTTGATATTTTGGGGGTACCTGGGCAGCTCAGTCAGTTAAGCCTCCGACTTTGGCTCAGGTCATGATCTCGCAGTTCATGGGTCCGAGCCCCGCATCGGGTTCTGTGCTGACAGCTCAGAGCCTGGAGCCTGTTTCCGATTCTGTGTCTCCCTCTCTCTCTCTGCCCTTCCCTGGATCATGCTCTGTCTCTCTCTGTCTCAAAAATAAATAAACATTAAAAAAATTGAAAAAAAGGAAGGTGATATTTAACCAAAGACTTTTTAAAACTTTTTTAAATTATTTAAAAAAAATTTTTTTTGAGAGACAGAGAGAGAGTGCGAGCAGGGGAGGGTCTGAGAGAGAGGGAGATACAGAATCGGAAACAGGCTCCAAGCTCTGAGCTGTCAGCACAGAGCTCCACATGGGGCTTGAACCCACAAACCATAAGATCATGGCCTGAGCTGAAGCCAGACCCTTAACCGACTGAGCCACCCAGGCGCCCCCAACCGAAGACTTTAAGTAAGTTCACCATACATATATCCAGGGCAGTAGAATTCCAGGAGGAGGGACTAGATGATAATAATGATTAAGACAGAAGGAAGCCTGGCATGTTTAAGAAATGGCCACAAGACCAGTGTGGTTAGAAAACATGAAGAAGGTGTAGAGTGGAAGCAGTTGAGACTGGCGACATACCCACGGGCAAGCCAGAGGGCCTTCTTAGCTGTCATATGGCCTTTGGATTTCATCCCAAGGGAGGAAGAAAGGTATTGGAAAGTTTTGAGCAAAGGAGTAAAGTTTGAATTCTCTGAAAAGCAGAGGCCAGGATGGAATCTGATCGTCCAGAGGGTTTACTGGGGACGTTCCTGTGGAGCGTAACGTGCGAGGACTTGTTGGGGAGATAGGAGTAAGTTGGGATACACTGAGGGCCACTCTGTATATCTGACATCTGTAAAAGGGGAGAAGGAAAGAAGGGAAACAGACTTGGAGCAGCTTCCTACTGGAATACATCTCTGAGAAATTCGAAAGCCTCCCACGTGTGAGGCTGCAAAAGCCCAGCCCAAATGCCGTCGCCGTGCTCAATCATCGGCGGGGAGCAGCCTGAGATGGCATGACTGAGAAGAGCTTGGACACTGGGCGGATCCAAGGTCATGGCAGCTGGCCGTTGTCCCTCAACCACGCTTCTCTCAGTAGGTTTTCTGGAAGGAAGATCTGAACAGCACATCACCATGGCTGCCAACAAAAGTGAAATCATCTGAATTGTATATATACAAGATCGCTCTGGCTGCCGGGTCGACAATAGAATGCATGAGACCAAGACCTAGAACAAGAGCCATCCGGGAGGCCACCGAGATCATCCAGGGGAAGGATGAAGGAGCCTGGGATAGAGCCATGGTTCTCAGACGGGAACGACTTTGCTTCCTAGGGGACATGTGGCAGTGTCTGGAGACACTGTTAGTTGTCACATGTGGAGGGGGTGGAACATGCTACCATCATCTAGTGGGTGGAGACCAGAGATACTGGTAAATATCTGACAATTCACAGGACAGGCCCCCACATGAAAGGAAGTAGCCAATCCAAAATGTCAGTGATGCTGGGGTAGAGAACTCCTAGCATGGCTTAAAAGTGATGTAAGTACATGACTTCCCCAATATTTTTTGAACGTAGAACTGACAGAATTGGCAGATGGACTGAATATAAGGTATGTCAGAAAGGAGAGTCCGTGTCAAGATTCCTTGAATTTTAGATACTACTTTAAAAGATGATTCCAGGTTTGTGTGTGTGTCTTTGTCCTTGTTTTCTCTTTTAATAGAGACAGTAAAGGCTTAGAAAGGAGTGGTTTTAGGAGTTAATGCAAAGTAGAGATTTTGTTTTAGGTATATTGAGTACCTATGACTAGGAGACACTCAATTCCAATAGGCAATATGGAGATTTTTCATGCTTAGGAGAAATTGGGGGGAGAAGAGGGCATCACCATAGAGTTGGTATTTAAAGCCATTGGAGCATGCCCGTCTCTCCACACCCTCGCCAGCATCTATAGTCTCTTGATTTGTTCATTTTAGCCACTCTGACTGGCGTGAGGTGGTATCTCAGTGTGGTTTTGATTTGTGTTTCCTGATGATGAGTGATGCTGAGCATCGTTTCATGTGCCTGTAGGCCATCTGGATGTCCTCTTTGGAGAAATGTCTGTTCATGTCTTCTGCCCATTTCTTCACTGGGTTATTTGTTTTGTGGGTGTGAAGTTTGGTGAGTTCCTTGTAGATTTTGGATACTAGCCCTTTATCTGATAGGTCATTTGCAACTATCTCTTCCCATTCTGTCAGTTGCCTATTAGTTTTCTTGACTATTTCCTTTGCAGTGCAGAAGCTTTTTATCTTGATGAAGTCCCAAGAGTTCAGTTTTGCTTTCATTTCCCTTGCCTTTGGGGATGTGTTGAGTAGGAAATTGCTGCGGTGGAGGTCTAGGAGGTTTAGTTCACACAGGATACAAGTGTTCTTAGAGAAGAGATCCAAGTTTGAGTTTTGATGCATTTCCGAGTATAAGGTTCAAAGATGGTAAGGATCTAGTCAGTTGAGAGAGGAGCATCCAGTGAGTTGGGAGAAAAATGGAAAAAGGGTAGTATTTGTTTTGAAAGTAAGAGGAAATCTTGCTGCTGGGTTAAGTAGTAACAAAGAGTGAGAACTGACCATTGAACTTGGAAAAATGAAGGATTTTGGTGGCCTTGACAAAGGTGATGGCAAGAGATGATGGAGCTGTGTCTTACTGTTGTAACTGAGCCCACAGAAAAGGGGTAAGGAAGGCAGCCAGTTGAGGATGGGAAGGCTTGCTAAGGAGACAGAGCCAAGGAAAATGGCACCATAGACATACATCCCCAAATTTACCATCTGGCCCTTTCACATAAACTGTAAGGAGGAGTGCTCACATAATCAGAGCTTGACATGCTAAGAATGTCCGTAAGAAGAGTCAAGGACCATTTATGGATGATGTGGTAGAGACCATTTTTTACAATGAAAGTGGCTGGATTTTTGACTTTTAGATTATAATAAGATATTGGGCTTTATGACCAGTGCCCAGAGGATGAAACCTCTTCCACACATTTTCTCTATCCAGCCAGAGACAGACCAGAGACTGTTGTATCCCCCGAAGGTTCCACTGAGTGGGTGAAGGCTTTGGGTGGTTATACCACCCGGGAACTCATTTGTTTCTTCATTTAAACGACAATAACAATGCTTTATGGTATTGATGTATCTATAGCTAGCAGGACTGAAGACTTGAGGAAATCAATAAAGGGACCCTCGAAAAAAGAAAAGAAGGGAAGTCTTCCCACCTCCCCACCCCCCAATACACACATGCACTAACAACCATCATATTTTCCCCTTTAGCCTTTTTTCTTAACTTTATTATTGAAGGTTTTTCTTGAGAGTCCAAAATGCAAACCTATCCTTCCACCTAGAGGGACTCGGACTGTCAAAACTGTGTTTACAGTGCTGCTAGATTTCCAACAGCTGCGACAGCCCAGCACGCTCGCTTAACTCAAATACGCTCAGAAAATCGAAAAGGAAATAACATTTAAAACCCTTTCCTTGTTCAGGCCACTCATGGAATAGACCTAGAGCAGACTTCAAAGCTATGAATTTAATTCAGGTGCAAACTGGCTAAAAATCCTTTCTTTAAAATATTATATGCTGGAAGTCACCAGAGGTAGAGTTTTCAGCTAGTCAGTGTGTATGTGTGTGTGTGTGTGTGTATGTGTGTGTGTCTGTGTGTGTGTTTTAAAGTTCCTCGGGGTGGGGTACCTGGGTGGCTCACAGTTTGTGGGTTTGAGCCCCGCGTCAGGCTTTGTGCTGACTGCTAGCTCAGAGCCTGGAGCCTGTCTTCGGATTCTGTGTCTTCCTCTCTGTCTGTCCCTCCCCTGTTCACGCTCTGTCTCTCAAAAATAAATAAATGCCAGTAGGTTAAGCCTCCGGGCTTCGGCTCAGGTCATGATCTCACGGTTCGTGAGTTCGAGCCCCACGTCGGGCTCTGTGCTGACAGCTCAGAGCCTGAAGCCTGCTTCGGATTCTGTATCTCCCTCTCTCTCTGACCCTCCCCTGCTTGCACTGTCTCTCTCTGCGTCTCAAAAATAAATAAAAAACATTAAAAAATTGTAAAGTTCTTAAACCAATGAAACATTTTTAAAGTTTATTTAATTTACTTTGAGAGAGAGCGCTTGTGAAAGCACTGGTGCGAATGGGGGCAGGACAGAGAGAGAGAGAGAGAGAGGGAGGGAGGGTGGGAGGGAGAGACCGGGGCTCCCAAGGAGGCTTCTCACTACCACCACAAAGCTCGACATGGGGCTTGAACCCATGAACCGTGCGTTCATGATCTGAGCCACAGTCAGGTCCCCAACGCTTAACCCACTGAACCACCTAGGCGCCCCTACAATTAAAACTTTAAACATCTTCTAGCAAGAAACTGCATTTTAAGATATGTATCAGCATCGGAAGTAAAACTACCCGGGTTTCCCATCTCTCTCGGGCCAGTTGCCAGAATTTGTCATTTTATTAAGGAACTCTTCACGGAGCTTCTGGTTGACTTTTTCTTTTGTCAAGGATAGGAATGTAATGTTGTGACAGAAGGGGTGAAGACCAGGTCCTGGCTTTGCCTCTGACCAGCGGTGTGACGGTAAACATGCTGCCCAGTTTCCCGGGGCTTCAGGCACTCTTCTGTTTAAAAGAACTACTTACAGCAACAACGGTATAGAAGTGTTGAAATAATTACATTACTATGTACGAAGAAATGTCTCTCCTTCTCCCCCTTCCCTCCCCATCCCCCTCTGACTTTTGGGGTGTGTGTATGGTTGTCTTTCACCTTCAACGTGTGTAAGTTAATCTAGAAAAATAGCCCGAGATCCCACAGGGAAGAGAAAAACTAGGAAACAAGAAATACAATTTCCGGTAACTCTTTCCACCAGTAATCATGATTTCGTACCAGTGTTACTGTGCCTCGGTTTGCCCATTTGGGAAGGAGAGGATGATTGCTAAGCTAGGTGCAATCTTCCCTCTGGTTCCTTCTTCCTCAGAGACACATGGAGTTGTTGCTGAAGTTTATGTGTATTTCAAGTATGTGGCTGAGCACGAATATTAAATATAAGAAAAATCTTAGAGCCAGAAAAAAGTGTTTTTGACTCCATGTTGGACTTTTTTTAAACTCAAATTTTTATTAACTTTGTGAAGAATCAACTTTCCCGACGCATGTTAATTATCGAAAATCATTCCAGCTACCGGTTCATCACCACGTATCAACTGAAAACTGTACATTCTATCAAAAGAAAAAGGAAAGCAATTAAAATAAGGCTCTGTCAGCCCATAAGCATTGTAAGGGTAAATGCATAATTTCCTGACACTTTTTATACACATAAAGTAGTTCAGAGAGCTTACTACCCTTTGGACCTCTTGACGTTAGGGAACCCCAAGTTGAGAGCCATTTGCCTATAAATCCCTGAGTCAGTGCTGATAAAGCAATAATAGCGTGGGCTGCAATTGTGTAAGTAATAATGATATTACTAATCATTTACAACAGCCCACTAGAGACTGAGGAAATAACCTCAGAGCAATTAACTAACGACCTACCCTTGATTATGTCTCCAGCTTTGAAAGCGAAAGGTTAGGGTTCATATGCCGAACTAGTGTTGAGAGAGTGACATGGCCTAGTGGCCAGCTCTCTTCCTGAGCAGAGCACATAACTCCTACCTGCTTAATCTCCCTTCTGAGCGCCCTTTCCAGAAGATGGTAATCTTTATAGCCTTTTAACATTTTTAGGACATCTTTTTTTCATTTTAATTAAAACTACAGCTGGACGCAAGAAACTTGGAAACCATGGAAAGGCACAGAGACAAAAAAAAAATGGTATCCATGTTGCCATCAATTACCCAATATAACATTTTTATGTTTGACCAATTTTTCCACATATCAATGCACAATATTTTACTTGAAAGTCAACGGCATCTGAATACCACTGCATTCTTCCGTCGTAATGTGTTGTGAGCGTGTTTCCAGAACAATAGGCATTTTATATGGTGGTACATATTTTAGTTAACTAGGTCCTTTCTGCTGGGCATTTAGGCAGTTCCAAGTGTTTCACTACTTTAAATAATATGGGGATTCTGTTATCTCATTCACTTATTGACACCTATTGATAGGCATACATTCACGCACACAAAAAGCCTCTTCCACATATATATCTACATTGATCAGATAAAATGTCCAAAGCGGCATCAACATCAACAGCATCTCTGTGTTTTGAAGCATATTGCAGGTATTTCCCCCAGAACTACTGTTTTAGCTTTTATTCTTTGCACGATTCTCACACGGGAAGTGGGAGATTTCTATTTACCTCTTATTGAACTGCTGTACATGTCCCTTGCACATTTTTCTACAAAGACATTAACCTTCTTCTTGTCGATTTCCTTATTGACTTCTTTTATTTTATTGTCATTATATCATGACCACCTCAACAAGTTGGTTCATATGAAGGTAACCCCTCTTTTGTAACAACTGTGTTAAAAACTTTTGTGTGGGGCTTCTGGGTGGCTCCGCTGGCTAAGCGTCTGACTCTTGATCTCGACTCAGGTCGTGATCTCATGGTTCATGGGATTAAGCCGTGCATCGGGCTCTGTGCTAGTAAAACAGAGCCTGCTTGGGATTCTCTCTCACTCTCTCTCTGCTCCTCCCCTGCTCATGCACACTCTCTAAAAAAACAAACAAACAAAACATTTTAAGAAGATGTTTTGTGAGGTGCCTGTGTGGCTCAGTCGGTTAAGTGTCTGGCTTCAGCTCAGGTCATGATCTCACAGCCTGTGAGTTTGAGCCCCACATCGGGCTCTGTGTTGACTGTTCAGAGCCTGGAGCCTTCTTCCAATTCTGTCTCCCCCTCCCTTGCCCTTCTCCCACTTGCAATCTCTCTCTCTCTCAAATAAATAAAACATTAAAAAAGATGCTCTGTGTATATGCAAAAAATGGATAATTCTAGAACATCAGCTGAAACCTCCTGTGCATGATGGGATTTATAGATAATGAAGCCTTCTGTGCTTTTTTTTGTCTATCCTCCAGCCCCTCCTCATCTCCATCTCCATCTTCTTTAACACACCCCATAATAACCCATGTTAACAACCTAGTATATTTCTTTTTAATTTTTTTGCCATTTTCTCCTAACCATATATCCATCCATCCATCCATACAGATATAGGAACATATACAGCATTTTGTCATTTATGATTTCATGAAAATGAGATTACATTCAAGATTTTCTGCATTTTGTCTTACTCACTTAAGGATACCTCATAAAAATAGTGGCAAGGTAATTGGTATAATTCCAATTCGTTCTTTTTAACAGCTAGTACGTCTCCCTGGGGTGGATGGACTACAACTGATCCAGCCATTCCCCTATGACTGCCATTCACGCCGCTTCTGGCTTTTGTGTGACTATGAACAAGGCCGCAATAAACACCGTTGAGTGGCTATGCTCACTTATGGGTGCTTTCATTTTGATGGGATAGGTTCCCAGGAAGAATATTGCTGAGTCAAGGAGTATGTTCCATTTATTTTTATTTTTATGGATGCTGTCAGATTGCTTCCTGAAAAGGCCACAATAATTCATCATTCCACCAGCGACGTATGAGAATTTCCCCATATCTACATTAGCAATAGGTATTATAGCTCTTTTCAATTTTTATAAGTCTGAAGGGTAGAAGCACGGCCCTGACCACTCATGAATTCAAATGACATATGATTTTATTGAACATTTGGATTTTACTTCTATGAATTACAGCTTATTCCTTGATCCATTTTTTCATTTTTTCATGTCAATTTGTACGATCCTTGTATACTATAGATTTTAATACTTTGTCAGCCGCACTGTAAATCATTTTTCTCCAGAGCTCATACATGTATATACATATATATACCTTGTTTATGGCAGTTCTCTCAAATTCTCTATGGCAAAAGCCCAGTATTTTAAGATTTCCAATCCATAGCTGATCAAGTTTTCATAAAATACAAAATCACACACTCAGATGTCATGGCAATGTTGAATCGCTGTAAACATTTATAAATGCTTATCCTCAGTGTCTTATTTATCAATACAAGGTTTAGAGCAAACCCTAGACAGGCATTGATTGGTTCACCAGCCATACTATGCCATCCTGTTTTGCAATCAAAACGTTTCACTTCAATTAGTCAAAGTGTTTCACTCTGTAGCTCCTGGACTTCCTGTTTTGTTTAAGAAGGTTGAAATCCATTTCAAGAATTGTATTGCTAAACTTATTCCACTGAAATCTCTAGTCCATGTGGGTTCCCCCCCCCCAAAATTTATTTACCCTCCTCTTTTGTTTGGCTTGTTCATGGTGCAGGGTCATGACTGAGCTGAAGTCGGATGCTTAGCTGACTGAATCACTCGGGCATGTCTTACTATGCTATTTTTAATTTTTTTTACATTTATTTATTTTTGAAAGACAGAGTGAGACAGAGTCAAGCAGGGGAGGGACAGAGAGAAGGAGACACAGAATCTGAAGCAGGCTCCACACTTTGAGCAAGCTGTCAGCATAGAGCCTGATGGAGGGCTCGGACCCACAAACCGTGAGATCATGCCCTGAGCCAATGTCGGATGCTCAACCTACTGAGCCACCCAGGCACCCCTTTACTATGCTATTTTAAATGGTCAGTGCTTTTAAGAGGTCTTTATTACATGGATTGACATGTGTCAGCGTATAAAGTTAAATCCTCTCTTTGATAAATAAGAAGTTAGTTCCCCCTTTCAGTTCTGTGGAAAACCTGGCAACTTCTGATGACAGTGGTCTTACGATGATCACTTTAGTTCTGGGACATGATAAGACCAGGGTCTCAAACTTCTTGACCTGATTTTCCTTGCCTTTCAAGAGGCAGCTGCCGATAATTTTTAGTACTAGTTAAACCCACTGGTTGAAAGAGGACATATCAAGTATGTGGTGATACCTTTTATCACCCTCTGTTTCAAAAGAAGAAGATGAGATCTCAAAATCCCGATGACAGGGTTTCCATACCTAGCAGTGCACCAACTTGTCTTTCACTTAGGGAAAAGTGAAAAGTAAAATGTGAGATATAGATATGTCTTCATCCCCAATATTTCTGCTTGATTTGTCATTTTTGAGGGACTACAATATCATTGCATGCTTGTAAACGTGCCCTGTAACTTTGATAATATTATTATTGTGATAGCAGTACCTAATCGTAGAATCCACTTACATTTCTTTGATTAAGCCAATAAATATTTACAAAGCATTGTCCAATCTATTTTTCTTTTAAGCCAAAACAAGAGAACTTAGAGTTCCAACTGTGAAGGAACACTTCCATAAATCAATGAACAGTAGAGTTTAAATTGGGGCAAGGCCCTTAGAGATGATCTAATCAACCCCATACACACTTAACTTTTTCCTTTGTTAACAAACAGCCACTGAATGCAAACTGGTGCAGCCACTTTGGAAAACAGTATTGATGTTCCTCAAAAAGTTAAAAACAGAACTACCTTGTGACCCGGGAATTACACTACTAGGTATTTATACAAAGAATACAAAAATACAGATTTGAAGGGGCACATGATCCCTAATGTTTATAGCAGTTTTGTCCACATAGCCAAACTATGGAAATAGCCCAAATGTCTATCTATTGACAAATGAATAAAGAATATGTGGCATATGTATACAATGAAATATTGCTCAACAATCAAAAGGAATGAATCTTGCCATTTGCAACAATGTAGATGGAGTTGGAGTGTATTATGGTAAGTGAAATAAGTCCGTCAGAGACAGACATAGACCATATGTCTTCATTCATATGTGGAATTTAAGAAACAAAACAGATTTACATATAGGAAGGAAAAAAAGAGAGAGAGAGGGAAACAAACCATTAGGAATCTCTTAATAATAGACAACAGATTGAAGGTTGATGGACGGAGGTGGGTGAGGGATGGGTTAAATGGGTGATAGGAATTAAGGAGGGCACTTGTTGGGGTCAGCACAGGGTGTTATATGTAAGTGATGAATCACTGAATTCTATCCTGAAACCACATTACACTAAATGTTAACTAACTAGAATATAAATGAAAATTTGAAAAAACAAACAAATAGCCACCAGACCCAAACTCCCACCAATACATTTGTCCTCTGTTCAGCAATCTGGTCTGATGTTGCCTCTTCTTAGCAACAAAAGGAATCAGGGTAGGAAGACGGCCAAGTGCTCATTCTCTTTTCCTTTTTTTGCAATTTCCGTTCTCTCTTAAGAGGAGTATTCCCCATTCCGCTTCTGCTAAGGTCTTCAGAAAACCAACCCCAAATACTTCTCTCTTAAATGAATTTTGTCCATCAGGGCCCTTGGTAGAAAGTTACACCCGTTTTGGTAAGTTCTCTTGACTCTGAATGTACTTCTGACCTATAAGTATCATCTAGATTTCCCCCAAACTGTACTAATGTGGGGCATACTCAGGGCACCCCATTAATAGTAAAATGTTTACTTCCTTGGCTTTTGTCATCACCTTAAATTATAATTTCTTTAGAGTCTTGCTACTCAGAGTGTGGTCCATGGACCAGTAGCATTAGCATCACCTGGGAGCTTCTTAGAAATTCAGAAGTTCAGGGGCACCTGGGCGGCTCAGTCAGTTAAGCATCTAACTCTTGATTTCAGCTCAGGTCATGATCTCATGGTTCACACAACATGTGAGATGAGGGTCTGGCTCCACACTGACAGTGGGGACTCTGCTTGAAATTCTCTCTCCCTCCCTCTCTGCCCTCTCATATCTATGCACATGCTCTCTCTAAAATTAAAAAAAAATTCAGAAGTTCACTTCCCACCCCACCCCAGATCAACTAAATCAAAATCCTCAGGAGACCTTGGTATAAACTGAAGTTTAAGAAGCACTACCTTAGTTTTCTGCCAAGACCTCACCATTTATCACAAGGAATGTCCACAAATAGCTCACAAATGACCACGGCATCTTCTGTGTGGTCCCTGCCATTCCCTTCTCTTTGGCTCTGTAAGAACCCTTTGATGACATACATGTCTGAGTCTTCCACTGCCTGTAAGGGGCCATCAAAGCACTTTGTCACTGTGCCCTTTGTCCACCGGCAAGCCACCTGCTGCTGGCCAACGCGCCTTACATCTCACCACCCAGCTTCCCATGCACTCACGCAGATGGGGAAGGCTTGTAGAATTCAAAGGATCACTTGCTCTCCGGACATCAAAGCAGCTCTGTATTCCCAGCACAAGGGTGAATGCTTCTCCCCATTTATTCCGTAAATGGATAAGCAGTGCGGTTGCATTCTGACATCTTACAAGTTTTTAGTGAAAATATCTTTCGGGTTTTATTTGCATCTCAGCTTCTCCCTGAGATTGGGACATGAATCCAAGTTATAGTAAGGAGTTTTAGTAGTGGAAGCCACTACTATAAACAAGGCCAAGGGAAAGACATTAGAATTCATTTGCTCATTCATTAACTTGTTTTATTCACTCATCCATTCGAAAGAGATTTCCTGAATACCCATTATATGCCAGGCATTATAGGAGAACCTGGGAACGCAGCATCTTCCCTTCTGGAATGCTTTATGATTGGGTCACACCCTGTGAGTCTCATGCCAACCATCATCTCAAGCAGCATTAAAAAATAAAAACTGTAACATTTTGAAACTATATGACAATGACAATGTCTCTCAAAACATGGTCCACTAAGTGAGGTCACTGAAATGTTCAAATTTACTTCAAGAAATGCTTAACATCCTACATCAGTATCACCAGGGATCCTTGAAATACAGACTCCCGGGCTGAACACCGTACCCTAATTCTGAATCCGGACGGTACACAGAGTACTCTAGGATGTATCCTAGAGGTCGTAAACATGTGATTAAAAACGGTAATCCACCGGTGATCTGGAAGCACACGGGGGTCAGGCAGGCTTTTACGTCTGCATTGGTTTACACATTCAGCATCTGCAGAAATTTTTATCTTGAATAAGGAATGCTTCAAGGAAGACTTGGGTACTAATTGCTCTAAAGCACCCAACACAAGAATGTGTTAAGGGAGGGGTGAAGTAAGAAATGAGGATAAATCACCAAATCTTTAGGAAAGTAGAGTCAAACAGACATGCAGGCAAGTGGAAACTGGGCACAAGGTACCTAAGAAGCGAGGCCAAATCTAAGGGAAAGCAGAAATCAGTGTGTATGGCCCTCTGGGATCAGTGTCCAAAGGCTTTAAGCAAGTAGCAAGTTCAAAGAATTTTGGAAGCCTTTACTGGTGGTCCAGAGAGAACTGCAGAGGCACTGTTAGGGTCCCATACATCCCTTGGAGGACCTTCTGGTTCATAAGATGCTTCTGCTGCCCGTAAGCTTTCTGCCTGAGCTGAGACTTCTGTCTAAGCTGAGAACAGGAGCGTTGAGGGGAACCTGTAAGCTGGTGTTTTCCTGCTCTGAGTCTTCTGTCCTCATCCGGAAAGCCAAGAAGATGGGCCAGATGTCTTCTCATGTCCCTGCCAGGAGCAGCTCACTGAGCCTGCGGGGAAATGGTCTGTCCATCTTAGGACCTGAGCATCCATGGATCCAATATAAGTTTCGGTACAAAGACAGTACCGAGTTCACGTCAATTAGAGTAAGAACTGGTCAGCATCCTTTGCAGAAATAGAGTAACATGGATGAAGCAGTCTTTGTGTTCTCACTCCATACATGATTCTTTAAGGAAACAGATGACCGCCTTCAAAGAAATGGGGAGAGTCTTTGCATCTCATGGAGAGGCTTCCTGTCGATGAGAAAGGGATGGAGAAAATGGCTGTGATCATTGCCAGTGGCAGACCGTCTGTGAGAGGAAGAGACGCTGCTATGCAGGAGCTGGCTCCCTTGCAGACACAACCAGCTCCAGGAAGAGCCACGGATCTGAATAGCAACAGCTCCCTTGGAGAACCCATGTCCATGGACACTTCTCAGGGGCCAGATCTGGATTCCAGGGCAGCTTTATGAGGTGCTACTATAAGGTAATGCATAGATTCTTACCAAATGTTCCAGAATTTACAGAAGTGCGTGTGGAAAATCCCTCTTTTGTAAATTCCTTCAGAGCCTGACGCAGATCTTAATCCTCTGCATGGGATTTGAGGTTTGGAAATGGGCAACGGACAATCAGAGCCAATCGGAGAGTCATGTCAGTGCCTAGTGCAGCGCCGCTGTCCCAGAATGATGGAGTTTCTCTGTAATAAGGATGTATTGCGTTCAAGGGAAATTGAAGTAATTCAGAAATAACAGACTGATTTCCTATGAGACTCAAATTGCAGGTAATACGTCAAGATGAAAAAAGATGGCCGACAGCAATGGCAGCACTGTTAGAAGTCATATAGAGCTGCCTGTCGTCATGTGATGACTGGAAATAACCCTCACTACAAATGCAGGTATTCTATTCTATTCTATGCTTATCTATTTTGACTTATTTTGAGATGGAAGGCGGGCCAGACAGGGAGATGTTGAGGCTCAGAGCTCAGTCCCTTGCCTGAAGTATATCCCATGAAGCACTAACCTCATGAGTTGTTCCCTGAATAAAAAGAATCCGAGGTCAAATAAATTTTGGAAATGCTCATAATTTGTCCGTCTCTTAGATGATCACGAGATACAGTAGAGCAGTTCTGTCCAAGAGAATTATAGTGTGAGCTACATTTGTAATTTAAAAATTCCAGAGAACCACCTTTAAAAAATAAATTTAAGTTTAATACTATATTTATGTTATCCAGTATATCAAAAATATGAATATTCCAACATGCAATTAATATAAAAATTATTAATGAGATATTTTACAGCCAATTTTTTCATATGAAATCTGTAAAACCTGGTGTATATGTTAACCGACAGCACATCTCAATACAGAGGAGCCATATTTCAAGTGTTCAATAGCCAACGTGTCCAGTGGCCGCCATATTGAACAGCACGGCCTTAGAATATTAAAGTCTCCGACAAGCCCGTTAGTAAAGAAACATCTTTAACTTGGTTTAATCCTGGGTTTCCAAAGCTAACTTACTTCTTTCTTTTTCTTTCTTTCTTCTTCCTTCCTTCCTTCCTTCCCTCCCTTTTTTCCCTTTCCTCCTCTCTTTTTCTCTCTCTTTTTCTTTCTTTTGGCAATTTCATCTATTAGCATCTACCCTACAGGAACACACTTTAAAAATGTCAACATAGTTCAGAGATCCACAGAGTGTTCCAAAAATTAGATATCACCTACAGACACGTTTTGATTGGTCAATACAATGCTCGTAATTTACACTGGCTTTTAAAATCTGGGGGAGGGGCACCTGGGTGGCTCAGTGGGTTACACATCTGGCTTCAGTTCAGGTCATGATCTCACGGTTCGTGGGTTCAAGCCCCGAGTCGGGCTCTGTACTGACAGCTAGCTCAGGGCCTGGAGCCTGCTTCAGATTCTGTATCTCCCTCTCTCTCTGACCCTCCCCTGCTCATGCTGTCTCTCAAAAATAAATAAAAAAACATTTTAAAAAATCTGGGGGATTTTACATTCAGATCTGGATTTCTAATTTCTCTACAAATGAAAACAGATGATATTACCGAGTCTGCATTCCTTCATGGCAACAAGAGGGTAAAGCGGAGTGTCGGCTGCTCTCTTTAGAAAGCAAGCAAGGTGGAAAGGGTCTCAAGGCGCACACGGCAGGGAAGGTTTTGCTGTTCTGAACCATCTATACTACTTCGAAAATGTGCTCGTGTATCTCCACATTTGGGTGCCCCACGGAGGTGAGTGACCTGCTTAGTCTGTAGACATCTGAGTATCTAATCCCCGGTCAAACTCTGTCATCTCACATCTCAGATAAATCAGTTCAAGCCCCCCCAGTTCTGAAGGTCATGGGGCTCAAGTTATTTTGCTAGTTAGGGAGAGACCAAGGACGATCCCCATTTTTCCTGACCATTCCCACATGCTCTCTGATGCCTCTATTACTATTCTTTCATCCACCTCTGCTTTTCCTGCTTTCCTGCTAAACCTCAAAAGACTCACAGAATCTGTGAGCCACAGACTTGCTACTTCTTCACTACTACATATGCTTTTTAAGCTAAAGATGGATGATGGAAATCTTCTCTGTCTTGACTGTCTGACACAACTCGGATCTGCACCCACGGCTAATAAGACGCTGACTTGAAACAAATCAAGGGATGAGAGAGCCTTTGTGGGGGTCAAAATATTGCCAGGTACTACTGGAGATAGTACCAAATTCCTTAGATAATCATTCAGTCTTCTTGTTTGGACTTAATCAAAACATCATGTCTGCTGTTTAGAAGGGACATCAAGAATCTCTGAACAGAATCTCAACACAAGGAGACTGCCTCTGGGCAAGATGCCAGAGCTGCCACGATTTTACTACTCCCAGCGGGAGATGCGTCCTCCCAGCCTTGATTCAAATCTATGGCTGATGCTTATCTTGGGGCCAAGGCCAATACCATTTTTTTTCTTTATTACAACAGTTAATTTCCCCAGAGTTTCAGCGACTTTTAATACAAGAATACTTATCCAAGAATGTGGATAGATGTGTGTTTGAGAATGCATGGGCGCTCATGTACCCATTTTAATGAAAAGTTAATTAACCTTGAACATGGCAGACTTCTTTCTTATGTCTTTTTTGACTCCTGCTTAGTGGAAAGTTAAGAAGTGACCTGTAGAATAGAATGGATAAAAGAGCCTGGAGTTAAAAAAAAAAAAAAAGGTACACTTACAGCTACCCCACATTAACCTAGAAAGACAGAGGAAGAAGCAGAGAACATTGAATCTGCAATGGTCTTTCTCTGTGTCTAATGAACTTGTTAGCTTGCTGTGTGTTGGTAGCTAAGTAGAGAGATTTAAGAAGCAGATGTCATCTCTGTTAGAGAGATTTAAGAAGGAGATGTCATCTCTTTGATCACAGTATTTTCCAATGAAGACTTTTGATCTTCCCAAGAAAAGCCCTTATTTCTTCAACTTCTTGTTATGACCCAGATCACGAGCAAGAAATGGATTAGTGACCCAGCTGAGAAAGCAATGGAGGAAAGTCCAAAGATGTCCTAAGAGGGGTCTACGGAGATGCTTTCTAACCACGGTGCCTCCCCTCCGCTGTGGTTAACCTCACATGCAGTTTCAAAGGCTCAATAAGTTTGAGAAGAACCACGTTGCCTTTTCCACCTTGTGTTGTCCCCAGGCATCTAGCAGTTTTCCACTTCCTGGTTATGCTTGCCTGCTTCCCCTAGAAAGCAGAGCCCAAAGCAAGGGCTTATGTCCTCTATTTAAGTAGGCAGTCCAGCACCAGGAGAAAGGAGTGAGGGAAAAAGGGAGTGAGACAGGGGCAGAAGAGCCAATGTGAGGCCAAGTGAGACTTTGAATCAGGTGTTCTTTCTTTCTTTCTTTCTTTCTTTCTTTCTTTCTTTCTTTCTTTATTTTTTGGTAGGACAAGAGGATTATACAGAAGCAACTGCTTCTCAAAAGGGAGACAAAGAGTTTTCCTATTTGATCAATTTGATCAGTTTCAGTAAAGATATCCAAGGACAAGAGGAAAAGGCGCCAAGCACCGTCCCCTCTCCGTTTTATAGTGAGATGCTAGACTGTGTACACAAGACTTGTAAAAGAGGTGGCCCCAAATTCATATGCCTGCATCATCCCATTACCCACCCCAAGGTTATTAATGGGAGGCTCAGAAGATTAAGGAGGAAGATGAAGGTATAGAGCTTTCTTTCGAGAGGACAACCTTTCTGTTCTCTTACCCAAGGGTGACAGAAATAAAATGCTCTTCCCTCCCCTTAAGCTATGATAGGAACTTCAAGAGAAAAACTCAGAGACTTGACCTTTTCCCATGCAATTTGGGGCCAAAGGGACTACCTCACACCTGAAGAAGAAGTGGGAGGATCCAGGTGATGGCAGCTGCATTAGATATGGTCCGGCATCTCAGAGTGTGCTAGGGATGCACCCATGTTGCTTTGGGTCACATGAGCTTCTTCTGGAAGGAAACCGGACGTAAGTCATTTTCATATGGACCCTGCCCAAGGAACCTAGAGGAGCAAGGTGACCCAATAGAGGCAAACCAAGAAAATCCAGGAGATGAGAGAGTCTTCGTGGTTGGGTAAATAGTTCACTAGTCGATAGAACTGTAGGTGGCAGAGCTCAGCAGCAGGCAGGGATTCTAAAGAAACTCCCCCAAACCACACAACACAAGAAAGAAGCCAAAATGCTCATCAGGACACAGAGGAAAAGTGAATGCCTGATACAACAGCATCACCCGTACCAGAACACAGCCTTCTCAAAGCCCGGGACAGCTACCCCGGCTAACAAACACAAGAGGAGGGGGTGAGAGGAAGTGGAGAAGAAGTGGACATGTCTGCCCTCCCACTGTGGACTTCTAAGTCCATCTGCGTGCAAGCAGAGGGAGGGAAGAACTTTTCAATTCAATAAGAGCCCAGAGTTTGGATGTCGGACTGGCCTGGGTTGCATTATCATTATTACCCAAAGAAAGGTAGCGGGCAAAGCTCTGGGAACTTTCTGGGATTTCATCCAGAGGCAGAGAAAAATATGTGAACAAAACAGGTTGGAAGAGGTAAGAGGTAGTGGTAGGAAATTGGTCTCTGGGTGTACCCTGCAGAGCATATGAACAGCAACAGTGCTCAACCAAAGGGCATGTGGGCGGGCCCTTCAAAACTATTCCACACTGTATCCTCTTAGGTAGATGTGGACATAGAAACTGAATGTCATGTAATCTCATTGATTTCTTTCTTTGTACAAAAATTAACTTACTAAAATATCACAGGAGAGTCCCTGGGCATGCGAGGTGTTCCTTGAAGGAACCTTGTTCTGTTCCCTCCACCTCTCTGTTGGCCTTATCCCACCCCTCCTGGCAAATAAACTGCCAAAAGCAAAGATGCTAGAGGTGAATTTCTAGGTCAAAACAAAACAGCACCCTATTCTTTACCCTGAGACCAAAAAAAAAAAAAATTGTGAGAGAATGGATGAGAACCAATACTACCAAATTTAAAGAACAGACTTCAGGGGCGCCTGGGTGGCTCAGTACATTAAGTGTCTGACTTCAGCTCAGGTCCTGATCTCTTAGTTCGTGGGTTCGAGCCCCGCGTCCGGCTCTGTGCTGACAGCTTAGAGCCTGGAGCCTGTTTCGGATTCTGTGTCTCCTTCTCTCTCTCTGCCTCTTCCCCATTCATGCTCTGTCTTTCTCAAAAATAAATAACCATAAAATAAGAAGGAGGGAGGAGAAGAAGGATGCCCACAAGATTCCAGGGCACGTGAAGAAAGGCTGACAGGCTGGCTCCCAGCTGTTATTTGAAAATGGCAGCCCTGGGCACAGAAAGTAAAAAAGGAGGCAGATGGTCTATTTAAATATGAGAGATTCAAAATGGCCCCGAGTTGTCCATGGACTGGGAATGGTACTGTATGAGGGGGAACTCAAACTTCTCTGAGGGACAGAAGTAGATGAAAGGTTACCCTGACCAGCCCCGGGGGGTTGCCTGGTTCAATGAAAGGAACATCAAAGTGATGTCTTGGGCTCCTTGCCAGATGTGAGGCTGCTTCTGTCAGAAACATCCAGGCCAAACCTTTACACCGAGACTGCGTGTGCAACCCCCCAGGGCCACTGAGCATCTCTCCTGCGCCAAATGGAGAAAAAGACCCCACAAGGGCAGCGTCTCCTGATGGGAGAGGAAGAGTCTCAAGAGGTTTCTTTTTTTTTTTTTAACTTTTTTATGCTTTTTATTTATTTTTGAGAGACAGAGAGAGACAGGGTGAGCAGGGAGGTCAGAGAGAGAGGGAGATACAGAATCTGAAACAGGCTCCAGGCTCTGAGCTAGCTGTCAGCACAGAGCCCGATGTGGGGCTCGAACCCACAAACTGTGAGATCATGGCCTGAGCCGAAGCCAGACGCTTAACCGACTCAGCCACCCAGGCGCCCCTCAAGAGGTTTCGAACAGGACATCTCTCCTCCCAGACTCAACACCTGGCTGAGGTTGTTGCTTTTATGACCAGCAACAGCAGCGACGAGGGAAAGAAACGCAGATAAAGAGCTTTGAATGGACCGAGCCAGAAATCACTAGACCAGAGGCTACAATGAACTGAATTATTTGCAGACCATAAGTGGTAGAGTAAAGCAGAGCAAAGACAGAGTTCTAGAAACGAAGTTCCATTTCCTTTTTTTTCTTAGTTTATTTATTTTGAGATGAGGGGGAGAGAGAGAGAGAGCAGAAAGAGAGGGAGAGAGAGAATCCCAAGCAGGCTCATCACTGCCAGCACAGAGCCTGGTGCGGGGCTTGAACTCAAGAGCTGTGAGATCATGACCTGAGCGGAAATCGAGAGTTAAACGATTAACCGACTGAGCCGGCCAGGCGGCCCACCAAGTTCTGTTTCCGAGATGCAGGCTGCGGTTTCATGGACTCTCAAAAGCATGAAATGAAATGATGCACCGTCCAGAGAATACAGGGTCTTGTTTTATCCTCTTCGGGGGCAGCAGAGGGAGGAAAGCATGGTGGGATGGAATAGACTCACCCTAGTTTCTTTCTTTTCTTTCCCTGATTACAACAGTAAGGAGACAAAAGGCAGATTAAGTCACTTAGAAAATAGTTCTTTGGGGATCTTCTCTCCCTCTCTTTCTGCCCCTCCTCCCCATCAAAATATATAAACATTACAAAATTTTTCTTTGGGGTTTCTCTAGGTTTTTTTCTACTTGAATAAAAATGTCTTGGGGTGCCTGAGTGGCTCAGTTGGTTGAGCCTCCGACTTCGGCTCAGGTCAGATCTCACATTCGTGGGTTCGAGCCCCGCGTCAGGCTCTGTGCAGACAGCTAGCTCAGAGCCTGAAGCCTGCTTCCGGTTCTGTGTCTCCTCTCTCTGCCTCCCCCCTCTCATGCTCTGTCTCTCTCTCTGTATCAAAAATAAACAAAATCTTTAAAAAAAAAAAGTCTTCAGTTCCCATTCCCCGCTTTTCCATAACTTCCTAAATATCAGAAGAGTTTGCATCAATTTGCTTAATGATATACGTTAAAGAAGTCTCTGCCATATTCTACAAGGAGCTGTGCTTTCCTTTTTCTGAATATTTAAGCAGAATAAATCCATTAACGAACAAAAATACACAATGGCCTTAAAATTCCTGCCTTATGAAATTGAGGCTGTCAGTCCCAGCTTCCTCGTGTTTAGAGAAGTAGTTGGACGACACTGATATGAAAATGACGCATCCTGACCGTTCGTTGAGGTTAATGGTGCAGAACCACCTGTGTTTAACATTCCGGCTTCTACTCCATTAACATGCTTGACTCAGTTTTCTTCATCTGCCAGGGGGAAATGGAATGAAAATCAATATCCTCCCCCCAAAGCATTGATGAGATTTTATTCTCTCTCACGTCGCAGAGGAATGTCAGATCACTTTACAGCAAGACTTCCCCTAACAAATTGCAGGTTGTCACCATATAAAGCGACATTGTATGAAATCAAGAGTTGAAATGGGTGCCACCTCATTATTTTTTCCCCTTTCCTGCAACATATATTTCATGTTTGCATTAGTGCATCCAGATGCCAAGAAGATAAGTACTTTCCAATCCAGCCAGGAGTCTGTGGAGGCCCTTGTTAATAGCTTCAATGCATTCCCTTGTGCTATGAACTCCAGCTTTCAGACCTAAGAAGTCCCTCTCTCTACCTTGGCGGTGAATGAACTCGCCGGGAGTCTCGTCCCGTCCCCCCAGCCCTGACTTTGGTGCCCGTTTACTGAAACACAGGATGCACCTTACTTGCAAGTATGGAGTGTGAGCTTTGCCCACTCCTTACACCGAGAGGAACAAGCGCGCAACTCCGTGGTAGGAATGCAATGGCTTGTCCTTAGCTACCTGGATTAGGCTGATCCTGATTCCTCTCATGGTGGAAAACATGTTTATCTAGACCCTTTGGGAGTTCATGGTCATTCGTGCTTCAGCGGCCTTCTTGATCTTGATTTTCTACTTGCCAGAGCCACCCCGGCTGCCTCACTGCCCTGCGCCCACCCCATCACCTGTCTCAGTATCTGCAGACCACCCCTGGCTGGGGATGCTCCTGGCCCTCGCTGGTCTCTCCCTGCCAGTATGCCCTCATCATTTAAAGTCAGGACATCAGGGGCACGTGCCCTGGGTTTTGAGTTTGAGCTTTGTGTGTTACAGCAGGCCCTAGAGAGGGCCAGAGAGGAAATGCTTTAGGGCCAAGGACCATGCAGTTCCTGCCATGACCCCTGAGCTCTGCCATGGTCCTGTGTTCAGTCAGGGTTCTCCGGAGAAACAGAAGCAGTAGAAACTATATGGCTATCTGTCTGTCTGTCTATCTATCTATCTATCTATCTGGCATCTATCTATCTAGAGATAGAGAGATATCTAGAGGAGGTTTTGTTATAGGATTTGGCTCATGTGTTTAGGGAGGCCAAGCAATCCCACAGTCTACCATTTGCACACTGGGGTTATAATTCAGTCTGAGTCCTAGGCCTGGGAACGGGGAATGCCAGTCCATGAAGGCTGGAGAACATGGACATTCCAGCTCAAGAGAAAAAGAGAATTCAGCCTTCCTTCACCTTTTTGTTGCGTTCCGGCCCCCCAAAGATTGGATGGCCTCTGCCCACATGGGTGAAGCTGATCTTTTACTCAGTCTACTGAACTAGACGTCAATCTCCCCCCAGAAACACCCTCACAGGCATACCACAAAATAACGTCCTACCAGCTCTCTGGGCATCTCTTAGCCCAGTCCAGTTGGTACATCAAATCAACCACCACCTCCTACAAAAGTGGCCCCGCATAACACATGTACGCAGATGAGCCTGGCTATGTTCTTCAAAAAAATGTATTGGGGGACAATTAAAATTTGAATTTGACAAATGATATTCTTCTTTTCATTTTTAAAAGACTATTTAAATAGGTAAAAGCTATTGTTAGCTCAAGAGCCAAATAGAGGCAGGCAGTGGGCCAGATATGGCCTGTGGGACTTAGTCTGGGGACCCCACATTTGAGATTTCAAATAAGCTTCCTACGTAGTAGTAGCTGGCACAGAGCGGGAACTAAAAAAAAAAGAAAGTTATTTTTGAGTGAATTAAATGAGGAATGAATGAAATCGCTATGAAAAATATTTGACTGATTCCCAAGGAACTCTGAAGATGCCTTTGGTCATTGTTCTTTTCAGTTGGGGTCAAAAGTTCCATCTATGGACTCCCCTGCATTCAGTCTTTTTTAATTTTTTTAAATTTTTTTAATGTTTTTTATTTATTTTTGATACAGAGAGAGACAGAGCATAGAGGGGGAGGGGCAGAGAGAGAAGGAGACACAGAACCAGAAGCAGGCTCCAGGCTCTGAGCTAGCTGCCAGCACAGAACCCAACGTGGGGCTCGAACCCACGAACATGAGATCTGACCTGAGCTGAAGTTGGAGGCTTAACTGACTGAGCCACCCAGGTGCCCCTCCTGCATTCAGTCTTTAACCTCATGCTCCACTCACTCATTCCACAAATGCTTTAATGAACACCTACTATGGTACGGCCAACCCTCATGCCAGCCACTGGGGAGTGAAGAATGGATGAGACAGACGTGTGTCTTGGAGCTCAAGCCCCTGGAAGGGCCTTTAGTAAGTGGACAAGAAATTCCATCACTTTGTGAAGTGTCTGGAACGTAACCAGTCAAGATGGGGTCAGGCTTCCTTAAAAGTTGGAAGGTTAAGTGGTATGAGGCAGGCAGACCCTTTGACCTCTACCAAAACAGGACCTCCTTACCTTCCAATCAGTCCCAGCCCATGGAAGTCAGAGAAGCAAATTCTGAGATTCTCTACAGGATTGAGCCCAAAGGGCTTGGTCTGGATTGAATGTGTGTGTGTCTCCCCAAAAATGTGTATGTTGAAATGCCATTCCCCAATTTGATGGTATTTGGAGGTGGGCCTCTTGGGGTGATTAGGGCATGAGGTAAAGCCGTCAAGAATGCCCTTTATTTGAAGATAACAGGAGAGAGAGAATTTTTCTCTTGGTCATGTGAGGATACAACACAGATGTAGATGAAGATGGCCATCAACCAGGAAGTAGACCCTGAATCTGCCGGCACCTTCATCTTGGACTTCCCAGCCTCCGGACTATAAGAATTAAATGTTTGCTGTTTAAGCCGCTCAGCCTGTTAGAGTACCCCAAACCAACAAAGACAGGACTCACCTAACATTCAGAACACCTCTCTGAAGTTCTCTGAGCAGCCCTCTGAACATTAATTTGGACGTTTGTCGGTTATAAATTCCAAGGATCCGAGATAAATTTTAATCTTAAAACACATGTAAAATATTTTCATCACACAAAGAAAGGACCAGGCTCCGGCTGCCATGTGTTTTTATAAAAGATACAGCGAGGTTCTCAAAAATGGATGTTTCTTACAAGTCCCTTAGATAAAAGCTAGGGAAATAACATTAAATCTTAACGGAATAGAAGTGTTTCTGAAGGGGACTAAGATAATGTGCACCAGACACACAGCTTTCTGAAGAGCTAACTCAATACCAGGCTTGAGCTCAAAGAATGTGGATGAATGGGTGTTTAACATGAGCCCTCAGCGCTTGCTGACACACATCAAATGTCTCCAGCCAGCTCTGGGCAAGTGCTGAATTGTAGCAAATTCATGATGGGTTTCTCTGATGCGTTCCTGAGGTGTCAGTGGATCCCCCTTTAATCATTGAAAGGAGCAGCCAGCCTTCCAGGAAGGTGGAGAAAGCCTTACACAGTGTGATGGGAGAGGCAGGAAGGCCCACTACCCAAAACCATCTGCACGTACCCAGGTGCCGTCGAGCTGAAAGCCCTCCGTTACGGCGAACCTGATCCCATCGCTGCCCCCGCCAGGCTTTGTTCAGGGGCTCCCCATCAACCCCCATATAAAAGCCACATCCCTTGGAGAGATATAAAGGGATGTTCCCAAGGGAAAAAAAAAAACAACGAAGTTAGATCTCTACCTCATGCTTTAGACCAAAATATTTTCCAGATGGGTTGAAGAGTTAAATGGAAAAAATAAAACCTAAAAAGAACCTAAAAAAAAAATACAGAGAAGTGAGCATTCTCTGATCTGGGGATTATAAAGATTTACAAAAGATGCAAGCAAAAAAGAAAAAAAAGATGGATAGATTGAATGATATAAATGTGAAAGGTATTACTGTATATACATATAGATCACAGAAATAGAACTAATGAAATCCTAAAGGCGAGTGGCAAATAGGAGAAAATAGTTTATTATATGATGAAGAGTTAATATTTTAAAATGCATGTAGCACGTTGCAAAGAAATGGGGGGGGCAGAGAAAGATAAATATAGCAACAGAAAGAAATGGGCACAAGGCATGAACAAAAGAAGAGAGAGAAATGTATGCAATAAATCTTTATGCCTGCTCTAGTGCAGAGCCTGTGTGTGTCAGTATGAAAAAGGGTTGTGGGTGGAACGTGATGTGGTTTGTCCAGCCAACACAACCCAGATCCTGTGAATGTCAGCTGCCTGGTGTTCTGGCTGAGTCCCTGTCTAGATTTCCCTTCCCCAAAGGTAGTTGTCTCTCCCAAGATGGCGTCCTTACCCTGGAGGAGCCCACACCCAGTGACTGGTAGGATGAGGGGCTACAAAGGATAGACTCTCCCACCCCCCATTGCTTCAAGTCAAGACAACTCCAAAGGCAACTCAGTTTATGGGTCAGCCTCTCTTCTGCCCCAGTCCTGTTCTGCTCACTCTCTTTCAGGATGACTCCCCAACAGACTCAGGGCAGCTAGCCTATCTCAGGTCTGTCTCCAGGGGGCCTGACCCAAGACAGGTGTTCAGCCCAACCTGTAGTCACAGAAATGCAAATGGAAGCAATGACATGCTTTTTTGTCTATTGAGTTACAAAAGATACTTCTTGGGGCACCTGGGTGGCTCAGTCGGTTAAACCTCCGACTTCGGCTCAGGTCAGATCTCACGTTCGTGGGTTCGAGCCCCGTGTCGGGCTCTGTGCTGACAGCTAGCTCAGAGCCTAGAGCCTGCTTCCGGTTCTGTGTCTCCTTCTCTCTCTGCCCCTCCCCCTCTCATGCTCTGTCTCTCTCTGTATCAAAAATAAAATAAAAACATTAAAAAAATAAATAAATAAAAAATAATTTAAAAAAAAAACACAAAAGATACTTCTTGAATGAGAATCCCCAATGTTTCTTGAGATAACAGGCACTCTTATATCAGCCTGATGAGGACACAAATTAGCTCTTCTACAGCATAATTTAGCAGACGTGTCAGATTCATGAATACACAGAACCTATGGTCCATCTAATTCTAAAAGATTTGGTCTTGCAGAAATATTTATAAAGAAGGTGACTTTCTTTTTAGAGACGTTGAGTGTGTAGGAAAAATACCCAGTAAGAACCTAAATGTCCATGCAAAGGGGAATTATTTAATAAAGTATTAAACATATCTAGTATGCAGCCATCACAAATCATCTTATAGAATATTCATGACATGGGGAAATACTCATTAGGCATAAACTTAACAGATGGTAGACAAAATACCACATACATGATCAGCACACTTTTTATAATTTACCTCTTGCATGGTGGAGGTGTCTTAAATTGCTGTTGCAATTGGGGTCACAAGCTGGGGCCTGAGACAGAAATTCAGCTTGCAGATGCATTGGCCAAAACAGAATTTAAAATGTAAAGAATTTACACCCCTGATGGGGTGCTGGGGAGGAGTCATGTAACCTCTCCATTGCGCCACTGTCCCCACTCCTTTCTACTATCTGCCTTTCCCCCCCCCATTGCCTAAGTCTTGAAGGCATTGAGTTTATGGCTCCTCTGAAGACTGAGAGCAAAAGAAGGAGACTGACTCTTATTCAGCAAAGCATATCAATGGGCTGTTGTGGCTGTGAGATGAGAGCCTGCAAAGGGAGTTTCATTTTTTAACTGGAGCACGTGGAAAGGTGCTGGTCCCACATACCTCGGTGAGAACACAGAAACGGTGATGCCCTCAGGGGGGACGGTGTCTTCCAGGGGAGACATGTTGAGTTTGAGGTGCTAGAAGCATGATTAACTGAAGATATCCGTGAGAAGGAGGGTCTCCGGGTCTGCGATTCTGGACAAGACGGTCCGTGAAGGCTGCAGCATGACTGAGGTTTTCAGCACAAGTGTGTAATGTTGTGAGCGATAGGACCGCACTGGAGAAAATGAGGTTTTTTAAAAAAACTTTTTAAAAAATGTTCATTATTTTAGAGAGATAGAGACAGAGTACAAGCAGGGGAGGGGCAGAGAGAGAGAGAGAGGGAGACACAGAAACTGAAGCAGGCTTCAGGCTCTGACCGGTCAGCACAGAGCCCGATGTGGGGCTTGAACCCATGAACCACAAGATTATGACCTAAACCAAAGTTGGACACTTAACTGACTGAGCCAACCAGGTGCCCTGAAAATGAGGGTTTTCAACTGGCATGTTAATTGGCCAAGAGCAGCCTGCAAAACTATTTACCTTCCCTCTCCAAGGACTCTCTTCGGAGGCTTCATAGACATGACCCTTCCTAGTCAGTGAAAGAAGAGTCCCCTGAGGGAGCGAAGACCAAGTAAGTAAGTGTAGGGAAGTGTCAACAAGACTAATAAAAGATAAATGTTCAAAATGGCGGTAATGATCAGTTGTAGCAAATAATGCAAATAAAAGGAGAGGGAGTTAAGGATTTTCAAGTGTCCCTTGAATTTAGCAAGAATAAGTTTTTTCAAGACCTGGGAAAATGTAGCTTTGGGGGAGAGCAAAGTGTCAGATTGAGGTAAGAGTGAGAGGTGGGGAACAGGTGACAGCAGGTAACGCCAACTCCCTCAAGAGGTAATGGCCAGCGTTCTATAAATATTGCAGGAGAGTGCTCATGAATGGGTTTATGTGTGTGCCTGTGTGCGTCTGTGTGCGCACGTGCGTGTGCATGCAATGGCCCAGGACAGGGTGTCTGGGGGAAAGACAGTAAATATTTGAGGTCCTTTGGGACAGATGATCTGGGTCACAACTGTTCAACTCTGTCATTACAGAATCTGCATTATTTTACGGCCTCTTGTGCACCTGTTTAGAAGAGCAGTTTGCAAAAATTCAGCTTGCATCAGAATCACTCGGTAGGCTTGTAAAAACAGATTGCTGAGCCCTGCCTCAGAGTTTCTGATTCCATAGTCTGAGGTGCGACCTGAGACTTTGGATTTCTAACAAATTCCCAAGTGATGTTACTGCTGTTGGCTCAAGGACCACACTGGGGCAGCCGCTGCTCTAGGCCTCTGCCATGGACATTAGATATCCCCATTAGAACTGAATTCATCCTTAGGGTGCCTGGGTTGGCTCAGTTGGTTAAGTGTCTTACTTCAGCTCAAGTCGTGATCTCATGGTTCGTGAGTTGGAGCCCTGCGTCCAAAGAGGATCATCTCAATACTTCAATTCAGCGGTGTGCTGATACATGTTTAACAACCAACTTAGGTGGGGAGGGGTGCCCATGTGCATTGTTGACTAATTTCTGCTGTGTAAATATCCCCATCATGGTTGTATGCAAAAGCTACTAAGGTGATGTCACTAAACTCAAGACTGGGTAGAAATGTCTGCCGTTGACTCCTGTGAGCCAGGGTGAGTGGGCTCCAGCCCACCACCACGTCATTCCCTTGGGATTCGAAGGAAGATGGTCATTGGCAGGAAAATTACTGTTGTTGAATGCTCGGTGGCTCAGCCCAGCTCTCAGCACCTAGAGTATCTGGTTTTCACTGGGGGTCTTTAGCCTCTCAACTGCAAAATGCTAAAACTAGTCTTCCACAGTTTCCAGTGAAAACCAGTTTGAATTGTATAGCTCCCCAGAACCTATCCTAGGACTTCTCTCACATGACTCACTCCCTATGCTTACCATCAGAAGCGTTCCAAGGGACAAGAAGGCCACGAATAGACAGCAGTGGGTCCTAGGCATTGTTTCAGTTAGGGTTTGGTTCTTAGAACCTCTGGCAAAGGACCAGGGCACTGGGCTCTTGTGGCTCAGTCTCTTCTGCGTCTCGTCATCAAGGCTTTCAGAAATCCCAAACAGATAAAGCAAAGTTCTTAACCACAGTTGCCCATTAGAATCACCTGTGTAGTGTTGTTTATTTTATAAATACTCACTCCCAGATCTCGTGACTTAATTAATCAGGCGTGGGGCTTGGGCTTGAGTATTTGTTGTTGTTGGGTTTCTTCCAGTTTATTAATTTATTTTGAGAGAGAGAGAGAGAGAGAGAGAGAGAGAGCGAGAGAGCATATGTGAGCATGACGGAGGGAGGGGCAGAGAGAGAATCCCAAGCACTGTCAGTGCAGAGCCTGATGTGGGGCTCCAACTCACTAACCTTGAGATCACAACTTGAGCCAAAGTCAAGAGTCCGATGCTTACCAGGCTGAGCCACTCAGACACCCTGGGCATGAGTATTTGTAAGAGGTGTTTCTGATGTTAAAAAGAAAACAAAACAAAACAAAACAAAGAGGTGTTTCTTATGTACAGCTACAGTTGGGAACCCCTGAGCTGAGACAGAATCATTGCTCTTTGTCCCCAGAAACCTAGATCCCAATGAGTCCAACCCTCATTTGAAGGACGAGGAAACTAAACCCCAGAAAGACGTAGTGATTTGCCCAAGACCACAAAGCTGGTTTGTTACACTACGGGGCTTAGAACCTGTGCCTGGGGACTTCCAGCCCCACGTCCATCATATACCATAATGGTTCCCGTGGTCTGCAGGGCAGTGACACCAAAGACAGTGGCCTTCTTGAACGTCTCTTGACAAGGGCTTGGGGACTCGGGTACTTAGCCTGCTGCCCTTTATTTCCACATGGAAGTTGCTATTGTTTCTACTAGAAGAAGACAAACAAGGCATGGTATTGCTCCCCACCTGCATCAGTACCACCCAAAGGAAGTTGCCTTTGAAACCTCTTTCTCCTCAAGCTACGAGAAAATGTTTTCTGACTTGGCCCACTCACAAATAAAAAAAAATAAAAAAAATGAAAAAGATTAAATTTGCTTTTAAGTTACCAAATGCACCATGCAGGTCTGTAATTGACCATGAGAGTGTCGGGAAAATATGATCTATCCTCTATAAATCAGGAAACCTTACACAGGCTCTAATCGTAAATGCCGATCCTGGCAGTGTCCAAAAAGGCTCATGTTTACAAATTGTTCCCTGATGTTTTAAGTAAGTGCACAAACACAAATCATACTAAGGACTTCAGAAAAGACTTAGCTGTGTGGCAATTTATTATAAGCAGTGTAATTTTCATCAGTCAGGCAGCTCTAGACTGTAATTACCTCTCCACCGAAAGAGTTACAATTGCTTTCATTACATTTTCCTAGTCATATGCTCGTCTGGATTGCCACAGAGACACTGAATGGAAAATGCATTTATTCATTGTTAGTCCTCCTAATGGCTTGTTACTTGGTTTCTAAAGATGTTATCAAGTCACTTGCTTTCTCTGCTCCTCCATCTTGGACTAGGGGCATTGATGGAAGACAAAAGAGACTCAACTTGAAAACTCAGCTCATGGTGGGCATCCAAAAACTGACCGGCATCTACAGATTAACTCAGCCCTGGTGGAAGAATCCTCGTTCTGCTGGCTGGAGTTCAAGAGCTGAAGATTAATTAAAACCACACGCCATTGAACCCAACGACCAGCCCCCTGGTCACAACCGAAAAGAAACCACATTTTGTTCCCTATAGTTAGAGCTTTACGGGAACACTTAAAGGACCCAGAAAGGGACATAAAGTCTGTCTCCCACATGGGTAGGTGCTTGAATTAGAGCTCACGATCACACCTCGGACCTTGAAACATGCAGAAGGCAGGGGATGGTTCTATCTCTCTCATGGTCCTATTGAACCTTGATGCGAGGAAAGATAAAACTGGAAACAGAGGCATCGAATTTGGAAGGTTGGAGCGGGTAGGTGATCAGTAGACTGTTCTACACAGTGAAGGAGGAGTTTATCAAGCCAGAGCATTTTGCCAATCATTGAGGAAGGCTTCGCTTATTGTTTGGAACAAGAGACAACTCCAGGTCGCCTTCCGCAGAGACCCTCACAGGGATCCAGCCTGTGCTGGAAGCTCTACACTCAGGAGCTGGAACTCGGAGCAAGACCTTTGACATTCCAGAAGTTTCTCCTCCCCAAAAGTCCACTGAAGAGGCAAAAACAGGAGCTGAAAATGATGACTCTTTCAAATGGCATATGGAACTTGGAACACCTTTTTTTTAATTAAAAAAATTTCTTCAATATTTATTTTTGAGAGAGGGAGAGAGAGAGAGAGAGAGAGAGAGAGAGAGAGAGAGAGAGCGAGCACGAGTGGGGGAAGGGGCAGAGAGAGAGAGGAGGAGACACAGAATCTGAAGTAGGCTCAAGGCTCTGAGCTGTCAAAACAGAGCCCGGCATGGGGCTCGGACCCATGAACCGTGAGATCATGATCTGAGCCAAAGTCTGATGCACCTTCCAGAGCATGTGTATGAACAGGAGACCAAGTAAAGGCAAGCTATATCTGGATGGCCTGTCTTCCTTCTACAGCCTTCCCTTAGAATTACTCTCAGGTCTGGGTGTGGGAACAAAATCACACTCTCCCCACCGTGGGCAAGCCCTCGGGATGCCAGCCACGTCGCATGAGCCTGTGTGTGTGGTGACAATGGGCATATGTACATAAGTGTCCCCTATTTCTTTAAGTTTAGCTACTTTTTGAGAGAGAGAGAGAGAGAGGAAGCACGAGTTGGGGAGGGGCAGAGAGAAAGGGCAAGAGAGACAATCCTGAGCAGGCTCTACATCATCAGCATGGAGCCCAATGTGGGGCTCAAACCCATGAACCGTGAGATGGTGACCTGAACTGAGGCTGGATGCTTAACCGACGGAGCCACCCAGGTGCCCCACACCAGCCACTGGGGAGCTCGGGAGCAGCCTTACCACCACCTTGAACGGTTTCCCATGAGAGTGGGGGTCAGGCACAGCTTCACCCAAGCCCAAACGAGCCCAGGTTGGCTGTGTCGCAGCTGGTTAAAACGAATCCAAAATGTTCCCCGGTGACATTTGGGTATAAATCCATACTTCACAAGGCTGGCTCATTCGGGGTAAAAACTCCTGCTTTGTGTGATTGGTCGAAGGGAAGACTTCTCGTTCTTGGACGAGTGTCACTTCTGCAGAAATCCTATCCCCTCCATTTCCTCCCATTTCCTTGCATTTCACAAATGGCTGCATCATTCTGTCAAAAGTGTGGGGCTACTTGGAAACTGGGCATAGAGTTTTGCATAATCATTCATGTCACGCTGGTGACACTCTGTGATTACATATAATGGTCTCTGAGGAGTCCTGATGCAAGGGAATGCTACCTGGTCAGCCTCGAAGCCAAGTCTCATTACACCCACTTCTTAGAGAGGGACACCGAAGGAAAAAGCGACGTCTATACCAGGGCGCCTGTGTAGACAGGCAGGAAAAGCAGGAAGCTCAGGGTTCTTGGGTGAGCTGCGGTCAGGAAAGGAACGCGTCATCTTGTCTAAAATGAGCTTTCTTGAAAATCATTTCAGTTGAGTTGATTTCTGAGCCTAGACACGAAGGCCAAGTTTCACTAAATTCTCACAAGGAGGGGAAAAAAACTAGCTTTTGCTTCAAGTTACTTTACTGTGAAGATAAAGGCATGACCATTTTTCAAGAGCAGGAGCATGTTAGTAACCCCCAAGGGGTTCCTTGCCATTCCTTCTTTTCTGTGTACTGAAAATTGGTCACGTTAAAACTCCCACCCCCCCAAAAAAAACATATAATGTTTCTGTGTGGATGTGAGGATTGTTGAAATGTTTGACCATACTGTTGAACGTCATGTTGTGATAAAAAGACACCCCGGAGATTCTAGAGAGAAGCAAAATCTCTAAAAGGCAGTGAGATGAAAGGACAGAGACATCGTGTACCCCTTTTCTGGGAAGAAGGGTGGAGGCGGAAAGTTCCCAGGGGAGAGAAGGCTGTGCGGCGTGTCAGGGACGATGGGCTTTATACAGTCTCCCAGGGGTGCCTGGGTGGCTCAGTCCATTAAGCGTGTGACTCTTGATTTTAGCTCCAGTCCTGACCTTACAATTCATGAGTTTAAGCCTTGTGTCGGGCTCTGTACTGATAGTGCAGAGCCTGCTTGGGATTCTCTCCCTCCCTCCCTCTCTCTCTTAAAATAAATAAATAACTAAAAAAATAGTCTCCTAGAGTTTCCCGGAACCTACCTCAGTAACAGAGATGCAAAACAGGTCATATAGGCCCTGGAGTGGCATAGAAGGTTATGGAAATGCCTGTTGGACCGGAAGGGGCAGGGCCAGGGAAATAAGGAGCTTCTGGGTAAAAGCTGTGCTGTGAGATGGCATGAAGGACACGATTCCCCTACAACTCCAATGCAACTCCCACTGCCGGAAATGACGGACATTGCCACGGCAATGGGAGCGAACACAACTGAGCTACAGAAAAGACTTGATCCTTAATTCTCTCCCCCCTTACTTTCTGTAACACCTCATCTATTCCCTCTGGTTTTAAGGCTTATTTATGAGTTGCCTTGCTGGCTCGTGTCTCGTGTGTGTCGCACTTACCTCACCATAGACTGTAAATCCTCTGAGAGCTGGGGATTACGTTGTGTACTTTTAAAGGCCTCCCTCGCTCGGCTCAAGACCCACCTCTGCTGTTCAGTCTTCTCCGATGAGTTCAGTTTACACTGTGTGTGTGTCTGATATTTGTAATGTCTGTATTTCAGTTACCATACCGGGATGTTCTTGGCTCTCACTTTCTGCACTTCTTTGATATCGTATTAGGACAGTATATTTCTAGGTTAATGAAATGACGGAGTAATAACAATCCTACGAGATGTCGTGGGAAAAGCAGCAGATAGTGTCATTTCTCTGATGCTATTCCTGGTCTCCGCCCCCTTCATCCTTGCCCACCTTCGTCAGAGGTGAGAAGCTTAACTTTTCAGCCCCCTCTTTCAGCTAGGAGTGGCCAGGAGGTCCCAGGTTGGTCAATGGGATGGGAGAAAATGCAGGCTTTTATGCTTCCCAGTAATGGAGACAAATGTGGTTGGAAACACCTTCTTCCCCCCTTTCTTCCTGCCTCGCTTGTGGATTCTGGATGTGATGCCTGGTGTTGGGGTAACGACTTGTGACCATGAGGGGGAAGCAGAAGGAAGAGCAGGGTCACCATCCCTGATGTCACTGAGGTGCTGCACCAATATCAGCAGCCACATCCCTCCAGGATTCTTACAGTGTGACCCCAGTCTTATGACAAAATGCCCAGGCTTTCTTCAATGTGACGAATGGGCATGTGCAGTGTGAGGTTATCTCATCCGCATCTGATGAAGACAGAGGTAACCATATAAAGGAGTTTGGAAAAGCAAAGGGCAGGAAAACAATTAACAAGATGTTTCTTTAGGGCCACTTGGGTGGCTCAGCTGGTTGAGCATCTGACTCCTGATTTCAGCACAAGTCGTGATCTCACGGTTTGTGAGTTTGAGCCCCACATTGGGCTCTGTGCTGACAGTGCAGAGCCTGCTTGGGATTCTCTCCCTCCCTCTCTCTCTCTGCCCCTCCCCTGCTAGTGCTTGCTTGCTCTCTCAAAATAAATAAATAAACAACAAGAGAAGCTGTTCTTCTCCTTGAGGTAGGCCACAAGGAGGACCATGAATAGGACGAGAGCAGAAAGGATGAACGTACGGGGAGGGGCTGAGGACCTGCTGCAGTCGTAGAGTTAACAAACGTGGGACTAACTGCGCACAGAATGGGAAGAAGAGAGATGGAAGTAGAGACAATCTGGAGGTTCCACTGGGTGCCCAGGTGGATGGTGTTACCATGACAGGTCGGCTTTCCGAGAAGGAATGCAGGCTGTATAAAAATAGACCAGGCTAAAAGGCTCATCAGAGTGCGTCTGATAGTATGAGTCAGCCGCAATCACATTCAGTCTCATGTCATTTGTGTAATTCTCAGGCCCTTAGACGAGAGCATTGAAATGGCGTGGCTCGGACCACACACCCACCTCCACCAGGGATGACAAGGCATCTGGAACCTCAGTCCCACCAAGACTGTGTGCAGTGGAAGGAAGGATAGTCACCCAAAGGAAAAGCAGGGCACTGTTAGAAGAAGGAAGGCTAATGTAGTTGGAGGAAAAGGTATTCATGTCCCTCATGCAGCCTAATCGTAAAATTCGAAAGCCTGATGGAAAGACGGCACGCCGGTGCAACAAGAAATTGTGGGAGACTGGATTTCTGTATCCCTGATGTAGAGGCCCCTAAGGTTGCACCTTTCTTCTAGTTTACGTCTTCCAAAAGGAAGTCTAACTCCCCCCTTCCTCCTCAAGAACAAATCCTATCTACAGCATTAGCGGAAGCACAAGATGACTGTGGGAACAATGAAAGGCAGCAATGTGAAGGCAAGAGTTTCACTTTTAAGTGAAAAAAAAAAAATCCAATGCCTGAGCTCTTCAAAAGTGGATTTGCTCCTGTGCTCCCTGGTAGGAACCACCCCTAAGATGAGGTGGCTGGATGTGTGGCGCTTTGAATGCAAAAGGAACGGTTTCGGAGGTTACGGGGACAGATCAGCTGCCCCAGAAACTTTCCCCAGCTTCTAAACTGTGAAACCGGAAGCGGAAGCTTCAGATCAGACGGCTCAAGGCTCGCGCGCCAGCGAGAGGAGTATTCCGGGATACTCTAGAGTAAGGCCGCGGCTCTCCCGCTCCCCCTCCGGCTGACCCGTAACGTTGTTCAAACAAGAGCTCAAAGGAAAGAGCAAGAGAATCAGAACTGCTCCAGGTGAAACCAAATTTGGCGGCTTGTAATATTCCCCCAGTCCCCGTGGTTCTGCCTCTAGTTTTTGCTACACATCACCCGAAACTGATGATTTAAGGCAACGGCCTTCATGGGGCGCCTGGGTGACTCAGTCGGTTAAGGGTCTGACTCATGCTTTCGGCTCAGGTCATGATCTTGCTGTTCGAGGGTTCGAGCCCCACATTGGGCTCTGCAGTGACTGTGCATAGCCTGCTTGGGATTCTCTCTCTCCCTCTCTCTCTGCTCCTCCCTCCCTCACGTGCATGCTCTCTCTCTCCCTCGCTCTCAAGATAAGTAAGTAAACTTAAAGAGAAGACGATGGCCATTCATTTAGCTGATGTTTCAGGGAGTCAGCCAGGCGGGCTAGGCTCAGCTAACCCTTCTTCTGCAGATCTCAGAGAGGGAGATCTCAGAGGGGGAGATCTCAGCGGGGGTCCTTCAGTGTCCGCCAGGTGCCACCGATCAGCCAGGCGGATCTACTTACAGGCTTCGGCTGGTGCACATGACAGCCACTGGGTCTCTCATCATCTCTGAGACAGACGTGGGCTTCTCATGGCTTCCGAGAGCCTCGGGGGTTGGGGGTGGGGCAAGCTCTACTGCACGAAGCCTCACCAAGCCCTCGCCTTTCTCACCATCGATGGCGTCCCCCTGGCCAAGGCAAGTCACATATCCAAACCGGATTCCAAGAGGGGAGAAACAGTCTCCGCTTCTTGGTCCCCCAAGCATCTGTAGTGGTACGTTGCAAGGGTATGAACACAGGAATGGAGAGAATTTGTGACTGTGTTGCGGTCCTCCATAGAAGGTAAATTGATGAGATTTCAGGGATCCAGATTTGGAAACCACCGGGCTGAGCTAACCTGATTCAACCACCCTCAGTCTGGACGATGACTTCCAGACAACCTAAGTAATAGGAGGGGAGCCGGCTCTGTCCGAGTCTCTTCTTTTCCGCAGGCTTCTAGGTGAATAGGTGAGCAAGAGCGACTCCATTGCTCAGCTAAATAGACATTTATCTCGCCTCCCCAGCCTTAACCATCTGCCCCGCCGCTGCTTGTTCCTTTAAAACGCAGCATTGGCAGACAGAGACCCCTGTACCATCCGCGGACCTTGGGAAGGCAGGCCGGCTTTCAGGACAGCTCGCTCCGCTGATGGGGAAGCGGTTCAAAGCCAGATAATTTAAAGCTCTTATTTAACTCAAAGAATTCATTTGTCTTTTGATCCACCTTCCACTCTGACAAATGCTCCCTTCCCTATCATATTCAAACACACACCCCCTTCAGAAGCTGGTAAACTCATCCCCTGCCAAGGAATGGATTTTCCTCGTACTGCGCTATCTGAGTGATAAAAGGGTTTAATGTCCCAAGTTCGTTTTTCAGTGGCTAACTCAGATGCACCCGGCACGGCGGAGCGCCTAAGCTCTTTCTACAGTTATTAAACTGTTATCCCTAATTCCTTTGGAGACTCAACCCAGCAGCAACGATTCGGAGGGCACTTCCTATTAAATCTGCCTTGTGCACACAGAGATAAAGCAGGCCAGTCCGACCCTGTTTATAGGGACGACAGAGGATTCCTGCAGCCTGCTGGGGCCGTCAGCACTTTTCTTCTCTCAGAAAGGTTGTGCAGGATGGTCCCGCACAGTTCCTGGCCCCGGCGCATTCACCAACTTTGCAGACTTGCTCAAACACCGCCAGGGTGGGGAGCTCAGGGCCGCCTGGCAGCCATGGGTGCAGTTTTCTTGCAGGGCATGATGGGAGCGTGTCACAGGCTCGACCAACCTGAGGGGGCTGGAAGTTTCCAGATGCATCTATATGAAGCCAAAAGTCAATCAGCAGGAACGTGAACTTGTCTTGTATGATATGGAAAAGGGGTCTCCAAATGGTGCACGCGGCTCCCAAGGGGGATATGAGATGATGCACTGATGTATAAAAACAAGACACTAGAATTATTTGTTTGTGTCTCAAAAAAAAAAAAAAAAAAAAGACAGGGTGCCTGGGTGACTCAGTCAGTTAAACGTCCAACTGGTGATTTCTGTTCAGGTCATGATCTCATGGTTCATGAGTTAGAGCCCGGTATTGGGCTCTGCGCTGACAGTGTGGAGTCTGCTTTAGGATTCCCTTTCTCCCCACCACCCCCCAGCCCCCGTCTCTGTTTTTCCCCCACTTGTGCACACTCTCTCAACATAAATACATTTCTTTTAAATTGTATTTTTGGGGCACCTGGGTGGCTCAGTCGGTTAAGCGTCCGACTTCGGCTCAGGTCATGATCTCTCAGTTCGTGGGTTCGAGCCCCGCATAGGGCTCTGTGCTGACAGCTCAGAGCCTGGAGCCTGCTTCAGATTCTGTGTCTCCCTCTCTCTCTGCCTCTTCCCGGCTCGTGCTCTGTCTCTCAAAAAATAAGTAATAAAATGTAAAAAAAAATTTTAAACAAAAGGAAATTACATTTCTAATATAGAGGTTTTCTCGAGCGCCCATATGCAGGCTCCATGTGAGATGACAGGTGGTCTCAGGGGGCCTACGGGCCCCCACAGGAAGAGGTAGAGACAGACTGAAGGAATGTCCTTCCTCATGATACTTTAGGCACACTGTGATATATCACAGCTTATGTGAGACCCGTAAAACTAATTTCACTACAAGATTTATTTAACCTAAACCGATTCTTACAACACAGACCAGTGGCTTAAACAAGTTTCGTGCAAAGATACTGGAATTGAAGATACAGCGACAGCAATGCCTCACAGACATGCAGTCCGTTCTCCCCTTCCTATTTGAGCTCCCCGTCAGCCATACCGTGAGGGGGAAAAAAAACCAACAAAAAGAACGGGGCTCATTAGATCTGACAAAAGTTGGAAATACACATGTCCATCCACTATTGTCAATGACAAACCTCATTTAAAGTGCCTCGAAGTATGAGCTAATGATGTGTGGAAGCTGTCAGGGTTAGAAAGACATTTTAGTGCTTATTTCTTATTTATCCCAACCTTTCATAATTTCTACTGTGTGCATGTCTTACAATATAAATAAAGACACATATATTGGAGGTGCATGGTAAGATTATTTTTTAAGTTGATTTATTTATTTTGAGAGAGAGAGAGAGAGAGATAGAGAGGTGAACAGGGTTGGGGCAGAGAGAGAGAGAGAGAGAGAGAGAGAGAGAGAGAGATTGAAAGAGAGAGAGAGAATCCCAAGCGGGCTCCTCACTGTCAGCACAGAGCCTGAGGCAGGGCTCAAACTCACAAACTGTGAGATTATAACCTGAGCCAAAATCTAGAGTCAGACGCTTAACTGACTGAGCCACCCAGGTGCCCCCATGGTAAGATATTTTTAACCAATGGGGTCCTACAATCAAAAATAATTTGGACTGTGACACCAGGAATGGACCTTGAAGGCATTATGCTAAATGAATCAAGTCAGACAGAAAAAGACAAATACCATACGATCTCACTTATATGTGCAGTCTAAAAAGAAAACAAAATCCATAGATACAGAGAACACATGAGGTGGTGGGGAGGAGTGAAGGGATGAAATGGATACAGAGGGTCAGAAAGTACAAATTTCCAGTTGTAACATAAGTCAGTCCCGGGAACGGCATGTGGTGGCGATAGTTAATACTACTATATTCCAAATTTGGAAGCTGCTAAGAGAACAGATCGTAAAAGTTCTCATCACAGGGGAAAAAAAACTGTTAACTATGTATCATGGAGGCCGTTAACATGGAGGTTACCATAGGGGATATGATCAATTCACAGTGTATACAAATATCGAATCATTATGTTATATAGCTGAAACTAATAGAAGGCTATAGGCCAATGACACCTCAATTTAAAAAAGCAAAAGCTGAGGCAATTACATCACCTTAGATACTTTTCTAACATTTAAACCTCATAATTATAAAAAAAAGTAATAATAAATTGGAAAGTCGAGTCTAAGAAGAAGGTAAAGATGGCCGGCAATGTTTGCGCAGCTCAGAGGAAGTTGCCTATAGACTCATAGATTTTAAAACTCCAAACTTTGTATATTTCCCACTCACCATGGGGACTCCGACTAAGAAAATAAAATAAAATGAGGTTCTTGGAGCTATTTTATTTGCTAACTGTTGTAGGTGTTTGCTTACACTGAATCCTGTCCTCCCCGGTTCTGTAAAGACCATCGGAAGACTTTGCGGCAACAAGAATAAGGGAAGAGGGGCATGTTCTCCTGATGGCAATGATTACATGACCTTCACCACAGCCAACAGTCACATTGGTTCTGAGTAGCGGTTCTCTTCAAAGAGCTTGATGTTTATGACCTCACTCACTCCTCACAATAACCCCTTGAGACAGTGGTGGGCAGACTCTAAAGGTGGCCTCACAATCCCCAACTCCTTGTGCTCATTCCTTTGTGTAATGACCCATCCCCACCTTTGAGCAGCAGGCAGGATCTGTGACCTGCTCCTAATCAGCAGGACACAGCAAAGGTGACGTGATTGTGTTACACAGTAGTGCCTGCCTTTCCGGAGCCTCTCTCTCCCTGGCTGGATTTGAGACAGTAAGAGGCCATGCTTGGACTCCCATGGCAAGGAACCAAGAGTGGCTTTCAGTCAATAACCAACAAGAAAATGGAGCCCTCAATCCCACAATCACAAGGAAATACATTTTGTGGACACCTGTGATGAGCTGGAAGTGGATCCTTCCCCGGCTGAGTGACAGATGAGATCTCAACCCCAGCACTTTGCCTTCAGTCTTGCAGAGGACTCCGTTGAGTGGTGCCCAGATCCTGCCCCACTGACACGGTGAGAGAACAGATATGTGTTGTTTCAAGCCATGATGGGTATGGAAACACCTTTACTCAGCAAAAGATAACTAACAGAGGCATGTGTACCCATATCCCTGTTTTACAGGGGGAAGATTAAATAAATTGCCCAAGTTCCACACAGCTAGTAAGAGGCAGGGCTGAGGTGAACACCCAGGACATCTGGTTCTAGAAGCCTGGCCTTACCCACTCCACTAATTAGTGCATCAGCCATCTTCTTAGGTGCAAACCCCTCTCCTGAGGCCACAGCCCCCTCCCTTGCAATTCCAATGCCAAGTCCCAGGCTTGGTATTCATGCTGCACAAAGGAAAAGCATGGAGAATGAGTCACGGACGTTCCTTCCATAGCATCTGGGAAGGAGCAAAGCTTACTAGCAGACCAAAGGCTCCGGCTGTCTGGGGCTCTGAATAAACTCTGCCAATAGCTCAAGCTTCCCCACACATAAAAGAGGAAAATGAGCCCGTGGGTGTCACAGAAAGAATCTTGGCATGGAAGTCGGCACACTTAGGCTCCGACCTTGGCTCTGCCAACCAGGAGTCCGTGGGAACCTGAAGTAGTCACACAGCGTCTCTGGGCCTTTGGTTTCTCATTCCAGAAGGAGGGGTTTTGATTGGATGATTCTCGATGGCTCCAAAAAATTCACCTAATTCTAGGTGCTGTCTTGGTTTGAATGCATTGAATGCCTTCCAAAGGGCCTTCTTCATGTCGGCCACCAAGTTGTGAAAGCCAGGTGACACATTTCTAGTGGAGAATAAGCAGGAGAAGAAAGGAAAAAGAAAGAAACAAAGGAACCTCCTGGGGTCAGAGACGCAAGGAAGGATGGAATTAATGGCCAAGAAAGACGAAATTCCCACCCAAAGCTGTTGGAGCCCCGACCCCTAGTCTGGCCACTCCTGCCCATCGCCCAGGCCCATACGCCAGGGCTCCTGTAGCCACACATTCCCTCGCAGATTGAGTCCCAGCCTGGATGACAGCCTCATTTTTCACTGAATGCATGCAGTGAATGCTAAACCGTAATCTCTTTTTGCATGCTTCGGTTCCAAATTCATAACTGGAGGCACGGACCCCGTTGTATGCAAGCAACCGCTGTTAGCCAGTCTGCCGCGCCGAGCCTGGCAGTCCTGCAATCTTGTGGCTTTCATTTCTCCCTGCTTCACACTTTGTCAAGATGCATCACAAGCGACACAAAGAAACGGCCCCTGGAGACTCCCCGTTTTCCAATCCTTTTACTGTCTAATTGTTCCTCTTCTTCAAGGCTTGGCCATCCTCAAAATAGGCCAGGGTCCCTGCCTGGGTCGCCTCCACTTTAAATCAGAATGCGCTACAAAAGAGAGGCCCTTCCCACAGCTCTGGGCTGGGCAGTGTTTGCCCTCATTGTTGGAGGTTCGGCTTTTTTACCAAGATGCTGTTTTACCCTTCTCCAAGCGGCCAGTCCCTTCCAGTGCTATGACAACATGATCCCCTGGGTAGATGGGGTGGAGAATAAAGCAGGTCTGCGCTTCGAGACGTCTCCGCTGGCTTCCCATTGCACTTGGAATGACATCCACCTCTTTGCCATGAACCCGGAGCCCTGCCTGCCTCTCCCATATCACCCCCAGCAGACTCTGGAGGTCAGTGCCCTCCAGCCTAGGCACACGCCATTTCCCTCTGCCATGAATGTTCTTTGCCCGGATCTTTCCATGGCTGCCTCCTGCTTGACACTTGTCTAGGGAATGGAGGACGGCAGCAGCACCCTGACACCATCACAAACAGTGTTGGGTGTGCACATGTTGGATTCTAGACACAGCATCTGTGCCCCCGGCCCCGGAGGCTTCTGACCACTGGAGCCCACTCTGCCCAGAGGCAGGTAAGGCTGGGCCTGTCAGTGACTCGACGGCCCCAGGAGCAGCCGTTGACCCATTCCTGGCGCCTTCGCCCCATTGCTGAGATAGCTCTGAGGCACAGGTGCACATTGATGCCCCAGCTGCCCACACAGTCACTTGTTTGGCACCACAGCCATTACTAATTCCCCACTCTGTCTCACTTCCCCCACTCCTCTGCTGTCTTTTCTGGAATGACCTCTCCAGTAAACTGCTTGCCTTCCATCCTGCTCTGGAGCCTGGTTAGGACATCCATCCAGGTGAAGCCACATTCCCTGTTCTGTCCCTATTACCTTTTTCTTTTTTAAAGATTCTTTTAAGTTTACTTATTTTTGAGAAAGAGAGACAGAGAAAGAGACAGAGGATCCAAAGCAGTCTCTGTGCTGACAGCAGAGAGCCTGATGTTGGGCTTGAACTCAAGAAATGTGAGATCACAACCTGAACTAGAGTCAGATGCTCAACCAACAGATCCGCCCAGGTGCCCCCCCACCCCCCGTTACCTTTTTCTATTTTCTTCACCACTCTTGATCTGATTTTTTTCTGTTTATCTAGTCCCTCACTCTTTTTTGTTTTTAATGTGTATTTATTTCTTTTGACAGAAGAGAGCACAAGCAGGAGGAAGGGAAGAGAGAGGAGACAGAACCCTAAGCAGACTCCACGCTGTCAGTGCAGAGCCCAACATGGGGCTCAATCCTACAAATTGAGATCACGACCTGAGTCGAAATCAAGAGTCAGATGCTTAAATGATTGAACCACCCAGGTGCCCCTCAGTTACCCTTTTTTATTGACTGTCTTTACTACAGAGAGAATGTAAGCTTCACAAGAGGAGAGAATTCCTTATCTGTCTCCCAGCGTCTGACCAACAACTGACACAAAGTAGGTGCCCAATAAATATTTGCTGAGAAATGAGTGACCTCACAGCTGATCCTGAACTGCTTTTTTGTCTTTTCATGGGATTTCCCGCTGAAGGCGAGGGTCTCCTACCGAGCAGTCCCATCTTTCTGACACCACCACTAAAAAAACGTCAAGCCCATGAAGGGGAAATCAGGAAAGTTCTTTCCTCTGCTTCAGAGGTCACTGTCCAATCACTGAGGAACTCAGAGCCCACCAGTTCTTCTGGTCACCCAGTCCTGCAGGTAAGTCCTGACCAGAAAGGACCGTTAGATGCGGTGATAAAGACTAACTTGGTGTTCATACTCTTGGGACAATAGAACTACTGGAATTCTGGACTCTTGCCTTAAACTTAGGTGGTTTATTCCTGCCGCACGAAAAGTAACGTTTGTCCCAAGTGGCCGTCCCTTGTCCTACAACCCTTTGTTCTGAATGCCGGCATCACACCGCGTGTGCCTTTGTGTGTGTCCATCCCCCTTGGGTGTGGAGTGTGTTGTTCGTGCCCCTTTGTTACGCTTATCCCTTATGCCTGGTGCATCCATCTAACTTCCCCAGATCCAGGATGCCAAAGATCATCTTTATTTGTTCACCACTGTGTCTCTAGTGTTCACTATAATTACTATCCACAGTGGGCTCTTAGTAGATACACATTGGGTGAATGAATGAATAAACAAATGGATGGACTGGAGTTTTCCCAGAGGAAGGAGCACTAAAACCCCTTGAAAGGGTTTCTGGAGCTCACTGACATGGAGTAGAATCTTCAGGAGCCCTGGATGAAGAAGGAGGCAGTGACAATGAATGGCCGACTACGAAAACATCACATTGTCAAAGGGTAGCCGGCAAATGGCCTTAAAGGAGAATTTGGGATTTCCCATGCGTGATTCTGAACAGGCGACCATGGCTTGGCTATAAACAGATGGCATAATTTCCAGAAAACTCCACCACTCATATGTCATTGCCAGAGCCGGGTTCTAAATCTCTTTTCTGATCATGAGGGGCACGCCCAGGCTCCTCTCTTAAAATATCCAGTGACTAAGAAGACCGGAGGCAACACAAACTGCCCCAAGAATTGAACAAGATGATGTATGAGGAGGCGTTCCACAAAGCGTAAATCTCTTTACCCACAGTGTGTTTTTATGATGATGATAAATATCTCCGCTAAGTGTGTTCAGTGGATAATTAGTCCCAGACGGTGCCCCATTGGAAAAATGAAAAAAAAAGTGTGGTCAGAAAGCCAGAATGAAATCCATTTAACATGTAAGTCAGATCGTGCTACGACCCTGCTCCGAAGCCTCCGGAGGCTCCTGTCCCACTCAGAGGCCAACCAAACTCCTTCCTGTGGTCCCCAGATCAGACACGGGCTTCCATCTGATCAGGTCAGTCCTACACTTAGCTTCCTGTTATTAGGTCCTTCGTGTAAAATTCTAAAATCCACATGGAGAGATGTTCGACATCACCAATCACTGAAGGAAAGCAGATCAAAACAGGGGATACCACTCCACATGCATTAAGATGGCTATTATCAAGGTGAATGGAAAGTAACAAATGTTGGCAATGACATGGAGAGATTGGAACCCCAGTGCACCCTGGGTAAGAAGATAAGATGGTGCCGCTGCTATGGAAAATAGCATGGTGGTTCATCAAAAATGAAAAATAGAACTTCTCTATGATTCAGCAATCCCTCTTCTGGGGTAGACAGATACCCTAAAAAACTGAAAATGGGGATTCGGACAGATATCTGCACTCCGATGCTCATTACAGCATTATTTACAGCAGACAAGATGTGGGAATGGCCTGCATGTGTGCCAACCTGTGAACGGTTAAAGACAACGTGGTGTAGACATACGAAGGAACAGTAGGCAGCCTCAGACAGACAGGCAAGTTGGACCCAACAACCTGGATGAATCCTGAGGACACCATGCTGAGGGAAGTCAGTGGGTCACAATTCCCCTCCTGTGATGTGACTAGATTAGTCGAATTCATAGAGACAGAATGTAGAAGGGAGTGGTCACCAGGGCCTTGGAGACAGGGAGTGGGGGGTCAGTGTTTAAAAGAGACAGAGCTTAGGCTTGGAAAATGAAGGGAGTTCATAGATGGATGGCGCTGACTGCTGCATAATCACGTGAAGGTACTTAATGCTACAAAATTTTTTTTTAAGTTTATTTATTTTTGAGGGGTGGGTGGGCACAGAGAGAGAGAGAGAGAGAGAGAGAGGCAGAGAAAGAATCCCAAGCAGGCTCCACACTCAGCACAGAGCCTGACACTCATTCAAATGTCCCACTTTTTCTCCCTATAGTGACATCTTCCCCCATTTCAAGATCAAGTTGCCCAACAGCCAAAATAACATGGGCCCATTCATTCCCTCGAGGTGTATCTGTCAGGCACTGGGCTAGGCATCAGGATACAGCTGAGGAGAGGAGAACACAATTCAGGAAGGTCAGGGCCGCACGGGCCAAGCCCGCAGTGGGGAGAACTACCCTCGCCTTGTGTCCACAGACCCCGGAGTTCAAGAAATCCTTAGCCAGGGGACAGGAGGAATGGATGCAAGAAGGAAATTTGTTACAAATGAAGCTTAAGAAGCAACAGGGAAGCGAAGAAATCAGCTTTTGATGGATTGTTTTCTGAGCAGCAAACTTCCCCTCCTTTCGCCTTGGTTTCTAGTCCCTCCCTCTCTTCCTTGAAGGCAACTTGCCACATAGCACAGATTCACAGATCAGATGGAAGTGAGTTCCATTCTTGGCACTGGGACTCAGTTTCCACCTCTGCACAATGGGAATATTTCAATACTGACCTCACAGGATTATGAGGATTAAGAGAAAAAACACGGGGAGAGGACACTACCCAGTACCTGGTACACAGTAAGCATTTAATACATGTTGGCTTTGTTATTACCTTGCACTGAATGCTGCCCTTATCTTTGTTACACGTTCCTCAGCACTTCGAACTATTTAGGGGGTGATTTTTTTAATCTGAAGGAGTTTGTAGAAAATTATCTGGAAGTGGACAACGGGTGTATAGAATTGAAGGAATCTGATAGAAACAACTGGGTTTGTTCAATCTGGCAGAATTTACAGGTCTTGGGAGAAAACCGCTGAGGTGCTGTTGGGGTGGCTGGCTTCCCAAATCCGTGCCCGGCAACCTCATGACAGCGGCTTGAAATTGGCCACGAGGAGATAATCGACACCATAAAAATCAGCAAATGCCACAATTCAAGGCTTTTTTTTTTTTTTTTTTTTTAGCTTTTTCTAGAAAGCTGGCTTATCAGCACCTCACTGGAAACTCTAGCACAAGCGTTTCCAAAGGTTTGGAGGTCAAGGTTTTCCAAAATGACTGACTAGGTTCAACCTGGAGGTTCGACCCTGAGTGGATGCGAACTGTGTTTACTGAGGATATCATAACCTTAAGATGTATGTTCCAAACATGTCTCGGGAGATAGAACAACAGGCCTTGGGACCGAGAAGGGAGGCGGCGATGGGCGCACCTACCTCCGTCTCGGGTGGGTACAGAGAAGGCTTCTCAGAAGCAGCCGTATCTATGTTAAGTCGTAAAGGATAAGATGTTAGGACATCACAGGAGCTGCAAGAATGTCAAGGCCAGGTACATTCTGTGCAAAAGGGCAGAGGCGATTGGAACCGTGTGTGCTTAGGCAAGCAAAAGTCACTTCAGCACAAAGTCTGGGAGGGAAAATGTAAGCAGGGCCAGACGGGCAGGACTGTGCTGGTGTTTTCTCCTGAGCATAATCAGGAGCCACTGGAGAGTTCGAACAGGGAGCCAGTGTGATCAGAACTACTTTTGAAAGCCCTCTGGCCGCAGTATGAGGTTAGGAAGATATTGCATAGAGGAAGCCCTGGGCAGCTCAGTCGGTTGAGCGTGCAACTCGATTCTGGCTCAGGTGGTGATCCTAGGATGGTGGGATCAAGCCCTGCGTCAGGCTCTGTGCACAGTGTGGAGCCTGCTTGAGATCCTCTCTCTCCCTCTCTCCTTCTACCCCTCTCCTACTCTCTCTCTCTCTCACAGATAAAACGGATGTGTCAGGTAGAGGACTGGCCAAGAGAGGCTGTGGAGAAATGCAGGGAGGAAGCTAGGGTAGGGGTCCAGGAGAGAGGGTGAGGGCCTCCCGCCACAGGGGACGGCCGTGCAGGAAGAGAGCAGGGATGGGTCCGAGCACGTTTTCGGCGCAGAGAAGAATGGCAAGTGAGGACGGGAAGAGAGGAACACCTGTGCCCACGGCTGCGTTCTTCATAGCAGCGAAAGGTGGATGCAAACAGCCCAGGCATCCATCAGCAGAGGAACGGGGAAATGCAATACACTATGCGTGTGCAATGGAATAGTCTTCAGCCATGAAAAGGAAGGAAATTCCGACACACGTGACAATACGGCTCAGCCTCGAGGACGTCATGCTGAGCGAAATAAGCCAGTCGTCAAAGGACACATGCAGTGTGGGTCCCCTGATTCAAGGCGTGTGGGGACGGAGCTCCAGTCTGGGGTGAGGAAAACATTCTGGGGATGGGTGGGAGGGGCGGTCACACCACGACATGAATGGATGTAATGTCACTAATGTGCGCATGTAAAACTGCTTAAAATGGTAATGTTATATATCTTTTAGCACAAGTTTAAAACAAAAATAGAGGGGAGTGAAGGATCCAACCCAGCCGTCAGGCTTGCGGACTGTAGAAGAGCGCCTCCTGACTCCCACTGCCCTGTCACAGAGACCGGTTCTAATGATTCTTGGCAGCAAACCGTCAGCTCGTCTGACGGAATGAACTCCACGGGCAGACTGTTTGCTGGTGTTTAGACAAAGCTAACACTCCTGGAAAGAACAAGAGTGGCCTGGTGCTGAAATGCTCGATCGTGAATCACTGATGTCAAAGTTTTCTTCCATCTGTGCCCCTAAAAATACCACCGGCTGGATTAAAAGGAAGGAACTACTGATAAAAGCAATGGTATGGATGAGTCTTCGAAGTGTGACTCTGTCTGAAAGAAGTCACTGACCCAGAGAGAGCGTCTACACAGTGATCCGATTCACACGAAGCCTGGAGTGGGTAAACACTCGATAGTGAAAAAAAAAATATTAGGACAGGAGCTGTCGAGACCCAGGGAGGGGGGGCAGGGTGCTAGCTGGGAGGGGCCATGAGGAAGCTCTCAGAGTTAACATCTTTCAGAGGTTTTCTACCTTAATAAGGGTTTGAGCCGTATAATTATATTTTTAAAGTTCACCAAACTGTACCCTAGATCTACTCACTTCTCTGCATGGAAATCTGACCTCTTTAAAAGGCCCATACGCAAATGTTGAACTCTAGTTAACGCTGGATGTGCATGCTGAAGTGTTAGAGATGAAACGGACTGATGTCTACAACTCACCTGGACAGGGATTTAAAAATAAGATGAATCAAGGCATATGGAAAGATCCGGGAGCAGACAAGACGTGCAACACATTGGCAACCGTAGAATCTAAGTGGTCGGAACACGGGCGTCTACAAGTCTTTCCATTTTTCTACATGGTTAAAAACTTCCACATAAAATGTTGAGGGCAACAAAATTATAGTTTAAAAACTGTGCTTTTTTTTTTAATTGCTCAATTTTTAGCATGTTGCACAACCAGATTGTTAGAACCATATGGCCATTGAGTAGCACCTAGAATAGTGAGGTTTTTAAATTTTGAGAGAGAGAGAGAGAGAGAGAGAAGCAGGGGAGAAGGGCAGAGGGAGAGAGAGAAAGACTCTTAAGGAATCTCCACACTCAGCACAGAGCCTGGCATGGGGCTTGATCCCGCGACCCTGGGATCATGACATGAGCTGAAATCAAGAGTCAGATGCTTAACGGACTGAGCCATCCAGGCGCCCCTAGAACAGTGGTTCTTAAGCCTTGTTCCCTAGAGGGACTTCCTCTCTTTCAGGAATAATACCTCTTCTTTAATATGTTCTAGATGTTGTGGGTTCTATGTAAGATTTTTGTTTAAAAAAAGTTTTCAGGGGCACCTGGGTGGCTCAGTCAGTTAAGCATCCAGCTTCCGGCTTTGGCTCAGGTCATGATCTCACGGTTCATAGGTTCGAGCCCCGCATCAGGCTCTGTGCTGACAGGTAGCTCAGAGTCTGGAGCCTGCTTCGTATTCTGTGTCTCCCTCTCTCTCTGACCCTCCCCTGCTCATGCTGTCTCTCTCTGTCTCTCAAAAATAAATAAAAAACATTAAAAAAAGTTTTCATTATTTATTATTTTATTAATTATATTCAGTATATTTATTTTGAGACTGAGTGAGAGAGTGTGTGAGCAGGGAAGGGGTAGAGAGGGAGAGAGAGAATCCCAAGCAGGTTCTGCACTGTCAGCACAGAGCCTGACAGGAGGCTTGATCCCATGAGCCATGAGATCATGATTTGAGTTGAATCCAAGAGTCAGATGGTTAATTGACTGAACCACCCAGGTGCCCCCATTTTCACTATTTAGAAAACGTCAACGAGTCTCAATACTAAGTCATCTGCGGTTGGGACTGGCCAGCCTTTGCCGTGCAAGCCGGTTCCTTGCATCCTTATACTTGGACATCCTTGGTCTTCAGGCACTAACTGTCAGGAACACCCCACCCAACATTGTAACAATGTTAAATGCCCCTCGTACATGTCCATCTTGGCCCTCATCCCCCTGACTCAACCGTATCCCTTTGGAGTTAGTGCCAAATCTAAGAAACCAAGGTCAGCGGGTCTGCGCTCAGGTGGAGAACATTTTCCCACCATAGCACCTGGCCTGCAGTGCTCTCAAGTGTTAACATGTTACTAGGCGCACTGAGAGGCTGGTTTCTACCTTCCGGGATCCACCTACTGTCCTTAAAAAGAAACAATCATCCTACCTCTTTGCAGACCTGGCCCGGTGCTCTCTCCTTGTAAATGGATGGCTCCTGACGCTTTCCGGATACCCTCTTGACTTCAGAAAGGGAATGGCCGCCATGACATTTGTACATCTGGTCTACGCGACAGTTCTGCTCATTGTTACGAATGATTAAATTGGCTTTCAGGCATCTAAAAAATGAAGAAAGACCCAGTGTTTAAAGTCCAGGATGCATCCCAAGCGGTGTGCCAAGTGTTAAGGAACCTCACAGCTTAGACCTTTGTCTCATGCCCTCCGTTGGGGCGGTGGCCTCAGAAAAGGACAGCGGTCAGGTGGCGGCTGCGTGTCCCCCAGAGAAACTCCTTCCACATTGTTTTCTTCCGCGAATGTGCAAATGGGAAATGAGCGGAAAGCAAGCTGGAACAGATGTCTAACATCATTAAAGCTGGCTTTCAGAAGACTCCAGATCTCAGCTTGGTTTATTAATGCTCTATTTATCTTTAAGCACAGATGGATATTTTTATTAGTATTACTTTGTCTATCTGGCTTCAAGAAAGGTTAGTCTAGGGGGCAAATGCCTCTGTTATGAATGCACATTCCTGCCGAGGGAGTCCGAGGGGAGGAGCAGGCTTTTCGGTTCGACTTGAATTAGAGAAGCCTGAGTTAGAAATGTTGGCAGCTCTCGCCTGGTCTAATGAGGCCAGTTGCAACAACAAACAGAAAGACAAAGAGGACGCTGGCAAGACGATGTTTTCCCACCTCTCCTCACCAGCTGAAGAGAAAACAACGCCACACCATCTCATCCCCAAACGTAAAACAGACCACGACAGAATCCGAATTCTCAGAAAGTGGATGTTTTTGTAAGCAGCTGGTTATCACTGAAGAAAACTAACAGCAATAGGTCTGTGGTGAATGTCCAGTTAGGAACACATGGACCTTCCAGAAGCTTTGGGGTGAAGCAATTTCTATTATGGATTTCATGGCTTTTATTACAGGACAGCCTGTGATCCTGGGGGGGGGGGTGGGGGGGCGCAGAAATGCCCACTGTCTCTGCACAATTATTACCTCGAGTTTCTTTTTCACTGGCATTGATTTCTTTTTATTTTATTTTTAATTTTTTTAATGTTTTATTTATTTTTGAGACAGAGAGAGACAGAGCATGAGAGGGGGAGGAGCAGAGATACAGGGAGACACAGAATCCGAAGCAGGCTCCAGGCTCTGAGCTTTCAGCACAGAGCCTGACGCGGGGCTCGAACCCACGACCCATGAGATCATGACCTGAGCTGAAGTTGGATGCTTAACAGACTGAGCCCCCAGGGGCCCTGCTGTTTTCTCTTTCCGGACTGCTCATGCTTGGCTTTTCTTAGATGCCTCTCTTCCCTCCCTCCCCTGCTGTGTCCACCCCATCTGTCCTTACGTGTCTGGCTCCAATCTCAGCATCCACAGGAGCTGCTCCCGCAGAGGCCCCCTTACTAATCCGCCTGCCTCGGTTTCTCTTATTCACCTAATGCTACCTGATCCAGACACACGCTCCTGTTCTCCATGGCTTTTCATGGCTGACACAATATCTCTGTTTGGTACATGTTGCTGTGTATAAAGTAAGACACAGAGGATTCTGGCCGAGCATCTCCTGTAACCAGTCTGACCGCCCCGCCCCTTTCACCATGAACTCCCCAGCCTCGCCTTCCTAGCCAGTCTGACCCTCGCCATTCCCTGCGGATTACTTGTAACATCCACCTTCTGCTCCTGCAGCCCCTCGGGGAGCTTGAGCTTCTTCCTGGAACACCGTTTCTAGTCTCCTCCTCCACGTGTTTCTTAATCCCTCACAGCTCAGTTCGAGTCCAGCCTCCAAGTTCAACTCTGGAGATCAGCGCTTCTCAACACCCCCTCACCTGTCCTTCATCGTCTGTGCCTCTCTTGTTCCACTTAGGCTTCCTTGCCCCACCATTCGGGTGTTTGCTACATGCCTGTTAGTGTCATGCAGTCCTGGAGGGCAAGCGCTGGGTCTGACTGGCTTGTCAGAAAGCCCCCGCCCCCCTCCGCCGGCAGCAAGCACCGAGCAGACTCGCTGTAAGTACACCTTTGAATCAAGAGTGACATCTGGAGCCAGAGCTAGTGCCATGACACCGGCATGTCTGGACACGTCTGGCCTTCCCAGGGCCAAGGTGCATAGAGACCGGGAAAGAGCCCATCCCTGAGGGAGCAGAGGTGAGCAGAGAGGCTTGGCCCCCTCACAAAGCCCTAGTCATGGCGGCAGGGGCTTGGATTTCAAGTAGAGCATAATGTTTGCCTTTCAGCTTTGTCTCCTCGCCCATGACCTGTTTACTGAAAAAAAAAAAAAAAATTCGAGAAGCCTTTGGAACACAAATAGCGCCACTTAAAAGCCTCTGTTAGGGCGCCGGGGGTGGCTCAAGTCAGTGAAGCATAGGACTTCAGCCCAGGTCACGATCTCACAGTTCATGGGTTCAAGCCCCGCATTGGGCTCTGTCCTGACAGCTCAGAGCCTGGAGCCTGCTTCTGATTCTGTGTCTCCCTCTCTCTCTGTGCCCCTCCCCCGCTCGTGCTGTGTCTCTCTCTGTCTCAAAAATAAACTATATAAAAAAATGCAGCTCCTCAGAACCCAAATGGGGCCAGCAGAAAAGACGTATTAATAATAATAGTAATGCAGATGATGCAAAGAACAAACCCTTTACCTCTAAAGACCCCGGAAGCAATCTGGGGAGAGCAGGGAATTGTAGATGCTACAGATCCCGGCCAATCCCAGTTCGGCCGAGAGCAAGAGAGGAGTGCAGATCACACGTGGCAGGAGTGAGCGCTGAGTTCAAGGTGATGCGCAGGGAAGAACTGTCCAAAGCCCACACGGATCACTGGGTGGCATTGTTACGATGGAGGGGTCTGCTCACCTCCCCGGTTGTAGGAACACAGTCCCACAATCTTGTCACTCTAGGATTAACCTGCCTCCTGAGACCTCTCTCCCCTCTTCCATCGGATTTTTTTTCCATCTTTCCTCCTTTATGTGTTACAGCCATTTGCATCATCCCTGTGAGGCTGCTACAAATAAATCTGTGGAGCCCTGGGAACTCCTGTCACCAGTCACAAGAAACCTTTTGTTTGTCATTGCAAATCCCGCTATCAGATAGGAACAATGAAGCGGGGGAGGGGCACCCCTGATGTATGTGCCTGGAGTTTGGGAACCGCTGAAAAGGTAGTGGCAAGAGGAAGGAGCCTGGAAAGAGAGACTTTCCTGCATAACTGCTCCTCATTTCTCATGCCTGATGATTATTAATTACATTTGTGCATTGATACAATTTGCCAGTTTTCTGAGGGGGCGAATCGCGCTTAGTCATCTTGGCATTTTTAAATGTAGATGAAAAATCACCCGGTGCTCCGAGCCAGGAGCGAGAAAGATAAATAACACCAGGAAGCTGGTCGTTGCCCGTCTGTCATAAAATTTCATTAGTTTTGACAGCCTGTACAACACAGGCAATGAATGAATGCTAACCATACTTCCTTGTCCATCCGCTCCCAGAAGTCACTGGCACCGCGTAGACCAGTTCCACCTGCCAGGGGGTCGTGAGGAAGGACCCACGGGCCTCCGTGAGCCCCACGAGGACCCCGGGACGCCCTCCTTAGGGAGGGGGCGCCCAGCCTCTCTGTCCACGAAGGATGCCTCTCTCGTGGGACTCATTCATGAACAAATACTCCTTGGTGCTTCCTTCCACCGGCCGGGTACAGCTCCGAGCAGGGTGCAGGTAGGGGCACCCAGTGAGCCTGACGGTGAGAAGTGCCAGGCGGCAAACAAAACCGGGAAAGCAGAGAGGAAGTCCCCGTCCTTGGCTGCCTGAGGGATGCCCCAGCAAGTCGTCTCAGGGACCACAGAAGCTTTGTGGGCATTCAGGTCCCCCAAATGGTGACAGCGCAGGAGGCCTGAGTCTCTCGGGGTGAGTGACATAAAGCCACTTTTCTTCCTCGTCCCTCTTTTCCTTTCCTGAACGATTCAGCCACAAGGCTGTCGGGTGGGACAGAACAGAAGTCAGCATCCCTGCAGGAAGGATGGGGAAACACGGTGGCCTAAGGGTATCAGAGTCCAAGAAGGGTAACAGGAGTGTCCCCACAAAGTGATGACTGGCCGGGGGGTGTCTGAGCCTGATGGTGGGTGTTAGGGACCCAGCAGGAGGAGGACACGCATGGATGCCAGCAGCAAGTGTGGGGACTCAGGGTCAGAGCCGGAAGGGGGTGTCCCCACAGAGGGGCGGCCAGGCATCGGGAATCAGCCACAGCAGGGTGAGGAGAGCATGTCTCGCGGGGCTACGTGGCACGGGGACTCAAAGCCCCAACGAGGCAAGGAGGGAACTGCCACAAAGGGTGTCGGAGCTCGAGCGGGGTGAGGAGGGCATCACAGGGGGCCTCAGTGGAGGGGGAACGGTCACATACAGAAGCAGTGATCACATGAGCAAATAAATTAAGGTGATGGGAGCCTGACTTCTAACTGTCAGAGGAAGGAGATGCACGTGTGGGGACAGCTAGCATGAACCCTGTGCCGCTGGGCTGGAAGTGGAGGCATCAGAGGAGACACGTTGTTTCCGATCTACAGAGATAGACACTGAAATAAATACCAATGAATATATACACTCCCTGGCTGTGTCCCTTGGGAGCCTCAGAGCAGGAACACTCAGTAAATGCAACTTTCTTTCTCATGGGTGTGGGGGCGCTGGAAACAGAAAAGCTTGGAGGCACCTGTGATACCTTGGCCACCATAAAGGGAGAGCCTGCCTGGGAGTAAAACAGAGAAGGAGAGTACAGAAATGGGGTCCTGAGAGCATTGTTTGAGGCTCTGGATCCAGCCATGCCTGAAGCTTATCTTGTAACTGAACACATCTCTCCCTTCCTTCCTTCCTTCCTCTCTCTTTCTTTCTTTCTTCCTTCCTTCCTTCCTTCCTTCCTTCCTTTCTTTCTTTCTTTCTCCTTCCTTCTTTTTCCTTTTTCTTTCTTTCTCATCCTTTTTCCTTTTTCTTTCTTCCTTTTTTCTTTCTTTCTTTCCTTCCTTCCTCTCTTTCTTTCTTCCTTATCTTTTTTCTTTCTTTCTCCTTCTTCCTTTCTTCTCTTTTTCCTTTTTCTTTCTTTCCTGTCCTGCTTTTTCCTTCCTTCCTTCCTTCCTTCCTTCCTTCCTTCCTTCCTTCCTTTCTCCTTCTTCCTTTTTCTCTTTCTTTCTTTACCTCTTCCTTTCTTCTCCTTCCTTCCTTTTCTCTTTCTCTCTTCCTTCCTTCCTTCCTCCCTCTCTCTCTCTCTCTCTCTCTCTCTCTCTCTCTCTCTCTTTCTTTCTTTCTCTTCCTCCCTCCCTCCCTCCCTGCCTGCCTGCCTGCCTGCAGGGTTACTTAAATTGTTGGCACTGCAGTAAAAGAGTTGTATTAATACTCTCAAAAAAAAAATCCTGATGATTGGTCTTAATTGAATCACAACCTCAGATATTCCAGGCATCTGCTTTTTAAAAGGCATTTGTATATTCATGTCATCATTTATTTAACAAACATTTACTGGGTGTCTACTAAGTGTCAGACACTATTCTGGGTTCTTAGGATACTCCAGTGAAAGAAAATGGACAAGCATCCCTGACCTGCGGGATTGACGTTCCAGTGGAGCAAGACAGAAAATAAACAACACATGATAAGTAAATAAATAGAAGAATATAAATGCTGTGGCGTTAAGGGAGGAGAAAGAAACAGGAGAGCGTGGTAAGGGGGGGACAGACATTCCAACACAGTAAGTGGGACTTGCAGTTTTAAATCGAATAGGCAGGGTAGAACACAGTGAGAGCAAACACCTGAGCAAAACCTGATGGAGAGAAAATGAGGGAGAAAGAACTTTTCAGGGATGGAGGGAAACTGCCAGGGCAAAGGTCCTGAGGCAGAACTGGGTCTGGTATGTTCAAGGAGCAGACAGAAGTCACTGTGGCCAGAGCAGCATTGGGAGAGAGTGATTGGTGTCGTAACCCTGGAAAAACACTGGGGGCCTGGGTAAGAGCTTAAAGGCGTTTTAAACAGTCAGGTTTGACTCTGAATGAAAGAAGTCAGCAGTAGGGTAAGAGCAGAGAGAACAGGTAGAAGGAACCCAGGTGAGAGACGCTGGCGGCTCAGGCCAAGGTACTCTCAGGGAAGAAGGGAGTCAAAAATAATTCCAGCTCTGGTTATGACCTCACAGTTTGTGAGTTTGAGCCCCTCACTGGGCTCTGTGCCGACAGCGCAGAGCCTGCTTGGGATTCTGTCTCCCTCTCTCTCTCTGCCCCTCCCACTTGCTCTCTAGCTCTCTCTCAAAATAAATAAAAATAAATTTTTAAGGGACACCTCGGTGGCTCGGTCAGTTAAGCATCCGGCTTCGGCTCAGGTCATGATCTCACGGTTCATGGGTTTGAGCCCTGCATTGGGCTCTGTGTTGACAGCTCAGAGCCTGGAGCCTGCTTCAGACTCTGTGTCTCCCTCTCTCTCTGCCCTCCCCTGCTCACGATGACAGGGAAGGGAGATGGGCTGGAAACTGAGCTCCTCACCAATAGCCAGTGATTGGGTCCATCGTGACTGCTTAATGAAATCTCTGTAAAACCCCCCGACTACATACAAGGTTTGGAGAACTTCGGAGTTGGAGCTGCAGGGAAGGTGGTGGGCTCAGAGAGGAGAGGGGAGCTCAGTTCACCTGCCCCTGCGCCCCTCCCTAGGCGTCTTCTCCATTTGACCGTTCATTTGTATCCTTTAAAATAAACCAATAAATCCAGGCAACGTGTTTCCCTGAGTTCTGTGAGCCTTTCCACCAAAGGATCCAACCTGAGCAGAGGCTCATGGGAACCAACAGACAGCCAACCGGTCAGAAGTGCGGGGCCTGCGGTCTGTGGCTGGCATCCGAGGCAGCAGGCTGACAGCACACTGACCTGTGTCTCTGGAGGTCGGAGGTGTGGTCTACACTGGGGACAAGAACCTCCTTTGGAGCTCCGTGGACAGGCGCTTGCGGTCCAGGAAGGGGGCCCTGTTCATCCAGACCAGGCCTGTCACCGAGAGAGAGAGAGAGAGAGAGAGAGAGAGAGAGAGAGAGGCTTCTTCACTCTCGGCTGGTTTGTGGTGAGATCGTCTGGAGCTCCCACGTCCACCCCCAGCAGTTTCCCCACCACTGTGGGGCTTGATGCCATAAAGGCATTGTCTTGCTTTCTCTCCAGAACTTTCCACGTATACAGTGATCATCTTGTAAATTATCATGCATATCCAAAACACACACACACACACACACACACACAGAAGCTGGATATAGAGGAGATCCAGATCTAAAAACAAACGGGGCGCCTGGGTGGCTCAGGTGGTTAAGTGTCCGACTCTTGATTTTGGCTCAGTCATCTCACAGTTCATGAGATGGAGCCCGGCATGGGGCTCGAGGCTGACAGCACAGAGCCTGCTGAAGATCCTCTAGGCTGACAGCACAGAGCCTGCTGAAGATCCTCTGTCCCTCTTCCTCTCGGCCCCTCCCTTGCTTGCGCTCTATTGCTTTAAAGAAATAAACTTAAAAAGGGGAGAAGTATGAATATAATATTCATACTGCTTGGTTTTGCTAAAAACGTCACTAAGCTTTAAAGTTACCCATAGGGGAAAGTAAGGAATAGGGCCAAGGGGACAGAAATGAAAACACAACTTTTCTAAATATGAATAATTAGTTTTGACCTTGGAATCATATCGATGTCTTCCATATTCAAAAGTAAATGGAATATAAAAAAACAATCCCTAAAAATTCAAAACAAATTTAAATAAATAAACTTAGCGGTATATTAATTAATATACAGAATTAATTAACCAGAAGTTCAGGTGGGGACCCAAGACTTACGGCAGGGTCTGAAATGGGGGAGGGGCAGCCCTGTGGGACGGAGCCCTTAACTTGCGGGGTGTAATGCTGAGCCCGAGTAGTGTCCGAATTGAAGTGCATGACGGGACGCACAGGTGAGGCCGCAGAGCATGGAGTGAGGCAAGCGTTTTCCAGAGGCACTTGAGTATGAGGGTCACAGAGAAACGCAGGGTGCGTCCTTCCCAAACTAGCCCAGAGGGCGTCTGTGTCAGTATTTCCCCCAGTCCCGTCCTCTGAGAACTTGGGACACTTTTACCCGAAGAGCAAAGCGTATGCAGCGCCCAGGTCTTGATTTCTAAAACCCATCCTTCACTGACAGAAATCGGGGTTCCGTAGAGAACTGGTCGGAGCAGGGAGCCTGCAAGGTGAGTCTACAGATAATGTCACAGTGTAACAAGGCCAAGAAGAGGTCGGTCCCGTGGGGTTGTACGACAAGGTCACAGAAACCGCTTGAAGACGCCCCCACGGCCCCTAGTTAGGGGGATTTGAGCACCGAAGAGAACAGCCATTGCACACCAGTAAACAAAACCCCACCGTGCTACACTGATAAAAATAGAGAAGAAAAGAAAACTTGCTTTTGGCTTAGATAATAAAAAATATGACGAAGAACCACAAAACGATGAATTTCGTAAAAATCTGACAGTGGGAAAGGGGGGGTAGGGGGCTGACGCGTGGTTCACACAACCTGCTCTATCTGCATTTGTGATGGAAGTTTCTATGGGTGTCTTAATTTTGAAAAAGCAAACAAAAAACGAACAAAAGTAAGGACTTAAATCTGCCGCAAGATAAATGTAACAGTCCATCCAAAAAAGGCTAGAAAGATGAAAAATCAAAATTGGTTACCTAGAGTTGATGGCATTACAAATGATTTTTTAAAATTCATTTTTGAGAGAGAGAATGCAAGTGGGGGAGGGGCAGAGAGAGAGAGGGAGACACAGAATCCAAAGTGGGCTCCAGGCTCTGAGTTGTCAGCACAGAGCCCGTATGGGGCTCGAACCCTGAGCCAAAATTGGACTCTTAACCGACTGAGCCACCCAGGTACCCTGCATGACGAATGATTTTAAATTCTCTTCCTTATGCCTTTTCCCACTAATTTTCTACCATAATATTACTCTAGTAACATGAAGAAAACAAAGCTATATGTAACCTACTGACACACAGAAATGTCCACAATGCTAGCAGAGCCTACACGGGCTAGCACAAGGCAGTATCTATCACTCTGTAATGATTTAATTAGATGTATTTCTATTTTTTTCTTACATCTATCTTTCCTCCCTTCTTGTTTAATTTGCAAAGAGATATTGTAGCATCAAAAAGCTTCCTTACTGATGGCTAGATTGGATACAACTCTTTGATTAATGCACTTACACTAGTTTATACAAGTCTGGGTTTCATCTCTAAAGCAATATTCACGAAGAAGATAGGAAAGTGTATGAGATTGGACAGCCAACTAATGAGGCAAATATTTTTTTTTCCAAGACCAAAATATATCTGGAACTTCTCTTGAGTTCTTAAGAGTTGACGTCACATTTCTTGAGGAGCTTCAGTAACAGAAATCTTTCAGTTTTGAGGATGAATCTCCTTTCTGGAAACAACCAAAACTCATCCAGAGCCAAGTCTGATGAATAAGGTGGTTGATCAGGCAGGGAACTACTTTGGGGTTTACAAAGTGAGGTGCAATTACAGAGTGATGAAATCGAAAATATAAACTGGCTCAGAAGTAATTCCACAGTGGAATTCTTAAAGCGTTTTGAGGCATTTTGAGGCATTTTGGGAGTGGGGGAAAGATGTACAACCTCCCCCAGTGAGTATTTTGAAAGAACACTCATTTGTTACCATTTCCTCTCCATTTCTCTCACCCAAGGAGGGAATGATAGTCACTAATGCCCCCCAAGGGGGGCCCCTCACTTGGCACAACTATGTACCCTCTCCCACTCTGGACGACGGCCCCCAAATCCCCACCCCTCCTCACAGAATGGGGTTCAACCATCTGTAACGGTCAACTCCTCCACGTTTCACTTTAGTTTTAGGGTGCACACCCTCCCCTCTCTAGGCAGGATCATCAGATAATGATTCCATACCTTCCATTCTTCGAACTTAGTCTTGGCAAAAAAGAGGTAGTCGTTCTGGAGGCACAATGATCTCTTCAAAGAAGTCTCTGGTTGGGTTAATCTCCTCCTTGGATGAGTTTTGCTCCGGGGCGACCTTTGGCCTAGAGTCTTCTCTCTATGGAGCCGGAGCCTGGGGACCAGAAGAGCCTGTGGCGTTCACATCAGAAAGTGCCTCTTCCCAGCTTTTGACCCAGCGTTTTTTTGTATATTAGGAGCTCCAGGCCACCCATTCCAACAGGATGTGCTGAGGCAGAAAGGGGAGGGCGCTAGCAGGGGACCCCCACAGTGCGAGTCCTACTGTCTTCCAGATTCCGGACAAGAGGGTCAACTAGGTTCCTGCAGTGTGGCTGAGCTGGATGCATCACGATCTTGAGGTTCATGGGTTCGAGCCCTGTGTCGGGTTCTTCGCTGACGGCTCAGATTCTGGAGCCTGTTTTGGATACTGTGTCTCCCTCTCTCTCTCTACTCCTCCCTCACTTGTGCTCTGCCCCCCCCTCTCTCTCTCTCAAAAATAAACATTAATAAATTTTTTTAAATAAAATATAATCTTAGCAGGGCAGAATATCATGACAACAGCAGGTTGATACGAGACAAATAAGTTCTAGCCAAAAAATCCAGTCAAGCTTTAAAAAAATTACATTTCAAAAACGAAAGACTGGGTGAGGGGTGTAAGATTGCGAAAGCCACTTTGACTGCACGTTTCCTTAACCAGACTCTGCACTGCTGACTGAGTCTGGTTCTAGTGTCAGCAGACAGTATTCATTTCAAAGGCTCTTTTTTTCTTTTTTTGTCAAACTAAGTTTATAAACAGAGCTATTTGCTAATAAATGTGACCTTTAAAACACATTACTCTAAACACAGACTTCCTCTGTGTCCCGCTGAAGGGTGGGGGGAAGGTGGGTATGGGAGGGAAGACCTGGAGAAAAGTCTGGAAGGAACCATACACAGCCTCTCCTCAACCATTCAGACCTTTACAAACCTCCCACGGCCCATTTCTACTCAAGGTGTCGCCATGCTTTCATGCCTCAACAAATTTCTTATTCATCTCTGGAGTATTTACTATGCGGAAGGAGCTAGGTGAGGGTAGCGAAGATACAGAAATCCATGGGATACGGTCATTGTCATTAGTGCACACACAGCCAGCCGTAAGCCACCCACAGAAAACAATATCAATTATGGTGACATTTAAGAGGTCTAGTATATAAGGTGTCTGCATAGAGCCATGCTCTGAAGGGGAAGAGATGGGCTTTAAGGACACTGACGGTTGAGTCCTGGAAACATAGTTGGCTTCTTGGACATCATTCCAAGAAGAGCAAACAACGTGAATACAGCTAAAAAGCAAGGGGGAGTGAATTAATGTTAATTGAGCACCTCATGTGTACAAGGCACTCTGCTACCTCTAATGGCAAATTAATTAACTGATTAATTAAGGCAAGCTTGGTCGAAACAGTTGTTTGATTACTTGGAAAGGGGAAGGGGAGATTCATAAGTTCAAATAGCTGTGGTATCAAAACTTGCATAAAGCAGAAATAATAATAGATCATGCTATAATCAAATGCCACTTGAAGGACTGCAGGGCCATTCAAAAGCATTATCTGTGGTCCATGACCCAAAATATGGGGGGACAGAGAAATCAGGCTGGGAAGGCAGGTAGAAATGATTTTATAAAGTATCTTGAATGCTCACGTTGGAAATTTATGGTTTGGGTTGAAGACGTTGGGAGTCACCTCAGTGTTTGAGGGCGGGCGTAACTCTAAGTGATGTTTGAGAAATCCACAGAGCAGCAAAGTCGAGAAGTAGACCCACTGAAGGGTGGGGATATTGAAGAATGGGAAACCCAGTAAGTTCTGGGCATGGGCTTTTGTTTAACACGGATGTACCAGGCAGTCTCTCTCTCTCTCTCTCTCTCTCTCTCTCTCTCTCTCTCTCTCTCTCTCTCTCTCTTTCTTTCTTTCTCATTCTTTCTCTCTTTCTTTCTTTTTCCTTCCTTCCTTCCTTCCTTCCTTCCTTCCTTCCTTCCTCTTTATCTCTTTCAAGTTTATTTATTTATTTTGAGAGAGAGAGAGAGAGAGAGAGAGCACACATGCAAGTGGGGGAGGGGCAGAGAGAGGAAGAGAGAGAATCCCGGGTGGACTCCATACTCTCAGCACAGAGCCCAATGTGGGACTTGAACTCGCCAACCGTGAGATCATGGCCTGAGCCGAAATCAAGAGTTGGACACTTAACAGACTGAGTAGCCCAGGTGCCCCTCTCTTGATTTCAATCTACCTTCAACTCTACCGAAAATTCTAGGACAGCCTTTCTTGCCTCCTTTCATTATTCCTTTAACTCCGCCGGCAGTCTGCTCATCTCAGGCTGCCTTGTTTTCCATCTGTCCTAAAATGGGTTTCTCCATCTGGTGATGAAGATCCTGTCCTAGCTCTTTATGGACTAACTTCATGGTGTCCTCTGAGGAAGGTCACTACTCTACAAGGCCGGCAACAACATTCCAACACCCCATGCCGCCCATTACGTTATTAGTGGCCTAATAATTATTTTTAGCTAAGTGAATCCCCATGTTACAGATGGGAAAATAGAGGCATGGCAAGGTTAGGGAAGTTGCTCACAATCTTAAGTTTGGGAGCTGGGCTGCCCATTCTTATAGGTGTCTTGTTATAATTGTTTGTCTATTTCAAACATGTTCCTTTTTGTTTATGTTTATATATCCTATTTATTGTGTGAGAGAGTGCAAGCAAGGTAGGAGCACAGAGAGAGAGAGAGAATCCCAAGCAGGCTCTGTGCTGTCAGAGCAGAGCCCAACTCATGGCTCGATCCCATGGACCATGAGATCACAAGCTCAGCCCAAATCAAGAGTCTGCTGCTTAACGCGCCATGCCACCCAGAAGCCCCTTTTCCGGAGAGATTATTCTCCTTCTCCCATGCAATCTTTCTCTCTTTTTCACTTACTGAATCTCTTCATTGGCCTCACTTGGCATTTACCAATTCTTACCAGTCCAATAATCCAAAACTTTCTTAAATGTTTCTGGAGCTCAGTGATCTTCATCGTCCGGTTGGGAGTACATAATGCAGCTTCACTTAAGTGTCCTGAAAACATTGTAGGTTTCGTGCTTCCTTCTCTCTGGACCTTCATCTCTGGGTTTCTGGGTTACTACGCCTGGAGTTGCGAGAACCAGGAAATCATTCATTGAGACACAAATAGCAGATGGATTGAATCATAAAAAAGGTGAGTGGGAGGAAATTGGTTAGCATTCCAGTTCTTGTGTGTCCAACATACAACAGTGTGGTGGGTGCGATGTGCATACACACACACACACACACACACAATCTCTGTGTGCAATTAGCCTTCTGCCATTGCTTTTATAATAAACCATCTGTTTCCTTATCCCTATGCTTAGCACTTCTGAGTTCTTTTTTTTACAATTTTTTTATTTTTGAGACAGAGCGAGACACAGGGTGAGTAGGAGAGGGGTAGGGGCTCCAGGCTCTGAGCTGTCAGCACAGAGGCCGACGCGGGGCTTGAACTCACAGACCGTGAGATCATGACCTGAGCTGAAGTCGGACAGTTAACTGACTGAGCCACCCAGGCGCCCTACCACTTTTGAGTTCTTAAATGTAGCATGATTGCATTATTGCATAAGTTTTTAAAGTTACTAGGGGTTTTTGGCAGTTTTAGGAGTTCTAGATTTTTGGTTTTAATTCTTCCCCAATAGATTGTATGATCGTTGAAGACAGGAAGCAGACTTCTTTCATTGAAATTTCCCTTCCATTTTCCCCCAGCACAGGCTAGAACGTAGAGGGGGATGCTAAATAAATTCCGCACGCATGCTCGCACGCACACACACACGGTAGAGCCTCGCTCCCTTTGAAATAAATACCAGTTATCTAAATTGTATTCTGGACCCAGATTTTTCTATTCTGTTGACTGACTCCCCTGTAATGTTTCATCAAGAAAAAAGCAAATTACTTAGCTTTCTATTTAATGTCACGTTCTGCAGTAATGGGTTTTCTTTATTTTTAGCCTGATTGAACCAAGGACATATATGCCATGGCTCTTTTGCAGGGGTTCAAAGGCTGAATTACAGTTTTATGGCAAGCAAACAAGATTCTAATTTTATATATTAGCTGTAAATATAACTATTTAGCATCTAGACTAGACCAGATCATATAGGCACGCTGTATACATAGTAAAGGCTGTTCTTAAACCCTCACAAACTCTTAGACTTAACTAGGACAGAAGAAAATGTAATAAATCTAAGATAAATTAATAATGTAAACTACAAATTAGACAAATGACAAATAAGTAGTTCAGACAAAGAGGATTATATGAGATCAAAAAGTGTTTACTCCAGGCCAAGATGGTTAAAAAAAAGTCTCACAGAACTGGGACTTCACCTTGAAGAATGCCTCTATTTGGGGGGCACCTGGGTGGCTCAGTCGGTTAGGCAACCCACTTCCGCTCAGGTCATAATCATGCAGTTGGTGAGTTTGAGCCCTGCATTGGGCTCTGTGCTGACAGCTCAGAGCCTGGAGCCTCCTTTGGATTCTGTGTCTCCCTCTCTCTCTGCCCCTCCCCCACTCATGCTCTGTCTCTCAAAAATAACTAAATATTCAAAAATACATAAATAAAGGTCTGGGGCATCTGGGTGGCTCAGTCGGTTAAGCATCCAACTCAGATCTTGATCTCATGGTCCATACCTTCAAGCACCGAGTCAGGCTCAGTGCTGACAGCTCAGAGCTTAGAGCCTGCTTCAGATTCTATGTCTCCCTCTCTCTCTGCAAGAACCCCACTCATACTCTCTCTCTCTCTCAAAAATAAATAAACATTAAAAAATTAAAAAAGAAAAACAAGATTGCCTGATAGTAAAATGAGCAATGAATATACATAGGCAATACACAAAATATAAAAACCGAAACATCATCGTAGCATATGAAAACACACACAGCCTCATTGGCTGTTGAAGAAATGCTAAAGGAAATAAGTAACACTAACATAGCCAACACTTTAAATTGACAACACGTTTAAGATGATAAAGCCCAGAATTGGCGATATTTCTCAAAATCGGCACTATTTATACAGGAAAATATACATCAAATCCTTCATAATCTATATATCATTTGCCCCAGTAATTCTACATGTCAAATTTATCTTATGAAATAATTAGGCAAAATGGAGCTTCAGGAATGTGAATCTCAGGATTGTTTATAAAAATGAAAAATTGAAATCTACATAAATGTGTTGAAATGGGCAATTAGCTTAATGGATTATGGTGCACTCGCATGGTAGAATACTATGCATTCACTAAATAGGATGCTTTAATCTTCAGGGATGTTTGTGACATATTGCTTGGAAAAAACAAAAGCGTCCAGGGCATGATTCCAATTTCATAACAAAAATAAACATTTATGTGTGTAAAATAAAGTGGCCTTCCAAGACCAAAATGATCAAGTACAGGTCACTTGCTGTATCTGCCCGATCAAATAAGGTTTTACAGTTCAATTCCAAAGCTTGGTATAATTAGTGATAGTTGTCAGGAAAGCCACGCAGACAACAATATGAGATGTTTACGGACCCCAGGGAAAACAAAAGTTGTAGGATAAAGGAGCAATTGTTTTCATGTGCAACTTGGCTCAGCTGTGAATAATAGCAGATCCTTAATAATGTGAACACTGACCACTTACATCAACAAATCTGATGTAACGTGCTGCAGACGTGGTGTGGATACAGGTGGCGGAAGAAAGAAATCTTTTCTCCCATAAAAGAAAACCAATAAATAGTATACAGTAAGTATCTATATAAAAATAGTATTGAGAGGCATATACCAGAATAAATAATAAAAGGATTACAAATGTACTGGGGCTTACAGATGGGATGTGGCAGTTCTCATTAAAAGTATAATGTCGGGGCGTCTGACTTCGGCTCAGGTCATGATCTCATGGTCCATGAGTTCGAGCCCCATGTCAGGCTCTGCGCTGACAGCTCAGAACCTGGAGCCTGCTTCGGATTCTGTGTCTCTCTCTCTCTCTCTCGGCCCCTCCCCGCCATGCTCTGTCTCTCTCTGTCTCTGAAAAATGAATAAGCCTTAAAAAAAAATTTAAAAGTACAATGCAATTTTTCAATAAACATGTGCCTTGTCAATTTGATTTAAAAATGCAAATTGATGTAAGAGTTGAGATTTTGACAAGAATTATTTTGATTTTTTACTTCACCTGGATTCAGCAATGTATCAGGTTTTACTTTACAGGATTAGAAAAAAAATCAGCTTCGGGGCACCTGGGTGGCTCAGTCAGTTAAGGCTCTTGACTTTGGCTCAGGTTGTGATCTCACAGTTCGTGGGTTCAAGCCCCACAATGAGCTGTGTACTGACAGTGTGGAGCGTGCCTGGGATTCTCTCCTTCTCGCTCTGCCCCTCCCCTGCTCATGCGTTCTGTCTCTCTCTCCGAATAAAAATAAACTTACAAAAGAAAAGAAATCAGCTTCTAAACTAATACCATTCAGTCAAACAAAGGTTGGGATTCTTACTCATTTACTGCCTTTGTACAGGCTGTCCACAGACTGGGTGGCTTTTCAACAGCAGAAATGTATTTTTCATAGTTCCGGGGGCTGGGAGGTCCTAGATCGAAATACTGGTAGGGTCATCTACCACCACTGGCATGGTGGGGAGGAGCGACGGGGTCTCTGGAGCCCTTTATTATAAGGGCACTAATTCCATTCACGAGAGCACCACCCTCACATCCCAGTGGCCCCACCATCACATCAGGCATTAGGAGTTCACTGGATGAATTCGGGAGGACACAAAACATTCAGTCCATGCATTTACCTATCAGGTTTTTGAATGACTGTCCTGTGCCAATGTTTACAAAAATGAAATGCAGTTAGAAGCAAAGTGCTTCCCCACTCCTGATGATCCAAATACGTCGTGATGAATCAGACAAGAATCAGTGACGTGCTTCTCACATTAACATTTCCCAGACTCAGGCATATAATGACCAAATGATCTAGCATCTCCACTATGCCCAAATTTGAAACTAGAGACTTGAACAGCTATCTGGACACCTGTGTTTATAGCAGCATTGTTTGCAATAATAGCCAAACAATGGCCACAGCCCAAGTGGTTATTGATGGAGGAGGGATGGGTGAACAAAACGTGGTATATACATACACAGAAATATTATTCAACCTCGAAAATAAAGGAGATTCTGCCACCCGTGATGACATGGATGCCCCCCGACAACATTATACTGAGTGGATAAGCCAGCCATGAAAGGACAGATACTATACAATTCTCCTTATGTGAGGTACCTAGAGTCATCACATTCATAGAGACAGAAAGTAGAATCACAGTTCCAGGGGCTGGGGGTAGGGGACGATGGAAAAGTTCGTGTTTAATAGACACGGAGTTTCAGTTTGGGAAGATTAAAAAATAATTCTGAAAATGTAAAGTAGTAATGGTTGCATAACACAGTGCACTTAGGCCTCTTAAATGCATGTAATGCCTCAAAACTGCATGACCAAAATGGTTTAAATGGTACATTGTAGGCTAGGTATATTTTATTGTAATAAAAAAAACAACAAAACCTATCACTGTGTTCTAGAAAAGGAAAAGAAACCCCACACACCAGAAGTTAGGAGAGAGCTGAGGGTCATCGGGTATGTGAATGAGCTGATGTTCTGGTCACTGGGGGGAGTTATCTAATCTGGTTATTTAGGAGTCCAACCCTTGATGGATTGCTAACTCAGTGAAACCGGGGACAAATAATCTCTGCCCCCTAGTCAGAGAGACAATATGGAAGCTGTCCCAGCCCTCAGTCTAGCTGGAAAATGAGAAGGCTGAATCAATAAATAATCCTCCCATGAAAACTCAACACACCAGGCCTGTGTGTTTAGAGTTTCTTCCACACTGCATTCATGGGGTGGGAAATCCTTGAGCTGAAAATTGTTCTTGGGCCGCTGCTGCTCTGGGGGGTTGAGGAGAAGCAAACACACACACACGGGAGGGACCCTGACAACTCTGCTGCCCAGATCCCAAGAAAGAAGAAAGTCCCTCTTATAACCCCAAATTATAAAGTGCACAAGGAGATTATTCATTGTGAATGGAAGTCAACAAAAATAGGAAACGTGAAAACTAGAGCCCCCAATATGAAAAAATTTAAAAAGAATCTGAGAGTACCCTATGACACGAATGAATAAGGGTATTAAATGATACAGAAATAATGAGGTGGAAAAAGAGTTGATGAACTGGAGGTCAAATCTGAGTATATTGCCCAGAACACAGACAGAAAGATGTTAGAGGACAGGAAATTTTAAAGAGATGTTAAAAGATATGGAATATAACTTTAAAACCCCCCCATGTATATCTAATAGGAATTCCGGAAAAAGAGAATAAAGATGGGGAAGAATTTAGAAGATAGTGTTGATAATAATAGCTTAGAATTATCTAGATTTTTATTAGAATGAATCTTCAGATTAAAGAAGCACAGTAAGTCTAAACATAATAAATAAAAATAAATTTGCATTTAGATCATTATAGTGAAATTATATGAAACCTAAGGAAACCAAACTATCTTGGGGGGGGGGCAGGGGGATAAATTATCAATAACAGAACAACAACCTAAAGGCAACGAACCTTTGTTTTTTTTTTTCTTTTAGAGAGACAGAGAGAGAGCACGTGTGCACGTGTGCATGAGCCAGGGAGGAGCGGAGGGAGAGGGAGAGAGAATCTGAAGCTCAAAATATAAAAAATACAAATATATAATTTGGAGGATTTCATTTAAAAATAAAATACTAACAAACTGTAATATGCAAGTTGAATGGATGACAGTTATTGGAATTAAATCATTCTGTGGTCCCTATCATATTTCAAGTCATGGATGCGTGTTAACATGCTAATGGCCAATGCTATGATAAATAGGAATAGAATTTATAATTTCCAAAGAGAAGATAAAAATAATAAAGTGAACATTCACACATAGAAACACACACACAAGTCTTGAAACAAATGCAGTGTCATATTAAAATTTCATAGAGCTGGGTATTGGGTACACAGAATTCGTTATATTTATAATGGTCTCTATTCTTATCTACATGTATGAAATGCTTCATATAAATTAAGGTAATAATAATAATGCTATCTAAAACCTTACCATCAAGCGAAGGAGAGGGTAGGAAATTAAAGAAAGTGAGTCTAAAGAAAAACCTGATCAACCACAATAAATGTAAAAGATTTTCTTATTAGTTAAAATATGGAAAAACTTATATCAAGAAAAAATTTAGCTACATGCTATTTATCAAAGACATATATAAAATATAATGAAAAAGTGAATGCTAAAAGATGGAAAGCTATATATACCAGGCAAATATTAACTGATAAAAGGCCGTTGTTTGACATAAGTATCAGATAAAAGAATAATTAAGGTAAAAGGCACTATTGAGGATAAAGAGAACAATTACATACTCATAAGAGGAAAAGTTTATCAGAGCAATGTAGTAATCGTAAATGTACCTAACAATTTAGTCTCAAGACCTATCGAACAAGAATGGATGAACAACAAAAATAAATTTATGAATCAACATAGTGGAAATTTTTAATATTCCGTTCTCCGAATTGACAGATTTAAGCAGACAAAAACGTCAGTAATGGTAGAGACAACCCGGACAACACAATTAACAAGCCGATTAAAGAGACATATGGAGAGCCCTGAGAATTGAAGAACACACGCTTCCAAGTGCACACGGAGTATTTTAAATAAACTGACTCTACGGTGTGCTACCAACCACGTTCCACCAAATGACAAAGAACTGATAGCCTACAGACTACGACACAATAAAATTAAAATTCAGCAACAGAGGTCCCTAGGGGGCTCAGTCAGTGAAGCATCTGATTTCAACTGAGGTCAGGATCTCAAGGCTCCTGAGTTCGAGCCCCACATGGGGCTCTTGCTGACAGCACGGAGCCTGCTTTGGATCCTCTGTCCCACTCTCACTCTGACTGACCCCCCTCCAGACCTGCTTGCACGCCACCCCCCTCAAAAAGTAAACAAACATTTAAAAAAATCAACAACAACAAAAATTGAGTCAATATGCTTGGAAATTTTACAAAATATTTCTAAGCAACCAAAGAGTAAGGGAGAAAGAATGCAATGTAACCAAATCATAATACGAACACGAAATGCCAAATCTGGAAAACAGCAAGAGGTGTACTGGTTAATGTGTTCCAACAGGTTCTCTGGGCTGGGAGGTGTGTGTGTATGTTTGGTGGGGGGTGGGGGTGGGGGAAGATGTGTAGCAATTGCCAACATCTGTAGTGTAAGTGTCCTACCAGGTGTCTTCCAAGCTGTCAACATGAAGCGTGAGATCGGGAAGAAATACACAAAATCAACTCTCGCTGACCAACAGGAGTTGGCTATCGTTGCTTCTGGCACACCAATGTTAACAATTGAAACGTCTTTAAATGCATATATTAAACAAAGAAAGGTTGAAAGTGATTTTTCTTAGGCTCTAAATCAAAGGTTAGAAAGAGAACAGAGGAGTAAACCCAAAAGAATTAGAAGGAAGGAAATAATAAAGATAAGAGCAGAAGTTAATAACATTACAAACCAAGACACAGTTAAGAAGATTAACAAAAGCGGGCGGAAATGGCTCTTTTGGAAGACAGATGAACTAGGCAAACATCTGGCTGACATGATCAAAAGAAGAGAAAATAAAATAAAAGTAAACAATGCTCTGAATAGAAAGAACGAAAGATACGCAGTAGAAAAATAAGAGATAAATATAAATGATGCCAACAAGCTTGAACACTTAGATTAAACAGGGTGATTTTCTGGGATAATACAAAGCACTAAACGAACTCCAGGAAAAATATAAAGTGTGAGCACACATGTTGCTCTCAAAGAAATAGAATCAATCCACCTGCACCTGCTGCAGTTTTCCCTTAACAGACACACACACACACTTACACACACACACACACAATCGCCAAGCCTGGGTGGTTTTACAGGTAAGTTCTGCCTTCAAGACATGGATGATTTTAGTCTCATAAAGTAGCTTCAGAAAAACAGAAGAAGGACAAAATCTCTCCAGCTCATTTTATGAGGCCATTAAATCCGGAAACAGAACTGTTAGGAAAAACCACAGGCCAATCTCACATATGAACAAAGAGAAAATGTATTAAAGAGCATGTTATTTAGAAAAAAAATCTGGCAGTGTGGAGTGCCTGGGTGGCTCAGTGGGTTGAGTGTCTAACGCTTGATTTTGGCTCAGGTCATGATCCCTGGGTCCTGGGATCAAGCCCTGAATTGGGCTCTGTGCTGCAGACTGCTTAAGATTCTCTCTCCCTCTGCCCTTCCCCTGCTCATGCTCATGCTCTGTCTCTGTCTCTTAAAAAAAAAAAAAAAAAAGAAAATGCTGGGGCGCCTGGGTGGCTCCATCAGTTAGGCAGCTGACTTTGGCTCAGGTCATGATCTCAAGGTTTGTGAGTTCGAGCCCCACCTTAGGCTCTGTGCTGACAGCTCAGAGCCTGGAGCCTGCTTCGGATTCTGTGTCTCCCTCTCTCTCTACTCCTTTCCTGCTCACATTCTGCTTTCTCTCTCCCTCTCAAAAGTAAATAAACATTAAAAACAAAATCCAGGGGTGCGTGGGTGGCTCAATTGGTTAGATGTCCGACTTCAGCTCAGGTCATAATCTTGAGGTCCACAAGTTTGAGCCCTACATCGGGCTCTGTGCTGACAGCTCAGAGCCTGAAACCAGCTTCAGATGCTGTGTCTCCCTCTCTCTGTGCTTCTCCCCTGCTCATGCTCTGTCTCTTTCTCAAAAATAAATAAAAATATTTTTAAAAATTTTTAAAAATTCCCACAATGCAATTTTGTAACTCATTGCTAATTAGGATTTATTCAAGAATGTAAGAATCCCTTAGATGATCAACTAACATAATCATTACATTAACAGATTAAAGCAGAAAAATCATTCTGATATATGCAGGAAAAGTACTTAATGCAATTCAGCCATCATTCCTGATTAATCCCAAATATACTTCCCCAAAAGAAATAAACAAATCCTCTTAAGCAAACTAGGAATAGGTGGGAACGCTCTTAACGTTTTTAAAAGGACATCTTTCAAAAACCCATTGCAAATATTGAAATTGCTAATGGTAAAAACATAAGAATAGTCCCCTTATTCTGCTTTCGGTGTGATACTGAAGGTGCTAACAAGAAAATAAGAGACTGAAATGTTTATAGCAATCTTATTCATAATATAAGCACCAATCCAAAGCAACCCAAAATAACCCCAGATTCAAACAACTCCTGTCTATCAACAGAACAGGTAAACAAATCATGCAGTGTCCACACAGTGGAATACTGTTCAGTCGTAAAAGATTGCTGATGCTGGCAAGGACATGGATGAATCCTAAAACAACATTATGCTGTGCGAAAGCACCCAATCTCAAAATAAAATACACAGTGTGATTCCGTTTACAGAAACCTTGAGAATAGGAAACACAAACTGATGGCCGCAGAAAGCAGACTGTTGGTTGCTGAGGGTTATGAGGTAGAAATCGACTGCAGGTAGGGACTGGCTGCAGGTAGGAAGGTCTTTGGATGTGGGGTGATGATGCTCACCTCTTGATCGGGGTGTGGGTTACACAAGTGTATATAGTTTTCGAAGCTAATTGAACTGAAAAATTGAGATCTGTGCATTTTGTTGTTTGGTAATTATATCTCAGTTTTAAAAAGAACAATAGGCTAAGGACTGGAAAGACATGGGTAACCTAATCAGTATATATGATATGTTTATATAAAATATCCAAGAGAATCTACAAATAAATATTAGCACTAATAAGGAAGTTTAATGAGTTGCTAGAAATCAATATACAAAAATCAATAGTTATTTTTAAAGGACATTATTAACCTTGGCAATAAAAGCTTTTAAGGTGCCCAGAAATAAATCTAACAAATGGTGTGTAAGATTTTTATGGAGAAAGCCACAAAACCTTATTGAAGGGGGAAAGAAAAAAGGATTTACTATATTCATGGATGGGAGGGTCTAGTATTTTAAAGATTGCAATGTTTCCCAAATGTATCTATACATTCAATATTATTTCCCAAAAAAAATCTCAGTAGGTTTTTTCAAAGACTTGACAAGAATAAGCTAAAAAATTACAAAGAATAAAAAAGTAGGGAAGAGGGTTCAGAAGGAGAAGGAGGAAAAGAGGGAGGGGTGATCCTTTTGAATACTAGTACTCATCATAAAGGTATAGTAATTTAAATGGTGCAATATTGCCACAGGGAATAGAAAGCTTAGAAATAGAACCACTTAGCTATGGAAATTTGGAATATGACAGAGACGGCACTGTAAATCACTGGGCAAGGAATCTGAGTATTTAATAAATGATATGCAGACATCACCATATGCAAAGAAAAAGAAATCCAGCTATTCATATGAAAAAGGGTAAAATTGGATATCTCCCTCATATCATGCACAAAAATCACAGAAATGTGAAAAACAAAATTTACAAAGAAAACCTAGGAGAATATCTTGATGACATCTGGATACTGTCATATTATTTATGGTAACAAAAGCATAAGCCACAGTGAGAAAAGAAATACTGTAAATATAACTATATTATACTACGGACTTTGGTGTACCAGAACAGTAACAGAAAGGAAGTCAATACCTACCATGGGAAGGTGTTTGCAACCCATATAACCAACTTTATACAACTGGAATATAATAGAATTCTTTAAGCATCCTCTACGACAATCCAAGAAAAACAAGAAGCACAATAAATATATGAAAAGATGTTTTGACCTATCTAGGATTCAAAGAAAGTGCGAATTAGAACTAAACACCATCCTTACTTATTGGCAAAAATCAATAGTAAACAGTCAATCAATACATCAAATTCCAAGAATGGGTGGGGCGACTGGAAATGGGAAGCCATATATGGAGCTCGCATGGCTGCAAACTAGCACAACTATTTTGAAGAATAATTCTGGAATAACTTACAAAATATGTGGATGCTGTTCTACTAACCAGAATTTCGTCTTCTAGATGTTTGGCACAGAGCATTACATGCAAGGACACATGTGCCAGGGTGTTCACGGCAAATGGCTTGTAATAGCAAAAAACACTAGGGAAAAAACACAAGTGTTATCAAGTCATGTATTTGTTTAAATGTAAAAAACAACCCAAGGTGTATTTATTATGGGTCATATGTATGTAGAGCACCTATGTAATGTACACGGCAATATCAGTGTAGGAATGGTGTAGGGGAAATCTAAATTGCCTGGCTTAGAATCGATGTTACCAGCTTTATATATATGGCCTTGGACAAGTTATTTAACCAATCTTTCTCCTTCCCCTCATCTATAAAATGGGAGATGAAAATAGTCTCTGTGTCATATGTCTACAGTGGGCATTAAAGGAGCTAATGCATGCAAAGTGCTTACAATAATGGCCGGCACACAGTACATTTGCTGCTTTTATTCCCCTCATTATCATCGTTGTCATCATCATCATCGTCATTGTCATTACCATCATCATCAAGACAATGGTTACCTCTAAGGGGAAGGGAGGAAAAGGGATGGAGGTAATCTCCAGCTTTATCTGTAAGGAAATACGGCTACACTAACACAGATTACACCTGAATTTAATATGAGTATGAGGCCCAGGGTACTGAGTACATGATTATTTGCCATATAACTTTCCGGGCTTTGCTGAGTATTTCAGATCCTTTATATATTGAAAGTTTTTTATTTTGTTTTGTTTTGAGTAAAAAGATGAATGGTCTGTAGAATGTTATGGAGAAATGTTTAAGCTGCCTTGTATACTGAATACTGTAAAAGGAAGTGATTGTGGGAACATATTTTTGGACAAATGCTTGGCAGCTAGCTAGCAGCTAGCAACAACAAGTTACAAGTTCACAATTACAGAAAGGGAAGTTACAAGTACTTCTTTCCAAGAACACCCAAGATCCCAAAGTAGTAGGAAAAAATGTGCAGAAATGCATGAAATTTCTAGGGAGGAACACAGAGTTCCTAGAAGTGCCAAAGAAATAATGTTAGTTGACATAAGTATCCAAAAACCATGTGTCCCAAGAATACCATTATAATAAGCTTGTAGAACACTTATTGATTTTTTTAAACGAATATTTATTGGGCTTCAATTATGTACACAAATATGTTTCCTGTTTGTCTTTTTGCCCCAGGCTGACTTCAGCTATTATGTTTTAAAAAGAAAGAAAGCTTCTATGTTCTTTCTGTACATCTACCACAATAAAGGGCCTTGCAGTTAACAGGTCTAAGGAGGTTATCCATCCGTCAGGATGCATTCAGTAGCAGGTAGCAAAAGCCATCGAAATCTTAAATCATAGAGTTTATTGTATCTCGTTAAGAAGTCTGAAGGGAAGTAGTCTCAGGGTTGATTTAATTGCTCAAGAACATCCACAATACTCCGACACTTCCTGCCTCTCTGTTCTGCAGTCTTGTATGGCCATAATGTTCCACTCAGGGTCATGAAATGCTCACAGCAATTCTGTATCATGTCATCATGCAACTAAGGTCAAAGGCAGGAAGCAAGTTGGGGTAGCAGACCACCAGCTCATCAGCCAGGTTATCAGGCAGAAAAACCTTCCCCAAAGACCCACCCAAGAGAATTTCTTATCCACCTCGGTGACCAGAAAGGCGTCACTGGACTTTCCTCAACTGCTCATTGGCAAACAGAACTGCGGTCACCATCGCTGTTTGAAGACTCATCACTGACTCATCACCTAGGACTAGAATCCTCTTCTTTGAACCTCTTACCCCTTGTACCTGAACAAAACCTAAGTTATGTTATCAAGGAGGAAAGCCCCAAGGAGGAAGCGATTCTTACTAATGAAAAAGGCACAGAGCTACATAGCGTCTGCCCAGTTTTCTCACTGTTATCTGTACCCAATAGTTATTACCAACCTCTCTCTCACCAGCAGTACCAGATTTGCTTATTCTTTGAGGGATCCTGGTCCCAATTCCCAAGTGGGGATGAGGAGTGTTTCTCCCCGCCCCCAACAACACCAAGCAAGTCTTAGCCACAGACAGGGGGTCTGAGAATTCAACTCAATTCTTTTTTTTTTTTTAATGTTTATTCATTTTTTTTAATGTTGAGAGACAGAGAGAGACAGAGCGAGCAGGGAAGGGTCAGAGAGTGGGAGACACAGAATCTGAAGCCAGGCTCTAGGCTCTGAGCTAGCTGTCAGCACAGAGCCTGGCACCGGGCTTGAACCCACGAACCGTGAGATCATGACATGAATCGAAGCTGGACGCTTAACTGACTGAGCCACCCAGGCACCCCTCAACTCAATTCCGACACTCTCCACCCGGAAAGAGCATCAGAGCCCACAGGCTAAGGGCTCCATCCTATAAGACTACTCCCTACAAGCCTCCTTGCTTGTGGCCGACTACAGATGGGAGGTTCCAATAACCTTAAATTCAATTAATTTGCTAGAACAGCTCACAGAACGTGGGGAAACACTTTCTTATATTCACAAATTTGTTAAAGGTTATGAATGGACAGCCGGATGAAGACAGACAGAAGAGTTCCCACACAAAAGAGCTTCCCTCCTGAGTTTTTAAGGAGGCCTCATTACATAGTCATGATTGACTAAGTCCTTGGCCACTGATTGATTGAACCTTCTGTCCCGCCCCCATCCCTGGGTCTAGGGGTGGGACTGAAAGTTCCAGCTTCCTTATCACAGGGTTGGCTCTCCAGGCAACTAGCCCCCATCCTTAGGCAGTGTCCTAAAGTTACCTCATTAACATAAAAAAGACGCCTTTATCCCTCTCAGCTTTGGGGAAGCTCCTAGGGTTTTGGATGCTGTGAGTCAGGAACTATGAACGAAGTCCATGCATCACCCAGATGTCCACAGTATATTTCTTGTAAATGACACTCTCACTTTTATGTTTGAGCAGCCAATTGCTTTCCAGACACTGGGCATCTTTATGGCCTCGGGTGAATCTTCATCGGTCAGCAGCCACTCAGGTAATTCCACCCCCCTTGTCTGTGACCAGTATAGGAATGGGACTGCAACATGAAGAGAAGTCTTCTGGGATGTCTCTCGACTGCAACAGAAGAAAGGAGGCCCTCTCTCTGGTCTGGGGACACTGCCGTGGGGGGTAACTTTGCTGTAACTGTCGTAGTCATCTTGCAACCACAAGGGATGTCAGGATTTAGTTACCATAGCGAGAACAGATCCTGGATGTTATTGCCAACTCTCTAAATTAATCAACCTATTAACCAGTCTACCCTTCAACTTCTTGCAATACGCGATAATAAATTTTCTTCCTCGTGAGGCCACTTTAGTTTGATTCTTTGGTTCTTGCATTCAAATGATCCTGTTGGGATACTCATATTGAAAATATAAAGTGAACTGTAGTGCCTGGGTGGCTCAGTGGGTTAAGCATCCGACTCTTGATCTTGGCTCAGGTCATGATCTCACAGTTCATGAGACAGAGCCCTGTGTCAGGCTCTGCGCTGAAGGCACTGAGCCTGCTTGAGATTCTCTCTCCCTCTCTCTCCACCCCTCCCCTGCTCACAGTCTCTCTCTCCCTCAAAATCAATAAGCATTTAAAAAAGAGAGAAAATATAAAGCAAACAATCTAAAGAGAGATTTTTAAAAACAAGATAAATTAGAAACTAACAAGAGCACATCCAGCTGCTTTAAACTGGTTTGAATCCACATGTTCAGAAAAATGTTGTAATACTTAAGAAAAACCTTTTACTATGCATTCTCTCTGTGTAAGGCACTTTTATGAGCCCCATGATGAGGAAGTGATTGAGTAAGTAATCTAGGGACACCCCCCCCCAAAAAAAAGAATTGCATAATCCTTAAATTCAAGGAGCTTATACTACTGTTGGGGAAAAATTCAGTTGACAGTAAAAATTCTAAATGACACATCTGTTTTAATGAAGTGGTTCCATTATGTTCAAAGCTGGTACCGATTATCAGCCAAGTAATAAATTGGACCATCACAGTGTAACACATCAAAGATCAGAATCCCTTTCCACACACAAATCTCTAGATCCTGAAGCATATTAGAAAAACCTTTAATTTCAAAAGATCAATCCTTCTTTTGAAATAGCAATGGACATGTGAATAGATTTATTTACCCCTGAGCAAACTGCAGAGTCCTACCGAGAGACATCAGGCCCAACTTTTTACTTAAAGTGTTTTACTTTTATGAACGATTATCAAGAGCTGTGGAATTGGTGGAGCCTAGATGAATGAGTCTTGACTTTTGTTTGCATGGGAGCAGGGTGATGTCTGATTTGGTAGTTTATCTCGAAATGTGCTGACGAAAAGAAAGCTATCACAGAGGTGGTGAGGAGCAAGTTGACCTGTTCACACTTGATGTAATACATTTTGGTATTTATGGAGACAGCGCCCAAGGCAAGCAGGAGTCTAAGAAGTTGTAAGTGTGCATTTTGCCCGTCTGGGGACCCTGAGGGAGATGGAGAGTGCTAAGCCTTGGCAGGAAAGCACCAGCCCAGATATAAAATACTGCGGCTCCGAATGTCTACCGGAGCATAAATTTATTAAAACCCCATTTTAGACCATAAAGCAAATGCATCAATAGAGCAGCAGCTCCCACTATCTAAGTCAGGTTTGTTTTGTGTTTTGCTGTAGTATTTTTTTTTAAATAAAAGTATGAGTAGTTTAGCAACCCTGGCTTTAAAAGGGGGATCTCAAGCACCCATTCTGTGGTGGGTTCTGGTAGAGTTGGTGTACTACTAAACACAGCATGGCCACGTAGCGGCCTTGTGCATAAAACCACTTAAAAGCCTTTCTCTATGGCCAGGTGCACCATCTTCCTTTTTAGAAACCAGCAAGGACCAACTGGCCCTGTAAATAGAAGCTCCTCATTAGCAGAGGATTGCCATTTAGGCTGAATCCCATCAGGGAGAATTTGATTGGACTGGACAGAAGAGGGGAAAGGCAAGTGGGGGGTAAAAGAAACTACAAGGTATAAGGGGGTGTTTCAGCTTCTAAAACTCCCTGTTCATCAGACAGATGACCGTCTGTAAGGGCTGTCTGCCCCCCTCCCCCCACCCTTCATGGAATCCTGCAGTCCTGAAGGAGGGTAGTACTAGGTTCAAATGAGCACATTTCAGTGTCCAGGCCATGAAAGACAGGGAAAGATAGAGACATTCTCACATATTGGTGGAGACTGAGGACTTGTGATAACTGAAGGCAGTGTGGAATCTTGGACTGAATCCCAGAATAGAGAAAGGACGTGAGTGGAAAGACTGAAGAAATCCAAATATTATCTGTAGTATAGTTAATAGCATTGTACTGTGTTACTTCTGTATTTCTTGACAGTACATTTTTATCTTTCCCGGACATTAAAATTTACTACGTAAGGCTATGTTTAAAAGCAAAACGTGTTCATGAAATTATTTTCAGTGTGATAGAAAACAGTGTGTTTTCCTCCGGTTTAAGTGGTGATGGTCACAGAACACTTTTTCCCTATTTAACTTGATATCTAAAGGAATAACTAAACCGGATATTTAAAGAAATCTCAGGAACTCACATGACTACTTCAAGGTCAATATGATGTCCAGTGTTGTCTATTTGCTCATTGCCTCTTGAGAGAGCTCAATGGGCATGAGGAGAAAGTTGACGCGTATCTTTATTAATACCATTACTCCTTATCCACTTCCTAGATGCCCGTCTATTTGCCAGCAGTCTTCTGGGACAGAACTAGAATTTAGGGAAGCAAGACGCAGAGCAAGAAGGTTACCAGGAAGTCCGGGCTATGGGCTCTGCGTTCAAACCCTTAGGTAGATAAGAACAACTCCTTCTTTGAACAACCCATACTTTGTAGACTGATTTCCACATGAGATTTCATTTAGGAAAGAAGTTCTACTTGAGTTTGGTCATGGTGGTATGGAGGTAGGAGAGAACCTTCTTTCTTAACTTCGGTTATGAAAAATCTTGGGGTGCCTGGGTGGCTCAATTCGTTAAGCATCTGACTTTGACTCAGGTCATGATCTCGTGGTTCGTGAGTTCCAGCCCCATTATCAATAATTATTGATACATGGCTATTCTTATCTCATTCATACCATAATCATTCCCCCATCTGCTCCCATAAGATTATTTCGTGGTAAATCTCAGACATCACATCATTGTATCTCTAAACATTCCTATATGCATCTTCAAAAGATACTACTCTTGTGAAACACATGACCACTTGATGCTAAATGAAATAAACCAATCACAGAAAGACAAATACTCTAGGATTCCATTTGTATGACACACGTAGGGTAGTCAAAATTCTAGAGACAGATTGGAGGGTGGGAGTTGCCAAGGATTGAGAATGGGGAATTGGGGGATTACTGTTTCATGGGTACAGAGTCTCAGTTTTGCAAGATCAAAAGAGATGTGACGATCAATGGTAGTGATGGTTGCATAATGTTATAAATGTATCTGTTACCACTGAGCTGTACACTTAAAAATGGTTCAGTTGGTAAATTTCATCATGTGTATTTCACGACAGTAAAAAATAGAACCCAAAACAAAACTTAAAAAAAAAAAAAACACAACACAACCACAATAGCCTGAGTATGGAAAAAATTAACACGAATGCCTCATCAAATAGTCAGGAAGTGTTTAAATTTCCCCAATTACTCATGAGTCTGTTTTTGTTTTATTTATATTTTTTACAGTTTGTTTAAATAAGATTCACACTTTGTGTTTGGTTCTTGGCTCTTAATTGTCATATAATCTAAAGGGCTGCAGAATTTTTCATGTTCTGGGGTTTACTAATTACATCCTTGTCGTGTCCTTTAGTACATTCTTTGGACTATAATCTTTATTCTGCTGATTGCCCCCCCCCCCAAACATATTCTTTATGCTAGTGTCTGTCCTGGGCCCGGGTATGCTGAACACTCCCCAGAAGTGATTTGATTTGATTTGATTCATTGCTATGGTTTTATTCTAGTCTACTTGTGATCAGCACACCCACTTGCCCAATGGAAATCTTCATCTCCAGTCTCAACCAGATTGTCCAAAACAGAGTTCACCGTCTTCTCTCCCTTCCATGATTAAACCTTCAGTGTTTCCTGGGCTCCCTTCTCCTCAGTGAATGGAACCACAATCCAAACCACAAGCATGGGGCCATCTTGGGTCCTTCCCTCTTCTATACTTCCTAAACCATCTGTTCCAAGCCCTGTCAATTCTTCCTGAAACCACTGAATAAATACATCTACTTCCGTCCATCCCCCAAACCAGCACTCTAGTTGATGCCATTGATACCTTTTATCTGATCTTCTCTGGAATCTCTGGTCTGGACTGCTGTAACAGTCCCCTGACTGGTTTTCCTGTTAAAATTCTCACTGTGTTGGGGCACCTGGGTGGCTCAGTAGATTGAATATCCAACTTCAGCTCAGATTATGATCTCACGGTTCATGAGTTCGAGCCCCATGTTGGGCTCTGTGCTGACAGCTTGCTCAGAGCCTTGCTTCGGATTCTGTGTCTCTTCTTCTCTCTGCCTCTCCCCCACTCATACTCGGTCTCTCTCTGTCTCTCAAAAATTAATAAATGTCAAAATAAATAAATATTAAAAAATTCTCACTGTGTTACATATTATTTTTTCATTCTGCATTTAGAATTGTCTTCCTAAAACAAATCTGATTACATTGCTCTGCAATTCAGAACCCTTCAGAGGCTCTTTATTTCTCTAGGGATAAAATCCAAATTGTTAGACGTGGAAAGCCCTTCAAGATTTGGACTCTCCCTTCCTTTCAAGGCTCACTTCTCCCCTACGTTTTCTATACCCCTCCCACTACTCCCCTGCCATCAAGGGCTCCTGAATCTCTAGATAACCTCCAGGCTCTCATCCCTTTTCTCACTGTCCTCACACCCTATTCCCCTCACCTGTTTAAACCCTATTTGTGCTTGGACTTCTAAATTTTTTGAATGTTTTTGTTTATTTTTGAGAGACAGAGAAAGACAGAGCATTGAGTGGGGGAGGAACAGAGAGAGAGGGAAGCACAGAATCCGAAGCAGGCTCCAGCCTCCGAGCTGTCAGCACAGAGCCCAACACGGGGCTTGAACTGATGAACTGTGAGATCATGACCTGAGCGGAAATCAGACACTCAACCGACTGAGCCACCCAGGTGCCCCTATTTGTGTTTGGATTTCTGCTGTAACATTCCTCTGTGTCCCTTGGCTGTAATCCCCAAGGGACGGGTTAGCGGTTCTTTCTCTGTGCTCTCGTGTCCCCCGGATTGAGCCCTGACAGCAGTGCTTGTACCCCTCACCACCCAGAAACCTCCTCAAGAGCATGTCTTGATGCTTTGATGTGCTCGGGGTCTGACAGATGCCTAGGCACTTAATTGACTGAATTGATAAAGGAGTGAAGGAATAAATGAAGGAATCAGTCACTGAGTGAAAACTTCTCATATGCATAATCGAAGCAGACCCAAGGCAAGCTGGATTATTCTGATTTTCCAAAATTCCCATCATTTAGTCTTGTAGTACCAACTACTCAGATTCATCCAATACCAATCCATTATGCCTTTTAGCTTGCCTGGCAGGACTTTTGATAATATAGCAAAGCATTTCCCAGATAAATGATGAAGTTAGAAATGAGGAAGTTAGAAGTTTATGATAAAGCTATTAGTTGACACGCTCCTAGCATCTGAGTACAGCAGATTATGGATCTTGAGGACACTTTGGAAACGATTTCAGTTTAAAAGTCAGATACAACATTAAATTCTTTTCTTTCAAAGTACCAAAAGCATGCAATATTCTCCTCTTAGTAGGCTATTTCCACCAATGTGACATTTCCCTGGCCATTTATAATGCACCTCTGTCTATAAAAGAAAATGTGCTGTGGCTCTTTTTAAGACAAATGGCCAGTATATATAAAAGACGCTTTTTTGGTTTTAAGAAAATGTCCATATTTCTAGTACTCCCTTTCAAGAGACAGGCTGGGTCCTCTTCTGACTTGTCAATACTGCAGCTATGAAATTCTGGTTCTTTGGTGACTGTCCTAGAGGGAAGGGCATCCACTGACCCTCCTGAAGCCTCGCTGGGGCTCAAGGAAAACTAAAAGAGAGACCAAGCTCAGGAAATGATGTTAGCCTTTTGGTGGCCACCGTCTCCTAGGAAACGATGAGGGGATCCCTCATATCCAGTTCAAGGGATGAACACTGGTAGTTTATATAGGTTTTTCCATCCGTCCTTGCTCACCCCTCTCTCTTACCCTCACAATGCGTATTCCCTGAGAAGATGATGAGGGCTTGGAGAGGCAAGTCTGCAAGCTCCCCCCACGAAGCCCCAGTTCCAAATAGTATGTCCAAATAGGATTTGTTTTCGGCAAAAATTTTATTTATAATTGACAGTTAGTTCCACACATAAAAATCGTACATTTTTACAGTTTCATTTGGTTCAATGTGCCCATTTCTGCACCACTTTGACACAACAAGCACCAGAAATGAAGCAAGCAGTAGGAAATGCAAATAGTAAGATGCATGAGTTAACCAAATAAGGCCTTGCCTCTGCTAGGCAATTTATATTAATATATGCCTATATACACATTAAAAATTCTTCACTTTCTAGGGGCGCCTGGGTGGCTCAGTCGGTTAAGTGTCTGACTCTTGATTTTGGCTCAGGTCATGATCTCATGGTGTGAGTTCAAGTTCTACATTGGGCTCTGCGCTGACAGTGTGGAATCTGTTTGGGATTCCTTCTCCCTCTCTCTCTGCCCCTCCTTCCCTCAGCTGAGTCTCTCTCAAAATAAATAAATAAATTTAAAAAAAATTAAAACAATTTTTCCACTTTCTAGATCCAACAGTAGCTTTTTAAAAAATAGACAAACGGGGGCGCCTGGGTGGCTCAGTCAGTTAAGCGTCCAACTTCGGCTCAGGTCGTGATCTCGCGGTTTGTGGGTTCGAGCCCCATGTCAGGCTCTGTGCTGACAGCTCAGAGCCTGGAGCCTGCTTCAGATTCTGTGTCTCCCTCTCTCTCTGCCCCTTCCCTGCTTCCGCTGTCTCTCTCTCTCAAAAATAAATAAAAACATTTAAAAAATATTAAAAAAGAAAAGACAAACATTACCATTCTCATTTTATTTAAACTGACTGGACAGTATCAATGTCTGCTTTAATTTCAGTGGGCGTTGCTGAATTTCCTTCCGTACAATCCCCTATGCATAGATAGTATCACGCAGATGCTGACCCCGTGTCCTTAAGGAATCTCGTCTGTGATGTCAGAGGTCCTCACTGTGCGCCGGCCAATCCGCACTTGAGAACAACCATTTAGGCAAGACTGTTCCAGATTCTTAGCTGGAGCAAAAGCAAGAATCGACATAAACATCCAGGCAGCTGTGGGAAAAAGCTGGCAGGAAATAGGACATAAAGGAGGTTTACTCTCATTAATTAGCCACAACCAAACAAACAGCAGACCCTAAAAGCAAAAAAAGATGAGCTGAACTGAAACCTTAGGTCACTTATTCTCATTGTACTCGAGGTAATAAATGTGTCTCTGAGTGCAGCTCAAGCCACATGTGGTCAGTTGTGATATGTGACTTCGAAGTTGCCATTACTTTCGTCGTCCAAAATCGCTGTTTTGATTTCTTCGTCTCAGGGTATTTTAGAATATTTTAAATTGCCAAGAAGTTTTATATTGTGTGTGTGTTTACGCTTGGGCCGAGACTTTTGAGTTTTCTTGCATGTTGTGCCTATGGAATTTCTATGATTTGGAATTTATTGGAATGTTTGTGCCTTCTAAGTGATCAGTATTTGTAAATATTTCATGACATGGGATGCGGTCTCTTTCAAGATTTGTTCTTTTTTTGCTCACACTGCGTCTTGGTCACAGTAATAATGACTGCTTAAATGTCAGCTTTTTTTAAATGCGTTTGTACTGGATGGATATTACACATCACCATTTTTTTATGCAATATTCTCTCATTCTTGAATTCTCTGCTGTAATTATTCTCTACTGAGCAGGACATTTTCAGGTCATTTTTTTTTTCAGGGCAGGCATAACACGAGGTGCATTTTCTGAGTCCCCAAATATATCTAAGAACATCTTTGTTGCATTTGTACATAAAATCATACTAGCTTGATATAAAATACTGCGGTTACTATTTTTATCCTGAAGAATTACATATATTTAAAAAAAACATGTATTTGTTTTTTGACAGACAGAGCATGAGTGGGGGAGAGGCGGAGATAGGGAGACACAGAATCTGAAGCAGCTCCAGGCTTTGAGCTGTCAGCACAGAGCCCGATGCGGGGCTCAAATGCACAAACCATGAGATCATGACCTGAGCTGAAGTCAGATGCTTAATCAACAGAGCCACCCAGGTGCCCCTGCAGAATTACGTTCTAACCTTCATTTTCTACTGGTATTTATTTTTATGGGTGGGGAGGGAAAGGATCCTTAATTTTTCCCCTATTATATTTAAATTCCTTATAATTAAAAACATTTTCCTTCTGATAATCTAGGTCTCTTTGGACTAAATTTGCCCAGCATTCAGTTTGCCCTTTGGTTTAACTATCTCAATCTTCCTCATGACTAATTTCCTTCATTATTGCTTCTCTTACCCTGCTTTGTTCTTTCCTAGTGAAAGTACTTTTGTGTACATATGAAATTTCTTGATTTTCTCTTCAGAGCATCTCTCTTCTATACCTCTTAGATATACTTTTTAAATGGATACACCTTTTAAAAGCAGTTTTAGGTTTTCAGGAAAAAAAAAACTGAGAGAAAAGTAATCTTGAGTTGGGGTAGTCATTTCTTGCAAACCTGTGAGCCCATATCAATACATGATTAATCACTAAAGTCTTTACATTAGGGTTCACTCTTGCTGTAGTACATTCTGTAGGCTTCTGAGAGGTAGACAGTAGCACACGTTCACCAGTACGGTGATCTACAGACTAACAGTTTCATTTCCCTGAAACTTCTCCCGGGCTCTCCTTATTCATCCCTCCCTCATACCCACCACTTACTCCTTGGCAACTTCTGATCTCTTTACTGTCTCCGTAGTTTTATCTCTCCCAGGATGTGATACAATCGGAGTCATAAAGTACGTCGTCTCTTCAGATTGGCTGCTTTCCCTTAGCAATATGAGTTTAAGGTGCCTCGATGCTTTTTAATGGCTTCGCGGCTATTTTTTTTTTTTATTGCTTTGTAGTTATTCTTTGTCCGGATGCATCACGGCTTGTTTACCCACTCACCTGCTGGAGGACATCTTGCTTGGTTCCAAGATTTGACGATTACGAACAAAGCTTCCAAGAGCATCTGCGTGCAGGTTTTTATGTGAACCTCAGTTTCCAGCTCAAGGAGGCTGTCTGCTGGATCATCTGGTAAGAATACAGTTCGTTTCTTTCGTCAGCAAGCGCCAAACTGGCTTCCAAAGTGGCTGTATGATTTTGAGTTCCCATCAGCAAGGAATAACAGCTCCTGTCACACCGCATCCTCACCAGCATTTGGGGCCATCGAAATTCTGAATTTTGGCCGTTCTAATAGGTGTGTAGTGGTAACTCATCGTTTTTCTTTTTAAAGTTTATTTTTGAAAGAGAGCATGAGCAGAGAGGGGCAGAGAGAGAGAGAGAGAGGACGGCAAGCAGGCTCTGCACTGCCAGTGCAGAGACCAACGTGGGGCTCAAACCCCTGAACCGTGAGATTATGACCTGACCCGAAGTTGGACGCTTAACTGACTGAGCCACTGTTTTAGTTTACATTTCCCCGGTAACGTATGATGTGGACCACCTTTCCTTCTTTGCCATTTGTATGTCTTCTTTGGTGAGGAGTCTGTTCACATCTTTGGCCCATTCTTAATTGGCTGTTTCTTATTTTTGAGAGAGACAGAGTGTGAGTGGAAAGGGGCAGAGAGACAGGGGGAGGCACAGAAGCTGAAGCAGGTCCAGGCTCTGAGCTGTCAGCACGGAGACCAACGCGGGGCTCAAATTCGCAGACCATGAGATCATGACCTCAGCTGAAGTCGGACGCTTAACCTACTGATCCACTGAGGGGCCCCTCTTATTTTTCAGAGTCCAGATTCTTCTTGAGTCTTGAGCCCCTGTCCTTCAGCTGGTATGTATTTGACGGACTTCCTCCCCATCTGGGGCTTGTCTTCTCGGGCTCTTCAGTGATGGCTTTGTGGAGCAGGAGTTCTCGAATGGAGCTGTTCCTAAAAAAGTCATCACCAAACCCAAGGTGCCCAACGAGATTTTCTCCTGTATGTCTTCTGGAAGGTTCACAGTTGTGCAGTTTACATGTAGAGCTATGATACACTCGGAATTAATATTAACAGAGGGCGTGAAGCCTGTGTCTAGATTCATTGTGTTTGTATATAGATGTACAGTTGTGTCATATTGATTTTTGTGTCTTTTTGTTTGATAATCTTCAGGTTTTTCTGCCTTTAAGTTCTACGCTTTCTCCCCAAGCCGCTGGTTTAATTTCTGTACTCTCCACTCTTCCGTTCCCTGTTTCTATTGACTTTCATTGATCGTTTCTAAGTCACTCTTTTTATCTGATGACTTCCCGATCTCAGATTGTTTTTGGTAAGTGAGCAATGGCCTCTCCAGTTTTCTTTGAGAATGTGAACTACAGGGTTTTTTTTGAAACTTAAATTGTACGTAAATTGGATGAGCATGCATCCTGTTGAGGGTCTGTTTAACCCCTGCCAGATTGTCGTAAGTTACTAAGAGCGAAATACAGAACACTGTTCTAGGGTGTTCCACTTTGGACAATAGATGATATGGTCACTGCCCACACAAATCTTACTTATGTTTCCCTGCGGTTCAGCCGAGTCTCATTTTCACTAGGTGCCTCTTCAGAGTTTTTACGGCTAAAAGAAATTAATTGTCGCCCTTTCTTATTTTACCTGTTGTGAAGACACGTCATTCCACATGTGACATTATTTAACCCTCCCCCACACCCCACAAGTCAGAGCAATCCTTCCCGTTTTGCCGGTGGGGATACTGATGCCCAGAGATGGCGGATGGGGAAGGGAAGAGCTCGGGGCTTTTCTTCACTTCCCTGACTATGAACAAGCCCACAGACAGGAGGTGGGAGAGGACAGCTGCCTTATTTGTTGGGGTTTTGGGGGGAAAGGGGAGAGCGGGGAAGCCATTCTGCCTCCAGGGAGCCTCCTTCCCACGTGTGGGGTATCTGGGGTGGGAACCAGCCCAGATAAGGAGCAGGAGCAGAGTTGGGCATCGTTTAAGAGCGTGAGGATGACTCCTTTTGTAGAAGGGCGGAGCTGGAAAGGTCATTCTGGGCCTACAGAAATCCAGCCTGCCTGCAAAACATATCCTTGTGCCGCACTCCTGACACTGAGAGGGACCTACACAGCCTTCAGGCTTACGCTGAGGTGCAGGAGACACACAAAGGCTGAAAACTTGACCGGTCCAGAGAGACTGACCACAGTGGGTCAGACATATTTAACATCAATAGACTGAGAAGCTGGACCCCACGACGACCCCGATACAGGAACCCCCCGCAGAGATGCGGCCCAGCCCAGACATGCTCTACACCCAATAAGGATCCAAATTGAATACATGAGAAAGTAATCACCCAGAATGCACTCTGTCCTCCAGACATATCACAGGCCTGATATACTGGCCACTCACCCACTCAGAGCCGCCATCCCAGACCTACCTACCACCCATCCAATTTGCACCAATGACCCAGGGCGCACAACCACTTCCTGGCCCTTTGGGAGGCCCCACCCACCCGAACTTGGGGGCATAAGACGGGGAAGGAGGCCCAGCCTGAGATTACCTGAAGTTCCCAGTGGGGCAACACCTTCAATCTCCCAGCCACATAAAACCCTGCTGCTCAAAGCGTGGTGGCTGGACCAGGAGCCTTGGCATCACCTAGACGTGTGTCAGAAATGCACACACTCAGACCTCGCACCACAGACCTACTGAATCAGCCTGCGTCGTAAATTCATAAAAATCTGCATAATTCCTCGGGGTTGGGGGGGGGGCGGGTGTTGTGCGCAATCGAAGAAGGAGAAACGCTGATGAAAGCACTTGAGTATCTTTCTAGAAGTCTGAGCTGGCCATCGTTTTGTGAGATCGCCGTGGCTGAGGATGGAAAGAGCAGGGCGCCTGGGTGGCTCAGTCAGGCGAGCGTCCGACTCCGGCTCAGGTCATGGGCTCGCGGTTCATGGGTTTGAGCCCTAGGTCGAGGTCTATGCTGACGGCTTGGAGCCTGGAGCCTGTCTTCGGATTCAATGTGTCTGTCCCTCCTCTGTTCACACTCTCTGTGTCTCTCTGAAAATAAATAAATAAACAGATAAATAAATAAACATTAAAAATTAAAAATTGAATAAAAACTTTAAAAAAGGAGGCGTGAGCAATTGTTCACGGGAAGACACGCTTGCTCATGAGGGGGTGTCGTGAGGGGGCGACATAATGGGCAGGTGGTGATGACTTAAAAGTGACAAACGCATAGGAAGCTTCACTAATCTTTAAAAAAAAAACACCAAAAAAAAACAACTCAGGATCTGCACACACTTCTCTGAGTCGAATCCAGAGCCAGCACAGAATCAGTTGAAAATCATCCATGCCTCCAAGTCTCTTACGGGAGTAAACTCGCGGCAGAAGCTGCCCAATCCCCTCAGAACCTGAATGTCGTCACAGTCACTGATTCCTGTCACTGACTCATTCACTGACAAGAGCAAGATTATTCATTGTGTTTACGGTAAAATACACGAGAGAGAAAACGCATTACAGTTTTACGAAGGCCTATTAATGAGCTGCTGCCAACGGCTCAGGTGTCCACATACATCTCATGCCGCACGAGGACCGGGTTCCACGAGGGCGCTGCTGTGCCGCGAATTAATTCGGTTCCCTCGTTTGGAACGACTGGCCATACGTGTGCTCGTTTTTCTGTTTACTCCCCCCGACGCGGAGTCTGTGTTTGTCTTCCACGGAAAGTTGAGACGGATTCTGTCAGAATTGTTTTCCTTCCCTTCCAAATGTTTCAGTCCTAGACAAAGGGAGAAGGGAAATGTATCCTCTGTCTTGGCCAGATTAAAATTCCAATTGCCTGGAAGGATGGAAGCCATCAGCAGAAACTGCCTTGCCAGCTCCCTTCACCCCAACCCAGTCACTCACACACACACACACACACACACACACACACACACACTGAAGCGGCAGTCAGGTGACTCTGGCTGTTTGCCGCAGAGAAGTGATATATTAGGAAAAAAGGCAAGATGGGGCGCCCGGGTGGACCAGTGAGTTAAGCATCTGACTCTTGTTTTTGGCTCCAGTCATGATCTCATGGTTCCTGAGTCTGAGTCCTATGTCGGGCTCTGCGCAGACAGTGTGGACCCTGCTTGGGATTCTCTGTTTCTCCCTCTCTCTTTGCCCCTCCCCCGCTCTTCCTCTATCTCCTGCTCTCTCAAAATAAATAAATAAACATTAAAAAAGAGAGAGAGAGAGAAAGGAAAGAAGAAGGAATCTCTTTCCAGCTATTGAGCGTCAAATACCTGTATTCCAAAATCACCAGTTTTGGAAACTTTCCTTCCCTGTGGTTGGAGAAGCAACAAGATGGTGGGTGAGGGAAGTCCATCCGACCTCCCACCCCCCACCTCCCCACCAGAGGAAGGAGGCCTTTTCCTCCGCACAGAGGTGTTTCCGCTCACCACACAGGGGGCCCGCATGGCTGCACCCACCCACGGGGCACACTGTTTCCTACATGGACATTCCAGATGAGTGCCTTTTGCTGATTTGCACAAAGGCAACATAAATGCTCACAGAGACCTGGGGGCGGGAGGACCTGAGCAGAAGGCTCTGTTTTCTGCACTTAAATTAGGACCGAGGAAGGTCAGGAAGTAAGGAGAGGAGCTGGTCTGCCTTCCCCACAGAGATCCCTGGGGAGAGAGAAAGACTCGAGGGAAGAAATGGTTATGGGCCATGAGTTGGCAGAGGGAACCGCGCCTCTGGCTGTTTCCCGTATGGGAGCATCGAGCAGTAGCAGCCGAGAGACCAGTGCCCCCAGGATGGGGAGGCTCTCAGAAGGACGGAGGGCCAGCTCCACCGTGAACTTCATAGACAAGGAAATGGAGGAAGGAGAGGGCATGAACAGAGGAGGCTAGCTGGGAGGAAAGACAATGGAGCCAGAACTCGAATGATCAACACCTGTATTTCCCTGACCTGTCACTCGCCCACCTCACAAACACACACCTTCTTGTAGAAGCTTGCCAGAATGTGGGGGTGGGTGGCAGTGAGGGACTGTGCAAAGGGCGGTGGACCCACAGTGGACCAAGTTTAAATTTCCTCCATCACGGTTGAATAGAAGCTTGGGTTAGAAGGTAAGTGGTTACCGGGAGCACCTGGGGAGCTCAGTCGGTTAAGCGTCTGACTTCAGCCCAGGTCGTGATCTCACAGTCCGTGAGTTTAAGTCCCACTTTGGCCTCTGTGCTGACAGCTCGGAGCCTGGAGCCTGCTTCGGATTCTGTGTCTCCCTCCCTCTCTGTGCCCCTCTCCTAGTCATTCTCTGTTTCTCAAAAAGTAAATAAACATGTATCCCAATGTTCACAGTGGTACTTTCAACAATAGCCAAATCATGGAAAGAGCCTAAATGTCCATCAACCAATGAATGGATCAAGAAGATGTGGTTTATATATACAATGGAGTACTACATGGCAATGAGAAAGAATGAAATCTGGCCATTTGTACGAAAGTGGATGGACCTCAAGGGTGTCATGCTAAGCGAAATAAGTCAGGCAGAGAAGGACAGATACCATATGTTTGCACTCATAGGTCTAACAGGAGAAACTTAACAGAGGACCATGGGGAGGGGAAGGGGGGTAAAAGAAAGTTAGGGAGAGGGAGGGAGGCAAATCATGAGAGACTCTTGAATACTGGAAACAAACTGAGGGCTGAAGGGGGAGGAGGAAAGGGGAAGGTGGGTGGTGGTCATGGAGGAGAGCACTTGTGGGGAAGAGCACTGAGTGTTCTATGGAAACCAACTTGGCAATAAACTATTAATTTAAAAAAAAGTAAATAAACATTAAAAAATTTTTTTAAAAGATAAGTGGTTACAGGAAAAAGGAAATAAAGTAAATTAAAGAGGGCACATTTCTGTTTCTCTGCACTTGCGGGCTGAGTCCCACCTGCTACCCTTCCGTCTGCCCAGTCAGGCACCACCGTTTATTTTGAGGCAGAGTTTCTAACACTACCTAACACCATGCTTTCAACCAGCACGGAGCACATATTTTTTAACTTGGCAAACGATGCAGTTCCTTAGAAAAACATTTTTGAGGTTTTTTTTTTAAATGGCATGATTCTCAAAAACAACATTTAAGGAATTCTTAAGCAAATTCATATTTCTCTGATATCAAATGGAGATATCCTGAACTCTTACATTCTAGACAAAGTTTGCTAATAGTACGAATAATTCAGAATTTATTATTGGTAAAATAATAGTCTGTATTAAGTCCCAATTATCCTGTCCATGTCTAAAACACCTTGGGTGCCGCGTGGGTTGCCCAGTCAGTTTAGGGTCTGACTTCGGCTGTCAGGCCGTGATCTCATGGTCCGTGAGTTTGAGCCCCCGCATTGGGCTCTGTGCTGACAGCTCAGAGCCTGCTTTGGATTCTGTGTCTCTCTCTCTCTCTTCCCCTCCCCCACTCACACTCTGTCTCTGTCTCAAAAATAAGTAAATATTAAAAAAAAAAAATGAAAACATCTTAAGTTACCTAAGCTCAGCATGTTTGTCCTCTCATTTTCAAAAAACAAATTAGTTTTGAGCCCAAATGAAAAGGTATACTTGTATTAAAAAAAGACATTTCAAACAAAATGGGACATTTTGACCCATTTAAAAAGCAGCAGCCTGGTAAATAAATACAGGCCTGGTAAATAAAGGTCTCTGGCTTTCTTCTCTATGAAGCAATAGTTGGAAGAGATGAATAAGAAAAAAAATTAATACAGTAATTTTCCTATTTGGCTCCCTTTCTAAACTTTCTTCAGTTCCTCCACATTTATACCAAATTCGACAATTAGACGCTGTTATTATTTGAAGCGAACAGCCATGGAAAAGTCTCGAGAAGTGTCATAAAGTTTGTTTCCTAATTAAGATACATATTTTTTCTAATGTGGATTTAAAAAAAATGCTTTCTGTATTTCAAAGTGTTCGGTATAAACAGTAAGAAGAACCTCTCTCTGGTTTACAAGTCAGAAACAAGGAAGAAGACACATTACCTTTTGCTGTTACAGAAACACACACGTCACAGGCACCCGGATTCAGACGCCTACCCTGAAATCTGAAGTACACAATGGAAACGCAGTCACAGCGGGTGATCTCCTCCCGGAGACTGTCCCCAGGTAACTGTATCACCCCCTTTCCAAAAACTCCACATAAACTGTTTCCGGTCCTGCACCTCTGTCTTAGATGCCTAATTTCCACTGCACACTTATATAAAGCACATGTTACGCTCCGTGTTCCATTCTATTCAATTAGCTCTTCCTCAAAGGTACATACAGATGAGGTTTATGCTCCAGGACTTCACGCTCCCAAGTTTAAGGCTACACACCTTTCCCATTTCAGGCTGGAGGGAGAGGCGGAGACACAGAATCCAAGCAGGTAAGATGGATGCTTCCCTCTCCCACATTCATCTGTTTCTTGGTAACGAAATCCTCAGAAGTGACCGACTTAGACAACTCCACTTCCCAACCTCTCCTGAGGCTGGGCGAGAAGAGGAAGGATGTTTATGGTGGTTGTCGAACAAGGCTTCAGGGAAAGCCCCCCCCCCGCCCTTTTGGCTTCCTTTTCTTCCCCGTCTTTTTGCAGGGAACAGGACTGATGTCTATACCTTGCGATCTTGAGGACGGAAGCTCTTGTAAGAGAGGTGAATGAGCAGAAGACAAGGAGGCTGAATCCTCATGACTAGATGGGACCGCCATTCCAGAGCATCAGGTAAGGTTCGGTCGGAGAAGCGGAGTCAATAGTCCGCGTGTGTGTGTGTGTGTGTTCTGTGACAGACCTAGACCTTGAGGAACTTCGGGAGCAGGTTAAGCCAAGCCTATAAGGCTGTGGTCTTTGCACCTGACGCTGGAGGCTGCACGCAGTTGAGAAGGAAGGATGCAGGTGAGATGAAAAAGAGGAAAACCGAACACACAGCACCGTCTGGAGTCCTTGGGACAGGCTGAGCCCATGTTAGGCCTTGCTGACCTGAGAGGTGTAAACGGCCCTTAGAAACTGGGGACTTTCATCGTGGAGCTAAATACACACCCCTGACCCAGGTGTCCAAGACGCTGAAAGAGGGTCCAAGTAAAGATGGAACCACAGTGGGCCCAGATGCTGCCTCCCACCAATAATGCGAGCTAGCAGATACGTGACAAGAGCTGTGAGCTACAGAATGGCTCCACGGCCCTTCTCCTCCCCAAATCTCCCCAGGGACCTCTCTGCAACCCACTCTAACCAGGGACATGCAGGAAAGGGAACTCCAGGATATGCAGTGTCCTATGGCTTGGAGGCCATCACATTCTACAGTTCTTTAAATTTCCTTTTTTTTTTTTTAATTAAAAAAATTGTGAGTTTTTTCTCATTTCTTTATTTTTGAGAGACAAAGACAGAGCATGGGAAGGGGAGGGACAGAGAGAGAGGGAGACACAGAATCCGAAGCAGGCTCCAGGCTCTGAGCTGTCAGCACAGAGTCCCCGACGCAGGGCTTGAACCCATGAACTGTGAGAACATGACCTGAGCTGAAGTTGAACACCTAAGACGGAGCCACCCATGTGCCCCTAAATTTCCTTCTTTAAAAACTACTTTATTTGGGACACTGTTTGCAATGAAATGTAATTCCTAACAGATGCTGGATTCCCTATAAAGAAATGTTGACTCATAGCTGAATAAATAATGAATATGACATGTGGATTCTGGTACCTTTGATGACAGAAACTTTTCTTGTCTTGATTGCATGTAAGACATCCCTTTACATAAAACTATTGAAACCTTCAAGAAAGCACACTCGGAGAAGGAAAAGTTAAAAGGTCAAGGCATCGACAGAGAAGGGCAGAATGATAGAATCACGTTCTGCAATCCAGAAAGGAGGCTGGGAAGGGATACACCACTAATTAGTGACAAAAGACAGGACCAAGGGAAACATGGGGCTTGTAAAGAAAATTCTGAAATGTCAATTCTAGGATGAAGGAATTCGATCACAATACCAAGCTATTTTTTGTTTTTATTTATTTCTTCTGAGAGACAGGGAGCATGTGTGAGCAGGAGAGGGGGTGGAGAGAGAGAGAGAGAGAGAGAGAGAGAGAAGAGAATCTTAATCAGGCTCCATGCTGGGCATGGGGCTCCATCTCATGACTGTGAGATCATGACTTGAGCTGAAATCAAGAGTTGTTTTCTAAATATAGATGGTTCTGCATGTGGCATAAGCCTTTTTTTTTTTTTTTTTTTGAGAGAGAGAGAGAGAGACAGCGTGAGCAGGGGAGGGTCAGAGAGAGGGAGATACAGAATCTGAAGACAGGCTCCGGGCTCTGAGCTGTCAGCACAGAGCCCAATGTGGGGCTCGAACCCACGAACTGTGAGATCATGACCTGAGCCGAAGCTGGACACCTAACCGACTGAGCCACCCAGGCGCCCCAGCATAAGCTTTTGAAGTAGCAGCATGTATGTTTTAAGTCCGTTACTATTGTGTTACAGGCAAATTCCTTGCAATTTCGGAAGCTGGTCATCACACCACGTGTGTCAGGTGGATGTCTAGAACTGAGTTAGGATTATGAAAGGGGCAGGAAGCACAACTGGGCCGAGAAAGCTTGCAGATCCTGAGGCCGATCCTACTCATGGTGAAGAAAGGGGAGGGGAGCAGGATTCTCAGCACAGGCCTCAGATGGTGATGCAGATTTGACAGGGTTCGGGTGAGTCCACGGGGGAGCCCCGGAAGAGGCCCACAGCTGGCAGAGATGGCCAAGCCCTAGGATTCCACATCATGCTCAGTCACTGGTTGGGATGTTTCTCGGAAAAATACGGTGTCGGCTCAAAAGCTGGTTGTGGGTGCCTGGGTGACTCAGTCGGTTGAGTGTCTGACTTTGGCTCAGGTCATGATCTCACAGTTCGTGGGTTTGAGCCCCACGTTAGGCTCTGTGCTGACAGCTCGAAGCCTGGAGCCTGTCTACAGATCCTGTGTCTCCTTCTCTCTCTGCCCCTCCCCTGCTCATGGTCTGTCTCTCAAAAATAAACATACATTAAAAAAAAAAAAAAAAGCTGGTTGGATCCTGGAAGGTGCAGGCGTTGGAGGCTGTCGGCCCACTGCACTCCCCTTCCAGGCGGACCGCCAGTTCTTCTTGAAGGCGATCTAAGTAGCAGGCTTCTCTGCCTGCCACAAGCAGGGCTAACAGATACATCCTTTCAACGTGAGAGATGAACCTATGTCTCGAAGCTGACATGATGAGAAGGATAGTTTTCAGGGCAGCGTGACTTGCCTGACACCAGAAACCCATTGGGAAGAATGGCCAAGAAATTAATGGGCCTCTTCCAAGATGTATCACTCTTGATTCTGAGCTGGGAGGTGGCGCTGTGCTCACCCCAGACCCCGAACTGGATTGGAACACGTGAGGACATTCATCCACGGTATTCCTTGTGGCCAAGTTCGGTGACTTTTCTTCCTATTCAGCACATGTTCTCCAGGTGAATCATGCGCTCTTATCTCCCCCACCCAATCCAAGCCCCGCTGTCCCCGCACCCCAACCTCAGGCTTCCTACCTTCCCTAATACCCTAACCTCCCACCAAAATGTACCTGCTCTATTTTTCAATCCCTTGTTGGAGGATTGACAACCGGGGCTGAAAGCTAATTGGTTTGGCTGATGAGAACGTGATGATTACCTTAATTACATCTATAGAATTAACCCAAAGAAACAGCTAGCCAATGGGGGGAGGGGCGGATTTCCTTTAATTTGTTCAGGCCGATGTTGGTGAAACTTTGGACAATGCTGGTAGGTGGTATTTACCATTTACATTGAGAAGGCAGCAGCTTCCGCTAGAATATAATGGCCAGTTGCAGATTTTACTCCCAAAAGTACTCATTCCTGAGGAATGACCTCGGCAAGTGGGGAACGGGTATGCATCAACCTATCGAGGAACTTTATTATGGTGGAGGGCTTTCGATACTTTAGGTGGTCTACTCTAGATAGAGAAACAGAAACAGTAATCAAGTAACAATTAAGTACCTGCTGGATACAAAGAAGGGTGCTTGGTACTTTAAGGGTACCATGGGTTTAATCTAGTTGTCTGACACTGTGAGGCCATTTTACAGATGAGGGGCAGAAAAGTTCAGTGGCCCAAGATTGGTCAACCAGCAAATTCCAGTGGTCAAGCCTGATTCAGATCAGGTCTAGCCGGCTCCCTAATCTTTTGCTCTTTTCTTTCTCTCCCTATGATTCACTATTACTCATGAGAGTCTAAGACCCGCAACTTGAACTCTACCTCCACTGGCATTAGCAGTGTGTGGGTCAGGGGGCAGTTGAGGTTATAAAGAAGTTAAGACTGACCACGTGCTGATGATTGCTGATGCAGTTACCCCCTCCCCGTAGTGAGGGAGGGTCATCATACAGGTTTCTGTGCTTTTTAAATATGTGAAATTTGCCATATTAAACCCTGGGTTATAGGAATGTTCATTCTATAAAGGCATTAGATAGCCACGTACGGCTCCAGCATTAGGCAGGACCCCAACTGGTCTCTCTCTCTCTCACACACACACACACACACACACACGCACGCACGCACACACGCACACAGTTAAAAACCTCTTCTACAACAGACAATGCAGGTATCAATTAGCTCTCCAGATGCAAAACCAAAACCACAAGTCCGGGGATCTCCGCGTGTCCAACATGCATCAGTACAAGCAAACGCTCTCTCTCTGTGAATGAATCACAGCATTCAGCCCCCTTCTCCGTCGCACTCCCGGCCATTTGCTCCAGCCCCGCCAAACCAAACGAGGGCTGGCCAGCGGGGAGAACTGCAAATGTTTGCAAACTGTGAGCAGACGAGGAGAGACTCCTACGCTTAGAGAGACGTGAATTATTGTGTGCAGGTATAAATAAACGTTGTTCTCTGCTTGGGGTCTGTCAGCACCTCCCCGCTCCGCACAAACTCATCCGGAGATGAATGAGCTTGTGTTACGCGGACCTGAAGGGCTCCAGAAGCCACCTGGAGGGGCACACGCTGTACTCGGCGAAGCCTGTTTGCAAAACTCAGCCCCTGGAACACAGAACTGCCCACAAGGACTCAGCCAACTCCGAAATATGTGTTTTTAGGGGGCCAGGAGGGCAAATAGGCATTCTCTTTTGTTGACCCCGTTCCAGATCTTGGCAGTGGGCGCTCCGGGAGTCCCACGATTATTTTTGCCTCTACTTTTTCCATGTTTTAATTAAGATGCGCGTAGTATATGATATGTTTTAAAATACAATCAAAAGGAACATTTACAATTGCCTTAATTCTCCCAACCAGAAGGAACTGCTGCTAATTTTGAACATATGCTTCTAGAATTTTTAAGGCATATATAAACTCCACAGGATTAAAACAGGAATATGTTGGAGGTAACCTGCATTGTTCATTCAAAAAGAGCCCATGAACATTTTAATGCCCATAAACAGCCTTTACAACAATATTTACAATGTCTGAGCAGATGGAGTATATTCGGTCAAGACATAATGACCGGAGATTTACCAGGAATTGAACCTTTAGGCTGCTCTCAAATTTTTGCTCCTGAAACTGAGCGTGAGTGACAGTTTTAATAGACAATTGTTTCTACCAATCCATCACAAGGATAAATCCCTAAAAGTAGAGTGCACAGATTAGAACTTTTTGAGGCTTCTTCCAGAAAGAGTATGCAACACCATGTTCTTCATCGTCCTACATTTAATAGCACTGGCTGATAATTATTCTTTTTCTTTTTATCTTTGCCAATTCAATAAGTAGGGAATTGTATCACTTTTTTTTTGAATTTGTGCTTCTCTTACATTAATGATACTGAAGTTTGTTTAAAAATTTTTTTTAACATTTATTTATTTTGAGAGAGAGAAACAGAGTGCAAGCAGGAGGGGCAGAAAGAGAGGAGACACAGAATCCGAAGCAGGCTCCAGGCTCTGAGCTGTCAGCACAGAGCTCCACACGGGGCTCGAACCCACGAACCGTGAGACCCAAGCAAAAGTAGGACGCTCAACCAACTGAGCCACCCAGGTGCCCCATTTTCGGTCACTTTCTAGACGTAGTAATACCTTCGTGGAGAGCCCTATCTTGTCCCGTTTTATTTTCTGACTTTTCTTAGCTGTTCTTGCCCGCTTATTCTTCCTGAAACACTCTGGAATCATTTTCTTAGGCACTGTGTCTAGGATTACGTTACAGCCAGAGATTATGGTAGAGAGACTAATACAGGGTGGTATTATTTCTCCTTATACAGAAGGTGTGTCTGGTGTGTCTCTTCATGCCGCACAGTTACGTTGGGTGGGGGCCATCTGATTCGTTCTGAGCAACGAGCTGGGAACGTAAGAGACATTTACCGTTTACGATCAGAGGGAATTAAGAGTATGTGTGAGCCTTTCACATTCTCCTTCTCTAAGGCGGTGCCTACGGAGGCCACACCCTGAGGATGGTGGAGTCACAGCAGTGCACAGCCTGGACACAGTACTGTTTGCAGGATGGCCACGTTGAAGCCACCCAGCCTGCACTAAGCTTTAAGTGAACTTTTGGTTAGAGTCCCTTAGTAAAGGTTGCACATTTCTTCCTCAGGAAGTATCGATAGGTCTCGTTATTGTGATAAAAGGAGTCACGTTTTCATTTACCACAATGTCCATTTCTACCGGACTGGGGATCCATTTGCCCAGGAGGAGAGGAAGGGGACAGACTTAGCTCGCACTCAACAGGCAGGGCTGCAGGGCAGTGCTCCAGGGCGGTCCTCCCCAGCGCAGACCCGCCTCCTGTTTGAAGGCAGCTTTGCTGCTGACCTGCTTTACGGAGCCCAGGAACTCATTCCAAGTAGAAATGCCGCTGAATGCTTCAAGCAGCCTCTGTGTCTGTACCTGAGACACTCAATCCCAGATTGTTTGTCCTGGCTCCCGGCCCCTCTAGCTCTTAAGACCGGGGAGGCAGGCATTGGTCGGATTTTGCTTTGTGGCCTCCGTGCTCTCCATCCGCGAGTCTCACCCTTTGTGTGTCGTGAATCATGGACTGATGGGCTCCCTTCTCAATATGGCCTCACCTAGGCTCTAAATTCGCAGGACTTCTTAGAAATCCTAGCCAAGTGGGCACTACCCCCGATTTCACATGCACACATGTTCTTTTCATAGGGAATGTGGGGGAAGAAGGGAGAATTAATTAAATGTGTGAGTGCAAAGCATCATTTTAGACTAGCGGTTCTTTCATGAGTATTTTCGTGAGAACTTGGAGAAGCTAAGTGGAAATCCAGATGTCAGCCGAGGGAGCAAGTGATCTGCATCTCCACCCTCCACGCACCCTCTCTGCGTGTGCAAGGGAGGAGCACTACCAGGATTTATTTTCCCTCTGAAACTTCCCTAAGAAAATGGAAATGATTACGGTCAGTTTCAAATAATATTTTTCCCTCAGTTGCATAAATCATGCTAGCCAGAGCGCAGCTGATGGGCTCCTCTGCCTTCCTGCCGGTTCCTGCTTTTGAAACACCCATTCATGAGTGAGATCTTATCTGTGGCAAAGTTATTCACTAACTCTGGGGCAAAACATATTAAATAGGAGCATTTTTTTTCCACAGAGCAAAACGATTCAACTTAAATAGCTATCAGATTATACCCCTTTTAATATTTTTGGCATGAAAATGAGATGTCTCACATGAAACAACCCTACCTACCCTTGATGGTAGTTTGATTTGCTTTAAAACGCCTTTCGCGAGGTTAAAAGTTGGCAATGCTGTGTTGGTTTCTAAACGATTTTTGAAATTTTTTGTGGTCTATACAATCTCAAGCCCTAGGAACCACTGGAATGTATCTTCAAATAGTTTGTCAGCAACTGGAGTATTTTCTGAGCCCTTGCATTTCGGAGAACGCCCGCCTGTCCCACTGAAAGATGAATTGCTGAGTAAAAAGTTCTTAGCTCATAACTTTCTCTACCTCAAAACCCCGTGGAGTTATTTGGCATCTAACTGTTGCAGAGGAAATGTCTGCGACCAGCCTCTTGTAAATAAATTTTTACTGAATAGTTGCAAGATTTTTTTTTCACTCACACCTTCCTGTTTCTCCAGGCACTGCTGTACGGTTTCCCCAGTGCCTGCACGGAATGGCGTGCATGGTGGCTGACGGCCAAGGGCAGAGGTTCAAGCATCACCTAACCTCAAATCTAGTTCCACGCTTCACCAGCCACTGTATCCTTAGGTGCTGTTACAGGTCACATTGTATCCCCCAAAAAGAGATGCTGAAGTCCTATCCCCTCTGGGACCCATGAAGATGACTTTGGTTGGAAGGAGGGTCTTTGCTGATGCAATCGAATGAAGAGGAGGTCATTAGGGTGAGCCCTAATCCAGTGACTCATGGCCTTAGAAGGGGAAATTAGGACACACACACACACACACACACACACATACACACCCCAAACACCTTGTGAAGACACAGCCACAGAAGGAAGATGGCCATATGAAGACAGAGGCGGAGATTGGAGCTTCGCTGCCCCAAGCCAAGGAATGAAATGCCTGGAGGTATCGGAAGCTGGAAGTATCAGAATGCCTGGAAGGTTCCTCCCCTAGAGGCTCAGAAGGAATACGGCCCTGCTGACATCTTGTTTCAAACTTCCATGGGCGACAACTGTTGTTTGTGGTACTTTGTGACGGATGTTCTAGGAAACAAATAGAGACTTCTCAAAGACGATGAACTTCAATTACTTTATAACAGTGGACAGTAATTTGTGATAAGACTATAGAGAAGGTGAAATGTGACAAGATGGGACAAGATCTTAAGTTCTGGCACGCAGGAAGAATCTAATAACTAGGCTGTATCATCATGGCCACCCTCCCACCCTCCCATCACCTTCCTTGGGTAGCTCTCTCTCCTGGAAACGTTTCTTCTGCACTCTTGACTTTTTTTATACAAAGCTTATATGATTTTTATAAAATAACCAAGTCATTTGCCTTAACTGTGGAATTCCCAGGCCACCCCCAAAGAGTTTGGATTCAGTAGGTCTTAGGGAGACCTCCAGGATGAGTATTCTTGGAGGTGTCCAGACATGAACTCTCATTAAATAGTAAAGTGCAATGTAATTTTAAGTGGTAGACCTGGTATTAGGATTCCTGTTGCTATAAATATGGAAACTGAGGTCAAAGGAAATTGAACTCAAGTCAGAAAATGTAAAATCAAACAGTTTTTTTGAGGCTGAACTTCAAGAACTTCACTAGTTTGGTGAAACGTGAAACTCTAGACTGGTATGAAAAAATGCCAGATAATGAGGGCTCCATAATATATAAAATATGGGAGACAATCCAGTATTAGGATTAAGAACACATGGAATCAGAAAGGTTTAAACTAGCTGTGGCACTTGCTTTCTAGCTGAGTGAACTTGAGAAAACTATTGAGTCTTTGATGGTTTCAAGCTCTTCTCCTTGGAAAACAGGAACAGCCCCTGCAGGAACAGCCCCTGCTGAGGTTCTTGCAGAAGCGAATGAAATGCATGAAATGCGAAGCGAATGAAATGCCGGGACAAGGCATTTAACACTAGATAAGCATGTGCTGGCTGTTCCTGATTTCAAAAAAGAGACAACATCTTCATTTTCTGCTCTTGACTGGCCTTTAAGGGACAAATGCAGGGAGGAAGAAAGCCCAGAGGTGAGAATTAGGAACTCATTTTGGAAAAGGTGTGACGGCCATGCTTTCCTGGGGGCATATAAACAAGTGCTGTGGTGAGAATGACTCTCTGGGACTCTTCTTGTTAACGTGCCTCATTAATTTGTCTCCTTGTATCTTGGAATTCTCTATTTTTATGATATTGACAGGTCACTTACCAAAATGCCTCAGAACCATTTTTAAGAGTTCCCGGTAGCAAACAGAAAATGCGTGCTCAAGGATGCTCTTTCGGGGTTGTGATTTTCCCAACAAAGAGTGCCCAACAGCACTTGCTTCCTGCTACACAGTTCAGCCTATTTTTCCACTTGGCCCCAGAATGCCGCGGAGGGGACCAGGAAAGGAATGCTTTTCCTGGTGGGGGGAGGCAGGGCAGTTTGACATCATCAGAGGAGTTAGGCACGCAGAAAATGGCAAGCAAAAGGACAGGGAACTGCGCAAAATCGCTTCTTTTAATTTTGTGTTACTTAGACCCCTGCGGATTCATAGATCATATTAGAAATAGCCACCATGTTCCAGTGTATTTTTGTTGAACATGACCTGCTTTTCAGATGTCTGCCAGCGATTCCAGTTGCTTCTCCAGGTCCTCTGTCCTCAGCAAGCTTCGAGGCCAGGTTGCTGGGCTCCTCTGTCCTACTTTGTTGAGCTGATCGTTCAGGATGCGAGGAACAGGAAACTGCACACTAGCTTAAGTATAAAACTACGCCTGGAGCAGTAAGTCTGCAGACAGATGAAACAGCCTTGGCGCAGCGACTCAACAATTTCATCCAGAAACTGGGCGCTATTCTACCTCTTCCACCCTGCCTTCTTCTGCGTGTTGTTTGCCCTCAAGCTGGTCTCTTCCTAGTTGCATATGGCTGCCTGGGCTCCGGAAATCACACTCTCAGCCCTGCTTCCGGAGTATAAAATGAAAGGGTCAAGAAAGCACCTTCCTTTGCAGGCCTGGCTTCTTTTTTTTCTTTCAGCAGTAAACAGAATTATTTCCAGAAACCCTGCGGGCAGGTTTCTCCTAGCTCTCTAGCCAGGTCGTGTAACATGGCCCTGCATGAAGGAACAAACTCTGGGAAATGCAAACGTGGTGAGTCTGACTGACCTAAGGTGATCATGATTCACCTCCTAGGCTAGGCACATTGCTCTCGTTAACAAAACTAGGGCACTATTAGAGAAGGCAGAAGGCCACGGCAGTGAGTGGAATTTCCTATACTGCATGTCCCTGGTTTTTTTTTTTTTTTCTCTCCTTTTTCTGCATTGTGAAATGGCATTTTTTGTTTCTGATATCTCAAGATCTCCATGTGGAACAAGCCCTGGGCAACTGAGAGGCAAAAGGTCGGCTGGCAGGTTACAGCTGAGGTGTCGCATCTGATTGGCATGATCTTGGCCTTGGATCTGATCCTGATGTTTTCAGTGACCCTGGAGGAAACTATCAGCAGATCAGAGGGACCAATGTTAGCTGTTCACAGCTCACCGGAGGCTGGTCTGCCGACTGTGATCCGTACAGGGAGGCTGGAGTGTCTATCCCAGCAAGAATCCGGGCGGTTTGTCTGCCCTGGCTCTGAATCCACCTCGCCGGGGCTCGGAGCTGGCAGGCCACACCCCTGCAGGCCCGGCCAGTATGGGACAGCAGGGCTGCAAGGCTGGGACCGGGAGAAGGGGCGCCCTCTTCCCCTCTGCTGCTGGGCTGCCCGCAGCTTCTGTGCCTCCCCCTCCCATGCCTATCCAGGTCAGCAGCAGAAGATGAGCCAGTGTGTGGCTTCTCTAACACTTCAAGAACCAGCGTGGTTGGATCCCCCTCGGAGACCTGAGCACCCCTGTTCCTCTAAGTTTCTAAACTGTAACAATCCTGACCTCTCCATTTTCTACTCCCAGCCAGACAGGCGATAGCTGCTTCCTGCCGGTGCTGCCTCTGTGACGTCTCATAGATCTCTCTTTGCCTCCTGATTGCCCAGCTAACAAGTGTGTATGTGTTCATCTACATGTTAAATTCCCTGTTCGAACGATTGGCGGGACTCCCCTCTTGTGACCGGACAAGACTCAGTAGTGCTGTCATAAAGAGACGGACAGCCAAGGGCAGGGTCCTGAGATATCCACACTTCCCCCCCTCCCCCCGAGTTGTCTACTGTGGGAGGAGGTTGCCTTTCCTAAGCCTCCAAGGGAAGATAAGGACAGGTAAGAACCATTGTTGATTATTTTTTATAATTTTTTTATGTTTATTCATTTCCTGAGAGAGAGAGAGAGAGAGAGAGAGCTATCAGGAGAGAGGCAGAGAGGGAGGAAGACACAGAATCTGAAGCAGGCTCCAGGGTCCGAGCTGTCAGCACAGAGCCAGACACGTGGCTCCAACTCCTGAAGTGCCAAGATCATAACCTGAGCCGAAATTGGATGCTTAACGGACTGAGCCACCGGGCTTGCCTATGTTTGTTTATTCTTGAGAAAGAGAAAGGGAGAGACAAGCATGAGTGGGGGAGGGGCAGAGAGAGAGGGAAACACAGAATCCGAAGCAGGTTCCAAGCTCCGAGCTGTCAGCACAGAGCCTGACACAGGGCTCGAACCCATGAACTGTGAGATCATGACCTGAGCCAAAAGTCGGACACTTAACTGACTGAACCACCCACGCGCCCCAAGCCATTGTTTATTATTAATGAAGGTTCAGGACGCACACAGTTCTGCGGAAACCCTAACTCCGGTGAGCAGCGCTAGACCAGGTGAGGGCCCAGATGACTAACTAGAAGGAGTCTGAGCAATCACGCTTTTTCTGGGCCCCTTTCAAAGCAGGAGAGCTGCCGCAGGCAAGGAATACATCGAGGCTTGTCCTGTCCCCCCAAATCACGGGACCAGACAAACCATCAAAGGTGATGGGTAGTGGTAGTATATTCTGAGAGAAGAAAACCCAAAGACCAGAAATCTCAAAAGACTGAATCCAAAGAAAAGATGTGAAGTCGAAACACAGTCTGTTAGTCTCTTTCACCGTCCTTCCAAAAGCTGGCCTCTCAGCAGTAGCCACACCTTCCATCATTTCATTCCTGAAGATACTAGACGTGGCATAAGGGGCAGGAATGGCAACATACAAGCCAGACCTTGCATTGCGAGTAACTTGCTTTGCGAGTGTTCTGCAGCGCTTATGTCTAATAAATTTTAACTCGATAAACGAGCGATGCACACGGCTCTCAATGTCACATGATCACAATGGAGCCAACGGTTGTTGCAATTCACTTTGATACACAAGTGCTTTGGATTACAAGCATGTTTCCGGAACAAATTCTGCTCGCAAACCAAGGTTTTATTGTAATGAGATGGAAAAATGTTGGCCTGTGTCTCTAGAGATGAAGTTGTGTTACTTAGAGTAACTTAACCTCTCTGGATTTCACTTTCCAAATCTGTGAAATGGAAAGGTTGAGCTATACAGATGTCTGAGGCCTACCTACCCTGCAAGTCCTATTGACCTACACTGAAAACACATCGAAAAGGGCCAGGACTTGTAGATGTCATTTTCTAAAGAAACCTGTCCAGGAAAAATAAGTCTAATGAAACAAGATAGTGCCAAATCGGGAAGTCTGATTCACCTTAGACTAAGTAAAAACTGTCAGTACAAATATATTGCAATCCCCTAAACTGTGTGTGTGTGTGCACGCGTGTGTGTGCGCGCGTATGTGTGTGTGTGTGTGTGCAAGGCTAGCATTTTCCAAGTTTTCATGGTCTTTCACAAAATGGGTTTTTTATTCAAAAAGTTTGGAAACAAACTGTGGTTTGTTCAACAAAACTGTGGCAGACTTCTAGTCCCCAAATCCACTTTCTACTTCGTCCTCAGTTTTAATGTTACTTTAGTATGATTTGTGCCAGCAATATGTCGAGGTCCACAGTGCTGAACTGTGACTGACTTACTTAAGCTCACCACAGCTTCCTTTGCAGCTATCGGCAGCCAAATCATTATAGATAGCCAAGGAACCTTGTTCTTTCCAGAAGGATCTCCAAGGATGACTTTTCAGGAGTGTATGCTTTGAGGGATGCCTAGATGGCTCAGTCAGTTGAGCAGAAGAGTATGCTTTGAGATTACCGACCTGGGCTACCTTAATCACAAACATGATTTAGGTGAATGCTCTTTCTGACTGATCAAGCCAGGAAGTATTTACCTTTTAGACATTTCTCACATAAAACATTCACTCTGATTGCTCCCAATAAATAAAAACCTATGCATTAATTTGTGTACTAAATCATACCTTGCCCCTGTTTTTAGAAAGGATTTAGAATGAATGAAAAATCTTTTGCCCAAAGAGGAACATGTGTATTAAACACTTTGTCTATCATGAGCACTTGGGAACTCCTACTTTCTGAGAGTATGACATATAACATTCATGTTAATCAATCTTTTAGAAATAGCTGTGTCAAGTAAAAAAAACCAAAAGAGGCTGAAATGCAGTAATTCTCAGTTTTGTGTACTAAAATCACCTGTGGTGCTTTACAAGGAAAATTACAGGTCTCTTCCTTCCATTCCACACCCTTTTGGATTTAATTCATTTGTCAGTAGCTCGGGCATCTTTAATTTTTAAAGCCCTCTGGGTAATTGTCATGGACAGCCAGGGCTGAAATATCATGTTTTGTAAATCACAGAAGCTGTGACATTTCAAGACGCTTGGTAAGTAATGGTGGAAATAACACTGTAATTGGTATCAATTCTGGCTCTGGTTCCAGAACTCAGTAGCTCGGTGACTCTGGGAAGATGACTTAAAACTCAGCCTTAACATATTATTCATAAAGATGTGCTATAGATATAAACATCTGATGTTTATAAACGCATATGATAAAGTATAAGGAGTATGAAAACTTTTAACATAGTATTGAATGGTGTTTTTCTCTTTATGAGAGAAGTGTTCCTTCCCTTGTATGCAGGAAAAATCTGTTAATCCAATGGAGTTCAAATTTCTGAGGCCTTTCTGGACTCAATTAGAATAGCTATCTTATCTGTATTTCTGCAGTATCTTCTAAATTACCCAGTCACACTGATCCTGATAACAGACACCCTCTCCCACCCCCCACTGGTACAGAACAAGCCTCTAAGAATCAGGAGAATCCTTTTCTCAGTATCCAGAGTCTAGCAATATTAGCTATCATTGAAGACAGCTAGAAATAGCCCTAATCGAACAGTTACCTATTTCTCTCCTCTTTTTCAAAAGCTGAATCTTTTTTCATCAGTCCTTTTACCTGTGGAACGCCACCATTATGGAAAAAAAAAAAAAGAAGAAAACAACAGAGGAAGGGAGGGCTTCTAAGATCTCCTCTGGTAATCACAACACTAATGGTTATTATTAGAACCTATCCATAGTGGACATCTGTCTACCCTTAGAGAGACATCATACTTAATTCTCTTGATCATCTGACTAAATAGATGTTACTATCCCTAACTGAGGTTCAGAAGGCTTCTTTAATTTGCTCCAGCAGGTCAGAAGGGCAGGAGGTGAAGTGAGGACTCGAATGCAGCCCTCCCACCAGAGCCCGAGATCAAGCCCCACACGCACCTTCTACATCCTGGGATACACTTGATAATTCCATTCCCGGGTGTGCACAGCTCAGGGACGAGCAGCCCTGAGTTCACCGGTCCTCCCGCTTGACAGCTAACACATTAAAGCTGCAACTGGTCAGACAGGAAGGTGGAGGCATCGTTCCAAGAACCAGTTCCTCTTGACGATACAGTCAGCAAGAAGGGTCCCAAACGTAACTTTAAAGCGCGCGGAGCTCGCAGTCCAGTCCGGCTCAACGCACGAGGTCCCTGGGATCCAGTCAGAAAACGCCTGGAAACCTCTGGAAAGAGAGGCGCGGGGCCCTCGTCCTCGCTCCCCGGAAGTCTTGGCCACTCCGTGGTCCTCGCGTTTCTCGAAAGGACCTCAGGCCTCCGACTTCCAACCTTACACGCTCCCGCCCCACTCGTGCAAACACCTGCTGCCACAACCCTGTGCTTCCGCGTCCCGCCCTCCGGAAGTGACGCAGAGGAAGCGGCTCTCCTCCCACGGGGGCGGGGAAGGAAGATGGCGGCGCCCAGCAGCCGCTGAGGAGAGGGGACACGGGGCGTCCCGGGGGGCGGCCGGACTCGTGCGTGATGGCCGCATCCCCTCACACTCTCTTCTCACGCCTCCTGACAGGTACTGCACCCGCCGTGGGGCACGAGTTTGGGGAAATTCTCATCTTTTTGCCACGTGCCGCGCCGTGGTTCCGGTCGCCTGCAACCTTGGGAGCCCTTGGCGCGGTCGGCTGGGCACCGGTGGGCGGGGGAAGTGACCTTTGGAGCAGCCTGCTGTGAAGAGAGGAGGTGGAGCTGGGGTCTCGCATTGCGCTGTGGTCCCCACTGCCCGCGTCCCTCTCCCCCGGGGGGCTGGTGTCTGGTGCTGCTTTCGGTTTTCCGAGCGGAGGCTGCCCGAGAGGACGGAGCAGAACCCTGGGGCCCCGCGAGGCTCCTGGCCGCCCCGAGCCTCGGTTGCTAGTTACACGTGTAAGTTACTCGTCATTTCCCCTCGTAAGGACAGGCGAGCGCTTGCTTTGCCCTCACGCAGAAGCCTTGTTCCAATAGAAAGGCTCGTGATGACAGGGAGGATAACGTTGTCGTGATAAGGCGGTGCAGATGATGACAACCGCAGACGGCGGGGCACAGCCCCTCTCAAACTTCTGGCTTTCCGCCATCGGCGGGGGCCCCCATACCATCCTCCCACTTGAAAGATCTGTAACAACTATACGTTGAAGGTGGCCTGCGCCCCGGTGGCCCTTTGCGCGTCTCAGCTCAAGTGCCACCCTATTTAAGGTAGACCCCTCCCCCACTTCCCACATCACTTCTGTTTCCCCACGGTTAGCACACTGTGTGCTTGTTATTCATATACAGGTTTATTGTGTGTTTCTCCCAAATAGAATGTCAACCCTGTGAAGATCAGGGACAGTTTCTCCTCTCACTCATCTCTGTGCCCCCAGAGCCCGAATCGGTGCCCGGTGTTTATTGTTGGCTCTTAATATTTATTTGCCGATGCATGATATTTGTTCATTCATTATGGAGATACTAAAGAAATGTTAAAGAGGAAGCTGGGAATTGTTGTGCCCCCAGTAGTTTTGATGATAACAAATGACTGTGTGAGGAATGTGTTCCTCGTGGTCTCCTCACCCATCACAAGTTCCCTGGAGCGCCCAACGATGTTGATCACAGTGACTCTATGAAATTCCTTTCTTTCTCTTAATGAAATAACAAATACTAACTTTAAATATTAAATATTGTGTTAAAATAAGCACGTTATGTTATAGGTCTCTTGGCTGTGAAATCTCAGAGCATATCATATGTGTTCCCTGGAATTGAGTTTACACATCTATAAAATGAGGGAGGCTGTTGAACGAGATGATCTCAAAGGTCCCTCTGGTTTAAAAAGAAGGGAGGAGGCGAGAGGAAGTATATGGGCGAAACCAGATTGGCCGTGGTTTTAGTAATTATTGAAACTGGGGTGTAAGTAGTGGGAGCTCCTGTGTTCTTGCGTAATTGTGTGATGGAATTTCTTCATGATGAAAAGTTCTCTGCTTAAAAGGTCTGTGATTCTTTTTCCTGTCCTCCCTGACCCTGAGTGTTCTTTGATCCTGACCCCAGGCCCTCATTCTCAGGGGAGCTCCCCCTTTCTGCGTGCTTGAACTGTCACCTCTGTTTTCCCAGGGTGCAGTCCTCAGACCAGCTGCTTTTCTGCTTCCGCCCGCCGGTTCTGTGCTTTTCTGCTTCCGCCCGCCAGTTCTGTACTTTCTGCTTCTTAGAAAGCAATCTCACTAACTGCTCGGCGTTCCCCAGTTCCAGTAAGCGGGCTGCAGGGGGTCCACATGCTTTGTTGCTGGCTCAGTCTTTTCAAAGCTGGTATGAGAGGAATTAATACACAGTTCAGCTTCCTGAAACCACGAACACAGTTGCCAAAAACCTGCCAGGAAGCGGTCTGTCTAACCTGCTAGTGATCCACTTGGAAGGTCATTACAAGAGCCTGATTCAGGGAGGCGGCATGGTTGGAAAGGGTGGCAGAAAGGAAGGGCGGGACTATATTAGGTATCTAATGGTTATGTCTGCTTTTGCTTCTGAAGATTCAAAGTGTTTTATAGCCATTAAAGGAGTTCAGGATCTTTCAGTTACCTGTGTAACTGCTTTATTTGCCATCATGGGGGTGCCTGGGTGACTCAGTCAGTTGAGTGTCTATGACTCTTGATTTCAGCTCAGCTCATGATCTCATGGTCATGGGATCGAGCCCGGTGTCAGTTCTGTGCTGGACATGGAGCCTGCTTAAGGTTCTACCCCACCCCTGCCCCCAGCCTTGTGTGTGCACAGACCTGCTTGCTCACTCTCTCTCTCCCCCCAGGAGAGTTCTACACTTCATCTTAGCCAAAAGACCGAGAAGAAATCCAAAAAAGTTCTACCATCATGACTCGGTATTGATGTGAATAGTGGATATGGCCACATGTTTACAGATTTTTAATGTAAATATTGTAAGCTCTGTGTATCTTCAAACCTACATTTAAGTAGGGCTGAAGTGTCTTTTAGTTTCTAGGCACTGATGCCTAGAAATATAACGTGTTTTCACCGAATGAAGCATTCTCATCATTTAAAAGTGTAATTTCCTGGCAGTTTTCTTTTTTTCTTACTACTGTTTTGTTAAATCTGGTTTGACACACTTGACCTTGAGAGATATTTTCCAAGGTGGTTCTTTCCTTCCCAGCAACTTGCATTTCTCACTGGACCAAATGAACTCAAAACTGGGTTTGAGGGAGGCGCCTCGGTCACTCAGTCAGTTGAGCGATCCGCTCTTGATTTCGGCTCAGGTCATGATCTCACGTTTCAGAGATCAGGGTCAAGCCCTGTGTGGGGCTCTGCACTGACAGTGGGGAGCCTGCTTGGGATTCTCTCTCCTTCTATCTGTGCCCCTCCCCTGCTTGCAAGCTCTCTCTCTCTCTCAAAATAAATAAACTTACAAAAGAAAAAACAACCTAGTTTTGAAATTAAGGCCCAAAACAATAAAACTTTGATGTTTTCTTGACATAATCTCTTAATATTAAAATCCTGTCTTCCAGGGTGCCTGGGTGGCTCAGTTGATTAAGTGTCTGACTTTCGCTCAGTTCATGATCTCGCAGTTTGGTAGTATGGGTCCCATGAGCTGTCAGCACAGAGCCTGGAGCCTGCTTCAGATTCTGTGTCTGCCTCTTTCTCTGTCCCTCCCTCACTCACTCTCTTGCTTTCTCTCAAAAATAAACATTAAAAAAAAAATTTAAATCCTATCTTCCCAAAAAACAAGCGTCAAGGCAATAAAAGGAAAATTACACACCATCAGAGGAAAAAAAAAGAGCCCTTGACTCTCAAGAGGACTCATGTGAAAGGAAATTTCGGAGGACGGGGTTTCCGGGTTGCTACTCTCTCCTGTACGCATGCGCAGGCGACGCATACTCATGTGTATGGAAAAGAAGTATTTCACAGTTCACTGCGGTTGTAGAGTGTGATTTCAGTGAAAAAGTGCCGATTCCGGTCTGAGATAATGCCGCGTGTTCTGAGGGGCAGTGATGCTCCTGCCCAAAGTCGTAGTAACTCATGTAGGAAATCCAGCCATCGAACGGTATCCCGTCACTGTATAGAGAGCTCCGCGAAGCTCTTGTAGCAGAGCTGAGTAAAGGGCAGTCAAGGAACCCAAAGATACGATGGAAAAGTTTGCAGTAAGAAGCGCCATGAAGAGGAGCGAGCGTAATGTGCCAGAGTAGTTGAAGAGAGACTTTGAAAATTTGACAGGCAGAGAGCGGAGGCACGACACCAGAAGCCGGGAAGCATCAACAAAGATGGACACGTTGTGAAATGTGTGGGGTGCCCCGCGGAGCATGAGGAGTTACACGCACGTGTCTAGGCCAGTAATGTCTGTGCTGGGCTTCCAGAAGACAGCCTGTGACCACCCATCCATGTGGAGGTACTGAGCGTGGTGGGAGGCAGGCATGATGGCTCTGGGAATGAGTGGACGGTTCGAAGTTACCCTACAACTGCATGTGCTCAGGGACCGTAAGCAGCGGGACGGGGTTGTCTTAAAGTGGCCACACACAGCAAGAAGAGATGCCGTGAGAGACTGAGAAGCGGTGCGTGGAGGTGGTGGAGAACCAGAAATATTTAGTGTCGCGGGAGTGATAAAACCCTCCTTCCACGGCCCTACCCAGAAGGGTTTGGGTTTGCTATATGGGAGGAGGTGCGGTTTCATTAAAAGCCAAGTTCAGACAGCGCTGTTTGGCTTCTTTCTGACATGAGTGATAGAGCCCCACCTCACTGAGGATTGTTTCCCCTTTTAGTTACTCGTCTTCCCCAACATGGCCAAAATACTAATCTGAATGTATTTTCCAGTTTGCTGTTACTGAGAAAAACTTTCTCTCATTTTCTACCATTTGAAACCATTTTTTTGAAGTTTATTTATATATTTCGGGAGAGAGAGAGAGAGAGAGGGAGAAAATTGCAAGCAGGTTCTGCGCCATCAGCACAGAGCCTGACGTGCAGATCGATTCCAGGAACCATGAGATCATGACCTGAGCCGAGATCAAGCATCAGATGTTTAACCAACTGAGCCACCCAGGGGCCCCTCTACTGTTTTACAAGTGACTGAACTGTTTGTTTTATATTTCCTCAAAAAGATTGGCAGTGTGGGCATTACAGCATTTGACATAATAAAAGCATCAGGATCCCCAAAACGAAAAATTTCCCCATCCCCGCTGAAGAACTACACTGCCTTGGTGCCCAGACCTGATCACTGCCGTGGTTGGCAAGTCCCATCAGCGGTCTAGCCCCATCACCCATGCGTTGCTTACCGCGATGGCTGGCTTCGCTTCAGGATAGGCGCCGGCAGCATTTGGTGAGAAGCCCTGATCATGTGAACACTGTTTTCCCCTTTTCTCTGTTACAGGTTGGGCGGGAGGATGTGTCTGGTTTCTGGAAAGAAGAGCTATGCAGGAATCACCCCGCGAGTTCCTGCATCGTTTCAGGAGCGTCCATAAGCAGTGGATGACATTTCAGCACTTGACCTTCCTCAAACGCACGGTACGTTCGGAAGAGCACACTCACTCTGCTGCCATCTGCCCTTTCTTTCTTCGCAGGAGGGAATTTGAGAAATTCCTGCTGTAAGAAGTACTGCTTGGGAAAGACTTCTATTTAGTGTCCTCTCACGTTTATCCAAAACTTTAATTCCTTGTTTTTATTATTCATAATCGAAACCAGAATAACCCTGGTGTCTGAGGTTAAAAGTATCATCATGAACGTATTGATTAAGTTTAGAGGAAGATTGAAAACTTCTGGCATATTTCATCTCGGGTAAAATTAGGAAAAGCTGAATGATTATCATACATCTCTTTACATTCTGTAAAGTTCTGTGACTATATCAGTAATGTAGAAATAATATCTTCAATAGTGTGACCCCTGTTCCTCCATCTGCCTTGTATCTCAGTCTTTTAAACACATGTATTTCTTTTCTTTTCTTTAATTTTTGAGAGACAGAGAGAGACAGCACGAGCAAGGGAGGGTCAGAGAGAGAGGGAGATACAGAATCTGAAGCAGGCTCCAGGCTCTGAGCTGTCAGCACAGAGCCCGACGTGGGGCTTAAACCCATGAACTGTGAGATCATGACCTGGGCCGAAGCCGGATGGACGCTTAACGGACTGAGCCACGCAGGTGCCCCAAAACACATGTATTTCTGAGTAGACTCAAGCAAATTGAGATCTTCTAACTTGCTAGGCACTTTCTAGCGAGCATTGCTTACACATCTCAGCCCTCTAGGTTGGCTTCCTGATTGTGTGGACACCGTGGTAACTGATTCTTAATTACCAGTGAGGGCATCTGCCATTTTCTCAAATAGAAAAGTACAGAATGGAGAAATGAGAGCTAAAAACTCATAGTTATGACATAGGTATGAACAGTTAGCAAATCCATCCTCTAAACTCTGATTTGATACTTGTCTTCATCTTTTTTAACTTAAACCTTAAAAGTAACTTAAAATCTTAATGAAACTCATTATTTTTGATAAGAGATTTACATTTCCAGAAGTGTCTGGACTTCTTAAGTTGGGGACCAAGGTTATAATGGCTATTGAGAAGTACGTATATAATGCCTTTTTTGTGTAAACGCAACTCTGGTTTGTTGCGAGTTTCTAGTTCTTTTCTAGAACTAGTGTGTGAGCTTTCAAGGCTTTGTGGTACAACTGAAGATCACTTACCTGGTTGTCAGAATAGGTGGCTCCATGTACCAGGGACACTTGCCGCCAACTGGCTGTTGACTCTTAACTGTATGACTAACTCGTCATTGACTGTATCACTGTATTTCTGAGCCTTGGTTTTCTCTTCTGTAAGTTAAAGAAACAGATACTGATACTGACCATTTTCTTAAATAGCCTTTTGGAAGGAAACTTATAAACTATAAAGATACGTATTCTGCACAACTAGAAAGCACCCTACTATGTTAGCAGTAGCTCCTACTCTTCACTAGTATGTGGTAGAGACCACCCGACTCTAAAACTCACGTGCTTTCCACATACACAGTGCTCTAATGTCACTTGGCCCTGGATTCTCCCCCACTGCTGAGCCCGTCTCTGCACTGTTTGCCTGGGAACATGGAAAGTCAGCAGGTTGACTTGGGCTCTCGATGATGGAAAACGTTTTCGTTGCATCTGGAGTGTTAATATCCAGTTTGTGGTACTGTGTTGGGGGAAGTGCTGGAGGGGATGAATAAGAATTTTTTTTTTCTTTCAAGGAACTTAAATATCTAGGACTTTGTAAACCACGTAAACCACAGAATTAAAAATCCCTGCTGAGGCATTATTCATAGTCTCCATACCTTTTAGCATGGAGATTTCCATGTAGCAGACGCCCCACTATTTGTTAATTCAGCATCTATTTACAGAGGTGTAGGGAAACCTCTCAGGCACTGTATCAGACCGATGGACAACTGTGTTATCAGACAACTGTGTAAGGGCCTTTTGAGCCTTGGAATGATAGTAACATGCCCTTTTTTGGTTTAGTATGTCACACAACTGAACCGAAGCCTCAACCAGCAAGTGAAGCGGAAGCCAGAGCCCATGGCGCCCCCTTTCCTTGAGAACACCCCTCTGACTGAGGCCAAAGCAGAAATCTGCGAGGTGAGACCCCTATCACTCCCCCGCCCACCTTTGTCCGGAAATCCCAGTGAAAAAACATTGCTGGACCCGGACTCGGCCTCCGTAGTTGAAGGTGCACTGGACGTGGGAAGGGAGACGAAGGATGAAAAGCAGTGGAGAGAGATGAAGCTCCGTCTGGATGAGTTGCCAGGAGTTTTGGCACGGCTGTCCAAGATCAAGCTCACAGGTACATTGCTTTTCTGGCGCAGTGAGGGGCTTACTCAAAGCTGTATTTGTAGCCAAACGCCGCACCGAAAGGAGGGTCTTGAAACTGCCCATCTGCCATTAGTCTTTTGCTGTCTTGGACGTAACTGAGATTTAAAATTGAGTTTTCCAAATTCCCTTTACACAGAACTGTGAATGCTTTCACACTAAACCTGTGGTATTAAGACTAGTCTCTTCTTTATTTGCAATTAAAGCAGCACGCCTGTCCTGCTGATTTCCCGACCCTTGTGTTTTTATGCCAGCTGTCCTTTAAAGCGGTGCTGGGATGACGAGTTCTGTGTGAGTCCTGGAAACAAAACTTCCTGCACGCCCGCGCTTGGCACGCAGCGAACCCGCAGTGGGCATGGTGCTCCGGTGGGTTTTGCTTCTTGCGGGGCCTTTGGGACCCCCAGGCATGCGGGGATTTAGCGCGCTTCTCTGAGAAGGAGGTCTGGGACCAGGTTTTCGTTGCCTGCGGCTAGCAAACGTACCGGACCTTATCGTGCACATTGGGTATGAACCCATTGTTATGTCCGTTGGTTTTCACAGCCACGGGGGAGGCAGGCAAAGCCTGATGGTTGGCATCCCGTCTCGTAGCTAAACTTAGAAGTTTAGCTTGTGGTGGGCTAACCGTGCGTAGAAGCTGTGTTCCTGGTCATCCAGCGGCTTGAAGACCCGGTCTCTCCTCCTCCAGGACGAGCATAGGGAGAAGTACAATGGGTGAATAATAAAGTTAAACCGGGTCCTCTTTGAGGAGAGAAGTGGGAACTCATGTTACGGAGTCAAAATGGAGAAAGGAACAGATGAGACAGAGAGGCTTCTGAGAGTAGAGAAAACCAGGAAAAAGGTGGTGTGTGTGTGTGCATGTGTGTGCGTGTATGTGTACGTGTGTGTGTGTGTGTGTGTGTTTCAGAGGAGTTGAGCCTGAAATCCAAGGGGAAATGGCCAACCAGGTAACTTCTTTCCTCGGTAACCAAGGTCACTTAAAAAATCTTTTTGTTGTTGGGGGATGAGAAGTGGCCATAGGGAGTCTGACAGAAGAGCTGAAGAATGATCCTAAGACTTGCTCTGAAGCAGTGGGGCCAATTCCAGGAGGCCTCCTTGCAAACACGCCCTCGTGCTTTAGGGTAGCTGAGCAAGGAATCATCACAATTCAATGAACGTTACTTTTGTCCTTTAAGTAAGTGGTGTGTGTGTCATGGTGCTGCCGTGGTAAGAATGACTCCAGATGCCCAACATGAGGAGGCCACCCCAAAAATGAGTCCTCTAGTCTGAAGGCAGCTGCAGTGACCCCTTCCAGCAGCAGGAGCGTCTTGCTTTGCGAGCACCATTGTCACTGGACGTGTCCACGTCAGTGTTCCCGTCTCGTCCTGCAGACCGCCTCTCTCTCTCTGTCGCATTCCCGGCAGTAATACCAGCGTTCTCTGCTTCCCCTAGACTGGAACCCTTAGAATCGTTCTTAAGTCTTTGCTCGGTAGTCTCCCTTCATCTCCAGTCTGACATCCAGCTGTTAGCGCTGAAAGTCTTTTGTGATGCCCGTGAGAGTTCTCACCCGCATTTCTGAGGTCCTAGCCGGGATCCAAAACATAGGACGCCTTTGGTTAGCACAGCAGCTCCTGGCCATGATCTCTGCCTGTCTTCCCCTGCCGGACCACGTTCCTAAAACCCTGCTCCCATGGGTTCCTACCCTGCTCAAGAGTCTGCAGTCTCTCCTTACGGCCTCTTGCCTCTGCTCTGCCTGACCTGGGAGGATTGATTCAATCTTCCCCACAAGCAGACTCCCCCCCCCACCCCCCACCGTCCTGCCCATTAGCTCGTCCTTACACCCACCATCTCCTCCTGCCCCCCTTATATCCCATTAGAGCCATTCAGGACTTCTCCATTAAGCCTTCTCTTGCCCCAAGTCTCTCTTCCCAAAACTTAGAATATGGCTTTGAAGTCCAGCAGACTTGAGTTCAGATCCTGGCACGTTCACTTACTAGTCAGGTGAGCCTTTGGGCTGTCTCCCAGCCTTGGTTAGATGGCTTCCTTCTGTGTAGAGCAGGAGCAACAATAAGTCACCGAAGAGCTCACGCACACAGTGCATTCAGAGTTCCCAACAGCACGCGTGGTGGGCAGGGGCACCTCGAAGGTTAGTTTCCAAATGATTACAGGTAGACGTCTGATTGTCTATTTATCGAATGTGACATTTCCCCTAAGATGTCTGCGGACAAACATCGTGCCGTCTCCCTGCTGAGCACGCGTAGCTCTGCGTACAGTGCTTCTCATTTATAAGGACTTGATTTTAGGAGGGACATTAACAACTGGAAGTTGTCCAGGGGAGGGCAAGAGCGAGCGAGAGGGGAGCTGGGAACCCTGTCACTTGGGGATTGAGGTGGTTTTTCTTGGGAGAGAGAAGGGAGGAGGGGAAAGCAGACGAAAGGAGAATGGACACACGAAGGCACCATGCCGGTATCTGTAGCCCCTTTGACTGGACGGAGCAGCGCTGCTGATGTCCAGTCGAGGGCAGAGCCGGGGAGGGGGGCCCGCGCATGCCAGCAGCGCGAGGGAGAGCTCGCCGAGCGATCGGGCGTGAGGTGGGCCGTGCTGTGAGGCGGTGGTCCTGGTCACCGGGACCGACCACGTGGAAGAAGATCGTCTTCGAGAGAAGTTGACGCGGGGCCCCCTGCATCGTCTAGTGGGTGGAACTCGGTGATACTGACCCTGAGAGCCTGCCTCCCCTTCGGTGTTATTTGTGGGGCGTCTCCCATGCACCTTCGTGCTGGGTGCTGAAGATACAGAGATGTGGGATTTCTGTCCTCAAGGAGAAGCTGGTAGTCTGGTGGCGGAGATTTTATAGGCCTACACCTGTATAAAAATAAAACCACGGCAGTCAGATACATGTGCGTTTCAAACTCAGAACTTTTATGACCTTTATGATCTCGGGTAACTGACTGCACCTTGGAATGGCGTAGTCTCGTCACCTGGAAAATGGAGGGACTGGTCCTCAGTTTACAGCCTCATCATGAGAGGATTAACTGAGACGTGCATGTAAAACACCCACGGGCCCAGCACCTTCTGGGCACTTAGCTGTTATGCATACTGTTACTATTACTGTATCCATGCTTGGGGAAATCCGTGTTCGTGGGTAAGGCACTGTGTGGGGACCCAGAGAAGGGAGTGCTTCTGCCCTTGAAGGGGGTTGAAAAGCAAAGGGGAGTTTACGAGATACTGAAGGCAAGGATTGTAAGCGGAGGGAGAAGGCACTGCAAAGGCAAAGAAGTTGGGTAAGTCCTGGCATAGTCTGGAAATGGGGGATGCTGTGAGGAATGCAGCGTGATTTGTGTGTGACACAGAAGACACACTCGCCGAAAGTGTGAAGAGTTAGGCAGGGCCACGTTGCCATGCCTGCATGCATTTCACACTAAGGAGTTTGGCTCTTACATCTCAGCTGCAGAAAGTTCTAGAAAGTTCTTCCAGGAACACGCAATCACTTTGTGTTTTGTCTCATGTATCTTTTTAAGTGACTTAATTACTGCTCAGTTATAAAGGTTTGGGGACCATGTTGGACTTAGCTCCATATGAAGAGTAGGATTGTGGTACTACTGTGGTGGCAGTATCACTGAGCAAGGGTTGCCTGCTTTTGTCAATAAAGTTTTATTGGAATGCAGCCGCACCCATTTGTTCTGTGCTGACATCGTGCTGTATTGGCAGAGCTCTGTATTTGTGATAGAAAACTTGTGGCCTAGGAAACCTGAAACCTTTCGTATCAGGCCCTTTAGAGAATAAACCTTGCTGACCACAGCTGTGGAGCCCAGGCCAGTGAGAGGCAGGAATGATGGCCAACAGGGGCACCTGGGTGACTCAGTCGGTTAAGTGTGTCCGACATCGGCTCAGGTCATGATCTCGCGGTTCGTGAGTTCGAGCCCTGCAATGGGCTCTGCACTGGCAGTATGGAGCCTGCTTGGGATTCTCTCTCAAAATGAGTAAACTTTAAAAAAAAAAAAAAAGAATGATGGCCAACAAATCAGTGGCGGTCAACTGAGTTGTGATTTGGGCTAAACTAAGGCTGTGGTTCGGCAGAGGGAGAGGAGAGAGAGAGCCTGAAGAAACCGAATGAACAGAACCTTATGGAGAGGCGGGGGAGTGCTGGGGCAGCACGAAATAAAAGGTTAAGACACAGAGCTGCCAAGAGTTTGTGCCACGAAGTAAACATTCTCCAGTTCTCTGGGCCCCGTGCTCCGTAGTTTCTTTCACCCAACCCAGTTCTCTCGGAGAGAGCGCAGTGCAGGGACCTCTGGGCCAGAGTCCCTGCCTCTGAATCCTGGCTCTTACTAGTTGAGTGACATCGAGCAAGGTCCGTCTAAAACAAAAGCAAAACGACAATGCTCTGTGCCTCAGTGCCTCAGTTTACCAACCTGCAAACCACATGATACGTACTTCAAGGCATTGTTCTGAGTATTAAATGAGATAAAATTTATAAACTACATAGAAGAGCTCTGCCTGTTTCTCAGGTAAAAAATAAATCTGCTACCTGGGCATTAGAGTGTGAGTTTACTGTCACTGCTCTAGAAAAACTGCCAGCTTTCTGGGAGGGAGACGTGGTGGTGCGGGGCTAGAGTGAATCCCAACGGAAGGGACAGGTTGGTGGGGGAAGATGGCGAGTTCAATTCTTCACTCGTAGATTTTGAGTCTCCTCGGCATATCCTCAGCAGCCAGGTGGTCGTGGAGGACAGGAGCTCAGACAGAACATGGGGGCCGCGAGACTGAGGGGGCCTCAGCGTGGAGCGGCCGGGAAGCCGCGGCAGTACTGACCAGAGCAGGAAGCTAAGGGCACTTGCGTTGCATCCCCGTTTTAAGGATTGGGTAGAGCATGTAATGGAGCCCGCAATGAACTAAACAGCCAGAGGAAGGGAAGCAGGGAAGGACTTAGTCACAGAAGCCAAGAGAAGACACAGTTCATAAAGGAAGTGATCAACACTTTATTTTGTTTTAAAGGAGGCTCCACTCCCAACGTGGGGGTTGAACTCACAACCTTGAGATCAAGAGTAGTGTGCTCTTCCAACAGAGCCAGCCAGGCGCCCCAAGAAAGAGATCAACACTTTTAAATGTTTATTTATTTTTGAGAGAGAGGAAAAGTGAATGTGAGTGGGGGAGGGGCAGAGTGAGGGGGACAGAGGATCTGAAGCAGGTTCTGCACTGACAGCAGAAAGCCTGATGAGGGGCTCAAACTCACCAAGTGTGAGATCAAGAACTGAGCCGAAATCGGATGTTAAGTGACTGAGCCCCCCAAGCACCCCGAGGTTAACACTTTTAAATGCTAGAGGCCTGCTGACATGGCCAGCCAGAAAGAGCTATTTTATTGGGCCGTTAAGAAGTCTGTGTTGACCGACTGCTAAATCAGTAAATACTATTAGCATTTCCTCTTAGAGTCTTAAATGAGGTACTTGAAATGATTAATTTAAAGTAATTCCTTAAGTTTATTTTCATAACGCTCACTTCTTTAGGAACGGACGGGAAAGTATGATAATTTGTTTAGGGTCAGTCTGTTTGCTGGGAGACCACGGCTTCCCCTCATCCTGGCTTTCCTTGTAATGCTTTTCCTTTTCCATGCTTCACAGCGTTGCACCTCTGAATAGGCATTCCAGGTGTAGGGTCTGATATTTAAAGCTCGGTGACTGAAATCTAAAACAATGATTGAATTACTCGTTTAGTAGTACAGAACGCGTTATGTAGTGTGCCCTGACTCATCGGTCCCCACGTGTCAGCGTGCTAATGAGCATGCACAACCCAGGAGTTCGGAGGACACTTCCTGGCCGCCCACCCCTCGATTCAGAGCCTGCAGGCCTGGGGCAGCACCCAGAGATCTGCGTTGTTGACAAGCATACCAGATGATCTGATGCTGGTGGTCCGGGACCACCCTTCGAGCGAGCAAAGTAGGTGTTGCGCAGGAAGGAGTGGCGATCCCAGGCCTGGCGGTCTGGCTGGATGCGGGGAGCACCCACCTCGTGAGAGCCAGAGCGGCCCCGTGACTGCTGGCAGCAGGAAAGCCATCTGGGGCAGGATCTGGACCACACACGTGATGTGTGCAAAAGCAAGACACACAGAGGGAAAGGGGGAGCAGCGGCGTCCCCTGGAGCCGCGGGTGGAGGCGTCCCGGGGCAGTAAATTTCCCCTGGTATCATTTTATGTATTCCATGCCCCAGGTTTCTGGACGGGCTAATTGAATTAAAGTCATTTCCTTCTGCTTATTCCATTTAAAGAGGCGGCACCCTTTGGGTGACCCCTACCCTCTTCTTTGACCTTTTACCTCCCTATTTAGTTTATTACTTGGATTCACACATGTCTTGGAGTCAGCAGGATTTTTTTTTTTCTTTAAGAAAATCCCTGGTATCTATCAATTGATTTCTTTTGGACTCTTAACATCTTGGGCCATTCATTTATAGCTAATGATAGCCAAGGCAAAATATCTGAGAGTCAGCGATCACTTTGATAGAACTAGTCTTTCGTTGCCTCCCCTTGTTTATGGCCATAATATACCAAGGGTAATTAACTGTAGAGTAAGTGAAGGGCCACGTAGTGATCATACTTCTATTTCATTTGTAGGATAGTCGGGTGCCTTGACATTTATGCCAGGATCTGAGCCAAATGTTTGCTGGTAAATGGTATACCGTTTAAAGGTGGTGGGTCGGTTTTTTTTTTTTTTCTTGTACAAAAGGAAGTAAGAATGAATTTATAAAGAAGTAATAATATGTCTCCCTTGAGTAGCTCTTGCCAGTGGAGCTATTTACAATATGTTTTTGGAGTTTGTTGCAAGGACCACACGGGGTTGAAGACATTTTATTTGGGTTAGGATCACAAGAGGCTCTGGTGACTCAGCCTAGTTTATACTTAATATAGGTCAATAAAAAGCAGGGCTTTTTTTTTCCCCTCCCCTGAATAACATCTGTGCTGAAAAGCTACAACAGACTTTCCGAGACCAGAACATGAAACTAGATTGTTAGAACCAATAGGTTATACCGTTGATGGGACTGATATAAACTACAGTCTATCAATGTATAGATTTTTTTCCCCCCTGGAACTTAGAATGCCTTTTATTAATGGAAAAGCAATGAGAATGGAGGATGCAGTTTTACTTTGGTTGCTTGTGTCATTTTTAAAAGTCTACGTAGTGCAGTCTTCAAGCTCTGACATACCGGATAAGGTGCTTTTCACATTTTCTTAAAAATAACGATTCAGTAGAATTATAAGTTCCTAAATTTTCATTTATATTTTCAAATAATTAACGTTAATAATTTTATGCTTAGTAACTGTTTAGTGTTTTATTGTTGCTAACTTTTATTTTTATTTTACTTTAAAAATTTTTTTTTTAATTTTTTTTAATGTTTATTTTTGAGCGAGTGAGAGAACGAGCAAGCATGAGTGGGGAAGGGGCAGAGAGAGAGGGGGACACAGAATCCGAAGACAGGCTACAAGCTCTGAGCGGTCAGCACAGAGCCCGATGCGGGGCTCGAACCCACAGACCGTGAGATCATGACCTGAGCCGAAGTCAGATGCTTAACTGACTGAACCACCCAGGTGCCCCAATATATTTTATTTATTTTTAATGTTTAAAAAATGTTTATTCATTTTTGAGAGAGAGAGAATGAAAGCGAGCATGAGTGGGAGAGAGGCAGAGAGAGGAGGGACAGAGGATCCAAACTGGGTTCTGCACTGGCAGCAGCTGCCCTGTGTGGGGCTCAAACCCACAAACTACGAGACCATGACCTGGGCTGAAGTTGGACGCTCAGCTAGCGGAGCCACCCAGGCAGGTGTCCCTTACTTTATTTCTTTTAATGTTTATTTATTTATTTTGAGAGAGAGTGTATGGGGAGGGGCAAAGAGAGAGGGACAGAGAGAATCCCAAGTGGGCTCCACACTGTCAGCACCAAGCCCTGTGCAGGCTTGAACCCACAAACTATAAGATCATGACCTGAGTTGAAATCAAGAGCAGGACACCTAAGCCATCCAGGTGTCCTGTTGTTTACTTTTAGAAAACAAAATGGAAAATACAGATTAAAAGAATATAATCTCCCTTTAATTTTACCTTTCAAAATTATAACCAATTTGATGATTTGGGCATATTCTAAAATTTTTTTCCATACATCCTATTTGTACGTGTTTGCTTCTTATACAAATATAAGATCACAATGTAAATGCTTTTGTAATTTTTGTAAAATGTTATTCTGTGCATATGATTTGTGTCAGCATGTTTGCCCATTTCTGGTGACCTTTTTTTAAGCTTTAAAAGTAGTGTTTTCTTCTGAAGAAAACACATTATAATATAAAAAAGTCGACTTCATTCTGTGCATTTAATCAGTCTTTTGCATACAGTGTTGCCACCTTTTCCTGTGTGCAGCGTGCATCTTAATAGTACAGCCTCCTGGCTCCGTGGCACATCATCTTCAGAAATGTATTTAACCTCTTTTCCTTCCGTGCTACCTTTTGACATTTATGTAGCAGAATCTTTATTTATTTATTTTGGTGGTTAAAGTTTCCATTGGCCCTTTTTACCTCTCTCCATCTTAATCCATTCCTGAGTGAAGACAAGACCTTCCAGACAGTAGTCACACCCCCAAAAGATCAAAAGGTCTTTGGAGGATAGGCACTTTGTCCATCTACGCTGTTCCGTGCCTAGAGGGAGGGCTGGCGCACAGTAGGTGCTTGAATGAATTCATGGTTGGATTTCTTGTCACCACCCAGCAGTTTGCGTCGGCACGGTTGGCTTCTCACTCTTGGATTTGAAGCTGGACGAGGGAGTCTGTCGGCTTCCCTGGCTGGGGTAATGGTTGCTGGGGACAACGGTCGCTGTGGCCAGAGGAGTCACAGAGGGAGCGGGCTACCAGCAAGGGAATGTCTTCCCTGCAAGGCGTTTCCACTGTGTTTTTGAAACCACAGCCCAGTGTCTTGCTTCCCGAGTCTGGGTTTTAGTGGCAGTCTGCCCCTTCCCTCAGCCATGCCCAGCCTCTTCTCTGGCGCTTCTGCCTGCTGGGCTGAAGAATACCACCCGCGCCAGGATGTAGTATTACGGGGTGTCATGCTACACCAGACTGACACTCTAAAACGCTTGTGCCTTGTCTCAGGGAGAAGTATGGTGCGCAAAGCCCTGCTGCCTTTTTGGTGTGAAGACATCTTTTCTCACCTCAAAATGGTCCTGCTGCGATGGGGAAGGGACTTTTCAGGCAGTGGGTGCATCCTGCCCATGGTCCACCCCGGCCTCTGCCCCCTGCCCCCACCTCTCCACGCCGGGAAGAGATAATGGGTACTGTCAGGTAGCCCTCCCTTCGCATCTCTCTCTCTTCCCGTATTAGTTGGTACTTAGGTGTCCACTTTGTTTACCAATCCAGTGGTGAAAGTAATAATCATCTCTCAGTCACTGTCTTCAACTTAGTTTCGTCTGTACCATATCCGACAAACATTTCTTGAGGGCTGTAGTATATCCTCTCTGCCTGTCTTATTGCCGATGCAGGTCTTTCTCCGGTTTTTGTTTTTGTTTTTATGCCTTCGTTTCCCTTGGTTTCCGGTAGGGGCGGGCCATGAGGATGCTGAAGTGTTCTAAGTTAGATGACCACTGGATGTACTAGGCTCTTCTGTTCTCTGATGATTTAATTGCTTTAAATAAGTGCAATGTTGATGAAATTGATTTTAAGTATAAGATGCTACTGTGGTTGATGCCAGAGGAACGTAAGGATACATTTCATGAGGGTAATAATCATTCTCAGAAAGTACCAACAAATTCGAAGAGGAGAGAGAGGGAAAAGTAAACGAGTTGAGGACGGGCTCGGCTGCACACAACTGAAAACTCAACTCGAAGCTCAGTGACTTCAGTGAAGGGTTTGTTTTCTCTCGTTTCGAGGAGTCTGGAGCCATGAAGTCCAGAGCTTGTGCTATGGGGAATTGTCAACGTACCTGGCTCCTCCTCTTTGCTGCCATTGTTCGCCTGTGGCTTTGGTTCTCAAGACCCCGGGGGGACTGCCACTCCTCTGGGGCCAGAATGACGAAGGAGTCATCATAGGGAGACTCAGCCTTTGTACTTGGGAAGGAAAGCTCTGGACTGGGACTTCTTACGTCTCACGGGCCATGGCTGTACAACTTGGCTCCCTCCGGCCGCAAGGGAGGGTGTGAAGTGTGGCCCCTCCTTACTTCTGTCTTTCCCTGGTGCAATCGGCTGTCAGTAGCCACCTCCCTGTGTCCTCAGAGCGCCCGCATGGCTGTCTCATTAGGCAGTGCATCCCCGTTTTAGGAGGAGGACGTGAGGCTGCCGTCTCTGCACTGTCCACTTTTCCAACGAGGACCAAACACTACCCCTGTGTTGACCCTGGCACCACACCATGTGTGGTGCCTCGAATGTAGAGTTGTTAAGTGAAGGCTGGTTAGCAGCTTCGATATTTCCTTCTCCTGTCGTGGGCGTGGATGTTCACTGATGTGCCAGTACGTTTTCCCTGTCATCCTCTGTTTTTTCAATTTATTTAAATTCATACTGGTTTTGGGAGTAGAACCCAGCGATTCATGCCTTACATGTGACACCCAGGGCTCCTCCCAAGTGCCTTCCTTAGTACCCATCACCCTTCTGGCCCATCCCCCTACCCTCCAGCAACGCTCAGTTCTCTGTATTCTAGCATCTCTTATGGTTTGCCTCCCTCTCAGTTTTTATCTTATGTTTTTTTCCCCTTCTCCTACGTTCATCTGTTGTGTTTCTTAAATTCCACATATGAGGAAAATCATATGATATCTGTCTTTGGCTGGCTGACTTATTTTGGTTAGCCTAATACCCTTCAGTTCCATCCACGTTGATGCAAATGGCAAGGTTTCATTCTTTTTGATTGCCAAGTAATACTCCATTGTGTATATACCACATCTTCCTTATCCATTCATCCATTGATGGACATTTGGGCTCGTTCCATAATTTGGCTATAGTCGATAGCGCTGCTATAAACATTGGGGTATATGTACTCCTTCAAATCAGCATTTTTGTACCCTTTAGATAAATACCTGATAGTGCAATTACTGGGTCGTAGGGTAATTCTATTTTTAATTTTTTGAGGACCCTCCGCACTGTTTTCCAGAGTGGCTGCACCAATTTGCATCTCCACCAGCAGTGCAAAAGGGTTCTTCTTTCTCTGCATCCTCACCAACATCTGTTGTTTTCTGTGTGGTTAATTTTAGCCATTTTCAGCATTCTTTACAGGACTGAAACAAACAGCCCTAAAATTTCTATGCAACCAGAAAAGACCCCAAACAGCCAAAGTAACGTTCAAAAATAAAACCAAAGCCGGAGGCATCACAGTTCCAGACTTCAAGCCATATTACAAAGCTGTCATCATCAAGACAGTGTGGTCCTGGCACAAAAACAGACACACAGATCAGTGGAACAGAATAGAGAACCCAGAAATGGGCCCATAAACGTCTGACCAAGCAATCTCCGACAAAGCAGGAAAGAGTGTCCTGGTCATCTCGATAATCGCATGCACAATTGGACACACCTAGCTTGTGTTGGACGGTTGTCAGGACAGGACTGTGCAGCAGAGGGAGCCCAGTGAGCCTTCCGGTACGTGGGGTTGAAAGAGTAGAGGCTGCTGGGGAAACTGGAGCCTATGGGAGCGTTGCGCTCCCGCGGGCACCGGAGGCTTCGGCATCTGCCTCGGTTTTCTTGACCCCCCCGTTTCACCATCAGCCCAGAGACCCTCACTCACTCTGTCTGCAGTGCTTCTAAAACATTGTTTGCCATCGAGATACTTGGAGTACTTGTTACTACATTTCTGGGCCTCGTCTCCACCAGCTCCTTCAGTCTGGGTCTGGGGTGGAGCTTGGGATTCTGTATTTTTTCTTTTAAGTTTACTTTTTTTGACAGAGACGGGGAGTGGGGAAGGGGCAAAGGGAGAGAAAGAGGCAGGGCGTGTGCTACCAGTGCAGAGCCCGGCGAGGGGCTCCGTCTCACAAATCATGAGATCATGACCTGAGCCCAAATCACAAGTCAGACACCTAACTGACTGAGCAGCACAGGCACCCCGGGAATCTGTATTTTAATAGCCCGTCTGGTTATGGATGGTCCCCAGAACCCACTTTGAGAAACTCTTCCTCTCCGGAGAACTCACTCACCGTCCTCTTCCCTACCCTGACCTTGGCTATCAGCAAACTGTGTGGCTTCCCATTGCGAACAGAAATAAATGTGGGAGCTTGGAGACTTCTCGTTACCCCAGTTCATCTGAATTCCACCTGTCACTGTCTTTTCTCCCCTATTCCCCTTTCCTCTCCCCAACCTGTCGTCCCTGGACGGCTTCATCAGCCTGACACCTGCTAGGTCCCGCAGGTCCACACAGACCTCCCTCCTCCGGGGGCGGGGGGCAGTCATCTGTGTCTCTAGGGAGGACCGGACACTTGCTTCTCAACCCTGCAGGTCAGACTTGCCCAGGGGCCTGCTTACCCCTTTGGGCTATTGTCAAGGGCTTGGTTTCCAGTTCAAAGCAAAGTATGCTCGCATCTCATTTATTGAGATGAAGGTGTGAAACACAAAAGTGAGTTTGAAAAGAATGCTCCAGGGTCACCTCTGTAAGTACTAAAAAGGGTGTTTACTCCAGACCTTTATTTTGTGTATCCCAAGAAAGGAGAGGGACCGAATTTGGAGGCAAAGAAGGCAAAGAGCAATGCTAGCATATCAAGAGTAAGAAAGTGCAGGGCTCATTTTTATCTGCATTTTACACTTTGTGATTTTTTTTCTTTGCCCGTGGGGGGGGGCGGTGGCGGTGGTGGTAGTGGTGAGTGTTGTTCTTCTGCTTCCCACACTTATGACCTCGCATGCTTCCCTATTAGCCAGGTTAACTCCTTATCCTATTGCCTTCAGCTTTGACAGCAGCCTGGGAAGCGTTCTAGCTTAGGACGCCCCCCTCCCCTGTGTCTTCACAGCATCCTTGACTTTACCCTCCAAAGCACTGACCGCGGCACCCTGTGTCATGATGCCTCTTGTCTGAGCGTTCACCACAGTGTGAGCACGGACGGGGCGGGGACCACGTCCACATGGTTCACTGTTGCATTCCCACAGCATAGCTCGTGCCCTGCACCTAATAGGTGCTCAAAAAACCAGACAGTCAGTGGAGGTGGGGGGGGAGTACACTGAACTCTGCTGCCGTCACCCACAGAACCTGAGCAGTTTAGACTATTAATTACAGACAGCGGATTATGTTACTATACTGTAGTAAAGAATCAGGCCTGAAGCAGATGACTTCGAGCGGCCGTGCCTTGTGGTTCCTCTGGCTGCTACTTTTTCACTGTGTGGCTTTCACCTCTGCCATCCCGTCCTGCGGTTTTCAGTCTGCTCCGTAGGCTGTAGTCAGCATAATGGTGGGGAGGGAGGGTAGCCACGCTGTGTTACCCAGGAAGTTCATGGAGCCTGTGAAAGCTGTACCCCTTCCAACTCTGGGGATCCTCAAGGACTCATCTGTGCTTTCACCTAGCCCCCAGCTAAGACACCTTTATAAATTTCTTTCAGATAAGTAGTGAACGTGAAGATTGTCAATGAATCATCTCTTAGAGTTGGCAAATGATGGTTGATTGTCAGTTTCACTCAACGGGACAGCAGCATCCTTAAGAGAATGGCTGTTGGTCATCTTAAAAGTACTTCTGAAAGACCCTGTGTGCTAGAAAGTTGTCTTGAACGCTCTAGAATAGTGACATAGCCAGGCAGTGCATAACTGTCTGATCACTAGGAGCGAATGAACATTTTCAGTGCAAGAGAAAATCATGGGGCATTTATATACGTGTGCATTTAGGTCCAGATCCAAAGAATACATGAGGAAGCCCGTTTTATTGACCTGCTACGTGTGTGGTAAAAAAATATCCAAGTGTAGATAAATACTAAATACTGTTAAAATCAGAATGATGCCTTAAATGAACGTGTAATCTTAATTCTTTATTTTAAACGTTTCTCATAAAATGCTGTCTAGATAGTGACAATTAACAATTTTGAGATGAAACTCAGAAAAAGCTTCATTATTTTAGTGAAAACTGCTTAACTGACAATCCCTTCTTACCAACTCATCTTTCAGAAGACAGATTTCCACTTCTTTTTTTTTAATGTTTATTTTTGAGAGAGACAGAGTGCAAGTTGGGGAGGGCCAGAGAGAGAGGGAGACATGGAATCTGAAGCAGGCTCCAGGCTCTGAGCTGTCAGCACAGAGCCTGATGCAGGGCTCGAACCCACAAGCGGTGTGATCATGACCTGAGCTGAAGTCGGACGCTTAACTGACAGCTACCCAGGTACCCCAAGATTGATTTATTTTTTTTTATAGGAAGGGTGTGATTTGGTTTTTTTTTGTTGTTTTTGTTTATTTATTTTTGAGAGAGAGAGAGAGAGAGAGAGAGAGAGAGAGAGAGAGAGAGACGGAGCATGAGGTGGGGAGGGTAAGAAAGAGGGAGACCCAGAATCAAAAGCAGGCTCCACGTTCTGAGCTGTCAGCACAGAGCCCAACACAGGGCTCATGACCTGAGCCAAAGTCAGACGCTTAACTGCCTGAACCACCCGGGTGCCTAGATTCCACTTGTTAAAAGTTTAATGCACATCAGTTTTATGGAAAACGTTTTAAGTTAATTACGGAGATTGTAAAGTGTTGTTTATTAAGTAAATTGAGAAGAAATATTTTTTTTATCAGAAAGGGAAAAAACACGAAAAACGGTGTTTCATTTACGAAGTAGAATAGGTTAGGTAGTTCAAGGAAAAACTAATTGAAAGAACAATTATAGGATCTCATTCAAATGTGTCGCATTATTAACCTTGATATAAACAGGTTTTATTTGTTTATTCAAACAGACTTGATAGATAGTTCCGTTTCCCTTTTCAGAATGGTAACTGTAAACGCAGTCTGAATGCTTCCTGGTGAATTGCCTTGGGGACCATACTTAAATGTTTCATTTTGGCAGCAGTATTGCTCCATCCGTTTGAAGTATGAGTTTTAATTTGGCCCTAGGATTTTTTTTGGACGAGCTTTGGTCATTAAGTACATGAGAGAAAGAAAGAGGCAAACAGGAAGGTCCATAAGTTCTTAATTTTGCAGCTGCGTTATTAAAAATCTCTATAGAAAGTCTTATCTTTTAACCAGACGTGGTTATGGCTTGTAATCAGGTTCCCCTCACTGATCCCCTTTACTGTGGCTGAGGAAAACGGTACTGGTCACTCATCAGCTGACTTTTCGTCTGAACTGAACAGTGAGCATAAGAATGACCACCTTCTTCGGTGTGCCTGTTGGTAAGGTGACTATGTCGGGGCCCTCACAGACCCGCTGCCGAGCCGCAAAGCCTGAAAAACTGACCTTAGAAATTGAGCCATGTGAAACTGAAGCTGTTAGTAGAAATAAAGAGGAGGAAGTCTTATGTACAGCTATTGAGCAGAAACTACATGCTCATTTTAGAATCAGAAAAGATTTCATTCCCACCTCTTAATTAAGTTGTGCCGTTTGGAACTTTGAGATCAGGGAACACAACCGAGTCCATTGCTTGGGCAGCACATAAGCAAAACCACATGCAGAGTCATTACCTGCCTGTTACTCCCTGTCGGCTTTGTACACACAGGAGCTTCAGGGAGAGTACGTCCCCGGTTTGCAGGATTCGGATCACAGCAGTGCACAGTGCCCGCTCTCGGGTGAAGAGACATACTAGATCACTAGGGTAATTTGAAATCTATACAGAATCTCACGCTCTCGCTTAATCTTTTGACTAAATCTTTCACTAGAGTTGATAATTACTCAAATTGATTTATTGGAATTTCGGTTTTCACTTATTTCTTTTGGGGTGCTGCTTAAAAAAAATAGTGAGGTATTAAATGATAAAATCTGGATGTAGGCCACAAGTTTTCTAATACAATTTTTGTAGTTTTTTTTTTTAACATTTATTTATTGTTGATAAAGAGAGACAGTGTGAGCTGGGCAGGGGCAGAGAGAGAGGGAGACACAGAATCCGAAGCAGGCTCCAGGCTCTTAGCTGTCAGCACAGAGCCCGATGCAGGGCTCGAACCCACGAACCATGAGATCATGACCTGAGCCGAAGTTGGACGCTTAGCAAACTGAGCCACCCAGGTGCCCCTCTTTGTAGTTTTTTTTTTTAAACGTAGTTATTTTTAACTGATTATCTCAGAAAAGAAATAAAGTGCCAGCATTGTGCTTATGCTCAAAGTATTGAGCCTTTAAAAAAAGATCATTCTCAATAAGGCTGCTTCTCCAAGAAGAGCTCTTGAGTACAGGCAAAGGCGAAGCCCTCCACCTGGCTCATGGCTGCTCTGGAAAGTACGCGGTGAGATTAGAGCTGGAGATGGGGCCAGATGCCCGCTCCGAATCGGACAGAGCCCCAGTTTCTGGTACAAAGCAGGCGCCCTGTGTGGCGGCAGCAGCTGTGTGTGCAAGGAGACTTCTCCCCACCTTCCAGACCGGGTTCCCTCCCCTGTGACTCATCGCAGCCCCCCTAAACCCCGCGGCGGAAGAAACAACTTCTTGGGTTGTACACAGGCGTGCGGTTGCCGTCTGAGCTTTCCTGGGCTGGTCTGTGATTCTGTAACCAGTTAGGTCGTGTGTGTGTGTGTGTGTGTGTGTGTGTGTGTGTGTGTGTGTTGGGGGGGGTCCTCACATATCCCTTTGTTTTGTTGAATTTTCTTCTTTTGGAAATTAGTTTTTGGCGTCCTTGTCGAAGACTGCCCCGTAAAGCAGAGAGCCAAACCGTATGGCGCTCTTGATCGGAGCCGGGGTTGAGCCGCCACCGATTTGTGCATGAATCTCTCCATGTATAAAATCAGACGTTAATCCTACCATGCCTGGCTTGCTGTTGTTTTAGAGCAGGGTCTGTGAAGTTCGTTAGCCGTGTGTTTTATCGGTAACAAAGTTTTAAGTGCACATACGTGTATTTATAACAATATTTATGCTATTGCACATAAATGTCATACGGAACAGAAAAAAAATAGTACTTTGTAAATAAAACTCATGTACTCTTATACCAACATGCTGTATTAATTATCAGCAAAATGTGTGTTTTAAAATAAGTAAAGTCAGAGGTGCCTGGGTGGCTCAGTCTGTTAAGCGTCCAATGTTGGCTCAGGTCATGATCTCACGGTCCCTAGGCTTGAGCTCCATGTCCGGCTCTGGTCAGCACAGATTCTGTGCTCCCTCTATGCTTCGGATTCTGTGTCCCCCTCTCTCTTTGCCCCTCCCCCACTTGTGTTCTCTCTTTCTCTGTCTCTCTCAAAAATAAAAATAAACATTAAAAAATTGTAATAAAATAAAGTCAAATATAAGTGGAAGGTCTCATGCACTCTTTCCACATCCTGGAGTTCCCCACGCCCTAGTGTTTGAGAAGCCTAGCGCTTCTGAGATTTAAATACCCATCAAAGCACTTTGACATTGGGAAGTGCTCCACAATTGTAAGTTTTATGTTTTTGTCACGTCATTTTTCGCCCCCATTTACCAGAGGACTGCTCTCCAGTCTCGAGAGTGACACTGCGGGACCTCGGGTTCCAGGGTTACGTCCTCGAGGCACGCGGAGCTTGAGAGGCGGCGTCCTTTCTCGAAGCTCCCAAGGGCACCCCTTTGAAATGTGAGGTCTTAGCTTAGCCGCCGGAGACCGGTTTCGTCTAGAATTCTGGGAAGCTCGTCTCCACAGTGAGCGGGAGCCCCGCTCGTCAAGCCCTCGTCCGCCGGACCTTGTGCCACGTGCTTTGGTCTCAGCGAACCACTGGTTCTCGAAGGTGCCACGTGGCGTGGACAGGAGCGAGGAAGTCCGGGCCTGTTGGTCCCCGGGGACCCTTCCCGTGGGGAGACTGAGGCCGTGGGGAGCTGTGCGTGATTAAAGGATTGTGCTGAGAGAGAGGTACTTCCCGGTCGCCCGGGAAGACCAAGTGACATCCGTCGGGAGGTGCTTCGAGGAAGCAGATTGGACCTGGTTCGAGAGAGAACAAGTCAGCTGGCTCTTCCCTGCAGAAGCGGGTCCCCGGGTCCCCGGATCGGGGGGTCGCACCCGTCCAAAAACGTGCTCGTGGGGTTCTTACATCAGGGCCCAGATTACACAAGTCGGCCCTGAGTTCCCTTTGACAGTTCTGTTGCTGCGCCCTTGGCACTGAGGTTTTGTTGTCCCTGAGTGAGCGTCTCCGCTGTACCCACTTCCGTGTGTTCGCTGCCTTCACACGGCTTGTCCACCCCACTGTTGGTACATTGCTGTCCTCGCAGGCCCTCACCCCTGCAGCGGCCTTACGGGCTCTGGAAGAAGGCAGCCCGGCTGATCTCAGGCCGGGCCTCATGGCTCCAGAGAGATGGGTGGAGCTGCAGGCAGGCCGAGCTGGGCCTGGTAGACGGGCCTGCCCACACCGGAGGCACCTGCTCAGGCCGCCGCTGACTCCTTGCACAGGATGCTTGGGGTTCCCCGGTCGGACGCCCACCCGGGAGGGTGGGCCAGGCTCCCCCAGGAGTCGGAGTATTACTCTTCCTTGACTTCCTCCCAGAGACCTCAGGGCTTGGAGTCCAGCGCCCCTGGGCCTCTGTTGGATGGGTCAGGCTTCATCGGCAGCATTGATTTTATGTTTACATCTGAAGGGGCAGAATAGGAGATTACCAAATAAAATATAATTTCAAGTGTTATTAATGAAAGAATATATTACACCCCCTTTTAATGAGATCCTGGTGTTGCAAAGTGATCCCACGTAATGAATCCCAGGAAATCAATGAAAAGTTTAATTACAGTTGGGGCAGTTCCCTATGAGAATATTGCTGTGGTCAATTTTACTTGTCCAGTGTATCAGTCCTTTCTGCCTTTCTCTTTTCTTTAATCGCCTTGACGAAGCAGGTATAAACACATTCTTTGTTAGGGTTCGATGGTTTGTCAGAAATGTGGTACCAAACGCAAATTTCCTCCTCTCTGATAGTAAGAACAGTCTCCATCACTTCGTAGTGTGCATTACCATTTACGGTTCGTACAGCTTTACGTCCGGCGGTCTTTCTACTTTATAAACCGAGTCACTGTTCTGTCTCCCTGAGACCTAGTCCTTTCATTTGGCCGTTTTTTGCAAACCACTTCCCGTCTCTTCTCTCCTTATCCGTCAAAAATTTGATGGGCTTCCTCTGCCGTTCATCACTCAGTCAAGCTCTGAGGCAAATAAAAAGAAAAACAGGAGACTTTCTGCTCTGAATGATCAGTTTTGTCTTCGTGTAGCTACACACCCTTTTTGGGTTTCAACAAGGCGAATTTTCTTTTCACAGCGTTTTTCTTTTGACAGTTCAGTGATCACGGTGCTGCCTTGCTCGCTGGCTTGTTCGTTTTTAGTTGCTTGTAAAACACAATACGAAATGTTGCTGTGGATACTTAGACAGCTAAAGCAATATCGGTGACTCTTGATTTTAGTAATTAGGTATTGAGAAAGTTACTGTGGATTTTCTAAGCTCTTTTAATGATCATAGTTGTTTAGCCTGCTTTTGGTTAAAGGTTCATAGCCTTAACACAGAGCAGGACTGATGTCAGTTGATTGACTCTGCAGATGCAAAGTATCTGCTTAGTTCATTTTGAGAGGGAAAGCCCTGCTAGCTCTGTTCCCCCCAGTCCTCCCACTGCCACCATCAAGCTCTCTTGCCGGTGGATCAGTTGAGAAGTAGCCTGGGTGTTCCAGACCTTTCTTCCAGTCCTGGCTGGTCCTCACATTCGGTGATGGGCGGTGAGCTTTTGAGTTGTGCAGAAAGCACGGGAACACTCGGTCTCGGACACGGGACTGTCCACGAGGCTTTGTGATTGATGGTGTGACACCCACAAAGAGTCCTCCTCAAAAAAGGGAGCTGTTTTGAGTTATTGTAAATGGAGTTCCGTTTGCTCTGAAAAAATTGCCCTTCTTGGGAGTCGTTACGTACACGCAGGCCTGGCTAAATGGACCATTAAATGAGAAGCCGTTTTTTCCCTGTGGCACGTGGGTGAAATGTCCCTTTACAGCTTGCCCCTGCAACTGCGGTGTTCAAGCCTGGAGTCCCCGTGGCATTTCCTTTGGGGCGTAAGTCTCCAGGTGGCTGTTTGCTGTCCCCACGTGACATTCTTACGCTCTGACCTGTAGTATCACGTGGGGCCCGGGCTGGGCCTCCGGAGTAGAGGAGGGACGAGGGGACAGTGCACACCTTGTGACCTAAGCCAGGCCCTTTTCTCTTCTCTACCTTCATCTCCTGATCTGCCGCTTGTCCTTTTTTGTGACCTTTATCCAAACCTGTGTTCGGCCTCCTGGACTCGCTCTGCCGTGCACCTAACAGTGTACATCTGTCCTGTGTTCTGGAGGTTAAGTCCTCTCCCAGGAGATCCAGAGGCAGACCGCATTTGGGGATCATGTCGTTGAAGGAGGGCCCTCTTTGCCAAAGGACATGCTCGCTCGAGACTTCTGGTTTGGGGGGCCCATCTCCGCCCGTGTAGGTCACTCACCATTGCACGTTGCCGTGAGCCCAGTCAGGAATGTGGAAACACCAAGAAGCCTGTGTCTGGTCTAGATATTACCGGCTCTTCCACATAGTAAAAGAACAGAGTTTCTAAATGTTGCTGGTAAAACTAGACTGAAGGACATGCCGACCAATCGGTGATTGTTAGGAGGAATTATCACTTTCTGTGGCATTTTTTGTTGAAATCAGTGGTGGTGCCTCTGGCGCTGTTTCCTGCGCGCCCCCCCCCCCCCCCCCCCCCCCCCCCCCCCCCCCCCCCCCCCCCCCCCCCCCCCCCCCCCCCCCCCCCCCCCCCCCCCCCCCCCCCCCCCCCCCCCCCCCCCCCCCCCCCCCCCCCCGCACCCTCCGCGACACCTCGTCCTCCTGACTCTTGTCTCCTGATGTTCTTGTCTGTGTCTGTCACTACTTCCTTTCCCCTATCTCTGAAGTTCTGACCGTTTGATGAACTTCTTTCCACTGCACTTCCTGTCCACTAACGGCCTCATCCGTTCCCCTCGGGCTCGGCCCTGGTCTCTGGGCAGGTGACTCCAGAGCTCTGTGTTTCTCTCCTGCCTCCCAGGCCCTTTCCTGAGCCCCGGCTTCACAGCGCACGTGCTCTGTCCACACAGATGTCCCGTGGTGCTTCAAGACCAGCACGTTTTCCTGAGATGGGCTAGCTCGATCACCTTTCCCCCCACGTGCTTCTGTCTCTCACTGTGCTAAATCCTTCTCCAAGTCACCTTTTATCCTTTTTTGCTGTTACTTTGTTTGGTCTTTCTGCTTCTCGCAATTATCGAGTCCTAACAATCGACCCGTCACAACATCCCTTGTATTGATTTGAGTCCGTATTTACTACCTTATCCAGAGTACATTAGTATAGCCTCTCGGGGCGCCTGGGTGGCTCCGACTCCTGATTTCGGCTCAGGTCATGATCTCAGGGTTTGTGGGTTCGAGCCCGGCGTTGGACTCCATGCTGACAGCACAGCGCCTGCTTAGGATACTCTGTCTCCCTCTCCCTCTCCACCCCTCTCCTGCTCGTGCTCTCCCTCTCTCTCAAAATAAATAAATAAACTTAAAAAAAAATCAACAACAGTACAGTCTCTGAAGTTGTTTCTGAGAAACCCTCTCTCCCTGTTGCAAATCACGGTGCCTGTTGCTTCCAGGCTGGCCTCCAGGGTCGGGTAGCTGCCTTGCGAGGGGCCGTCAGGAGTCTGCCGCTAACCAGACCACACATAAACTACTCAGCCTGGGCTTCTGCGTGTGGTGTGGCAGCCTCCCCCCTCTCCCCGTGCTCTGGTCAATACTCCTGTGTACCTCGCATAGCAAGCTGGGAGAGATCTAGCAGCAGTGAACCCCACCGTCAGGGCTCCTGCCTGGGGGTGGGGTGGGGGTTCCGGCGAGGGCCTGCTGCGGGTGAGATGAGCAGGGACGGCCTCCCTGAGAAGACATGTTTGAGACGAGATCTGAAGGACGGGAACGGGTACGCCATGGAGGGGGCAGGGGACACAAAAGCACAGGGACCCGAGGCAAGAAAGCCCGGCCTTCCTGACGGAGAGCAGTGAGTGGGCTAGAGAGAGGCACAAGACGTGCACGCAGACACACACGCACACGTCCACGCACGCACACGGCAGAGGAGTTTGCCTTTTAGCCCAGGTGTAGTGTCAAGAGGCTTTCTTTTTCTTTTTCTTTTTTTTATATTTATTTATCTTGGGAGAGAGCATGTGTGCATGTGTGCGGATGAGCAGGGGAGGGGCAGAGAGAGAGGGGAAAGAGAGAATTCCAAGTGGGGCCCATGCTCGGTGGCGCAGCCCAGACGCTGGGCTGGATCCCACGAACCGTGAGATCATGACCTGAGCCCAAATCAAGAGTCTGATGCTTAACTGACGGAGCCACCCAGGCGCCCATGGGGACTTTCTAATCAGGGAGATAAGACCTGCTTATGCTCATAAAACTTCACTTGGAGGGGAGACAAGGCGGAAGCAGGGAGGCCACACAGGGGACAGGCTGTTGCCCTTGTCCACGCAAGAGTGTAGCTTGGACCAGTTCCTTAACCTCATCACTACTGACATTCTGGCCAGAACATTCGTTGTTGTGGGGGATGCTCTGTGCACCGTGGGATGTTTGGAGCCATCCCTGGCCTCCACCCACTGGAGGACGGCTTATCCGCCCACCGCAGTGTGACAGCCACGTATGTCACCAGATACTACCAGGTGTCCCCCAGGGGCAGAGCCACCCCTCATTCTGGGCCAGCGGGCTTGACAGCGGCAGTAGAGATGGTTTAATGGACAGCGCTTGGCAGTGGATGGCATGTAAAGCAGGGCGAGGCTCAGTAATGCTTCCTGGATGTTTGGTCCGCAATCCAGGTAGATGGTGTCCGATTGCTTTAGACTTGTGACATCGGTCTTTCTTGCCCTCGTGCCTGTTCTTGGAACTATGCAACCGCCTGTGAGGTCTCCCGCCTACCACTCTCACCCTTTTCTCCCCTCCCCTCCCGAAGGTCTGGCTTACGTGCCGTATTCTTGAAGTCTTCCCCGTCAGCCCACCACTGGTGATCTTTCTCCAGTGAACTTACACAGCCCTGTGTCAGCACCACTCCTTGGCACTCTCTGGCCCGGCCAGGACAGGAGGACCCCCAGGACACAAGGACCAGGGCCTGAAGGAAGGAGCGGCCTCAGGACTCGGCTTTGCGCCTGCACTGCGCCACTTCCCCCCGTTCCCCTGGGGGCTGCAGGATTCCCATCTCCCCCTGGTCATCCTCTGACCGGGTTCTGGGCCCCAGAGCCATCCTCTGTCATGGGTGAGCCCTCTGCTCGGCTGTCTGGAGCTTGTCACGGAATTGAGACTCCTAGCGCATGTGTTACAGTGACTGACGTGTGTCTGTCATCTCCCTGCCAAGTAACGTGCCCCACAGCGGGAATGAGACCTCACGCACCTTCATCCTGTGCTCTGCCTGATGCCCAGCGCGGTGGCAGTCGGGATCTAGCTATTCAGTAAGGGCTTGTTGGCTAAGGAAGGGAGCACTGGTTTTTTGACTCTTGAGTATAATGGAGTTAAAGGAAAATCAGCATTTTTCTCATAACGAGCACGTATAATGTTTATAATCAAGAAAAAATTAAAAAAAATTTTTGTAATGAGCAAGCATTAGCCCGTAGTTTGCGTCACTGACGAAATGGATGGGTTTGTATGAAGAGGGCTTGCTTCTGGGCTCTGACAGTCCCCGGTCTGCGTTGGTGACGCGTCTGCTTGTTTCTGTGTTGCAGCTCTCGTGGTCAGCACCACCTCGGCTGGATTCGCACTGGCCCCAGGACCTTTTGACTGGCCCTGCTTCCTCCTGACTTTTGTGGGAACAGGCCTTGCATCCTGTGCTGCCAACTCCATCAACCAGGTCAGTCGGGCACTTTTCAGTGGAGTTATGGTGTTATTGCTTTCTCCTAGACGGCGGTATTGTCCCGCTTTTCAAAATGACTCCCCGAACCATGTATAGACACGGAGAGGCCCGGGGAGCTTGTGACCCAGGCGTCCTGCGGAGGCTGTGGCTTGCAGAGCCCGTCCAGCTTGTGCAGGGAACGGTTCTCGGTGAGAGGGCCGTCGTGCATCGGCCTCTACGGCCCGGTGCCCTTGGGTTGGGAGGGGTTTAGAGCCGTCGGCCCAGCTTTCTGCTCTCTCCGTTCCAGGCACGTTCCCCCAAAGCTCGTCATTCTTTCTTTGGTTTGATTTGTCTGCATGTGTTTACACACACTACCACGTATTTTTTAAGTTATTATTTATTTATGTTTTGGAGTTTATTTATTTGTTTCGATAGAGACAGAGACAGCACAAGTGGGGCAGGGGCAGAGAGGGGGGGAGAGAGAGAGAGAGTCCAAGGCAGGCTCCGCACCATCAGCAGTGAGCCCGATGCGGGGCTGGAACTCAAGAAACCGTGAGATCACCACCTGAGCCGAAACCAAGAGTCAGGTGCTTAACCAGCTGAGCCCCCCAGGCGCCCCTGGATTTTATGTTTTAAAATGTTTTTTTCATTTAAAAACAAAATTTTTTTTTGAGAGACAGCATGAGCAGGGGAGGGTCAGAGAGAGAGGGAGACACAGAATCTGAAGACAGGCTCCAGGCTCTGAGCTGTCAGCACAGAGCCTGACGTGGGGCTCTAACCCACGAACCGTGAGATCATGACCTGAGCTGAATTCAGATACTTAATCAACGGAGCCACCTAGGTGCCCCTGGATTTTATATTTTAAACAAGCGTATCCAGCTTCAAAAACAAAAACCAGAAATTCATTATTCAGTAAACTTGGTGTATAGAATCAGGATATATTTTAAAACATAATTAGCATGCTATTTTTAATGCAACATTTTGTCCCCCTATTATTTTAAATATCAAAAGAGTTCTCTGAAAGCGTTATTTCCTGCCCCCATCCCTCCATCCCCCCATCCCCAGCCTGGGCACTGTGAGGGGAGTCCCCAGCGCACATCATTTTCATCTGATACCAGAGTGACAAAGTCTTGGCTGAAACTTACGGAAAGTCGTGTTCATCACCAGAACAGCCAAGGGGAGTTGGCACAGTTTTAAAACAGGAATTCAAGTTACCGGTAGGAAAACAGTGTGGCTGAGTGGATGTATCCATCGGTACCCTGCAAAATACGGGGATTTTAATTTGAGAATGCCTCGGGTCGTTATGCCTTTACGGCGTGTTGCCAGCGGTTTGGGGAGGGTTCAGTCTATTTCAAATAAGGTTCAGTTTTTTGTTGCTGTGACTGTTTTTTATATGGAACTAGTCTCGTGGGGAGGGCGGTCCGGATAATCCTGCTACTTTTCCAGCAGCGTCCTGCAGACCACGGCCCAGCTCCTCCAAGTCCCTCGTCTGCTCCCGGCCCTCACCGCCTGGCTAGCAGGATGATCATGGGATCACCCCGAACATGGTTCTAATGAAATTTTGAATAGAAAGCAATTTAAGCAAAATGGATTTGTGTGGCTATTTTGGGTCTGTATTTCAAAATATTCCTTAAATCATTACTTCTGTTTAGTTATAAATCTAGGTCATGAGATTAAGCCAGGAGCACGTTCCAGTTTTCCGGCTCCTTTTTTCAATTGAAGAGCTGCATGCATCCTCGAGATACTAACCGCTGTCTCCTTTTTAAATAAAACCAAAAATGCAAGTGCAGACACTCAGAAAATCAACCGCAATTAGCTGATAGGCATCAAATGGTCCCGAAATCCCGAAACAGTAGGAAAAATACTAGTGTTGCCTTGAGTTTGAGCCACCCCACTCCTGTCCCCTGCCCGAAAACAAAGGTGGGTCAAGAATTTATTATGGAAAAAGAAAGCCTGTCGATTGTAGCAAGAAAATATCTGGAGGAGGGGAAATGAATTTTTTACATGGAGGCAGAAGTTTCCAGAAACTGAACATAAACCAAAGTTTTAGAAACTAAATGAGTTTAGAGGGCTGCTTCGGTTTGTCGTCTGTAGGGAAGTGAGCTAGATTCTGTCAATTCCAAACAACTGAGAGGAACCAGACGGTACGAGAGGATTCTTTCTGGGACTGCCACATCGAATGTCTGCCGCCTCCGTTCCAGGGCTGACTCCTCAGCCCTGTCGAAGCTCCCGTAGGCAGCTGTCCTGCTCATCCTCTGGACCTCTTCCACGCCCCCCTCCACGCTTGCTGACCCCCGCCCCCCACCCCCAGGCTTCTTCAGGGCTGTGTGTAACGTAGGCCTGCCACCTGTGCTGACTGGGCGCAGACTAATTCCTCCATCTTCTTGGATTCATCATATTACCTCCTTCCTCTTGTCTTGGACTCGAGTTTCCTTTGGAAACACAATACTTAAAAATCTTAATGATGGCCACCGTTGTTGAATTCCATGGTGGTTTGTTTTTGTTTTTTTGTAGTGTTTATTTATTTTTGAGAGAGAGAGAGAGAGAGAGAGAGAGAGAGAGAGAGAGAGCATGAGCAGGCGAGGAAAGAGAGAGAGGGAGACACAGAATCTGAAGCAGGCTCCAGGCTCTGAGCTAGCTGTTACCAGAGAGCCCGACGCGGGGCTCGAACCAAAGAGCCAAGAGATCATGACCTGAGCCGAAGCTGGACGCTCAACCGACTGAGCCACCCAGGCCCCCCTGCTCTCTGACTTTCTAATACGCAGTGTTGGTGATGAGCACTTTACACGGTGCCAAAGAGAAGCATAATAAGGTGATTTAAAGCAAACACACAAAAGACCTTCTGGGAAGAAGTTTCCCTGTACTTAAATAACATACTTTCCTTGATTCTAACTTTTTAATTTTAAAAAGTACATATCTTTTAACACACGGTTTTAGTAACTATCTAGAGAAATAGTTAAGGACATGTTCAGCAATTTAGCTACAAGAATTTCAGCTCAGCATTATTAAATGGGCCGAAGACTGGAAATTCCTAACATGTCAGGTAAGGAGAGACTGATTAAAGAAATCACGGTGTATCTATGTACAATCATGTTATCAGCAAATATTGACAAGGGAAAATGTTCATGGCACACTACGTAAAGGAGAAAACACATAGAAGCGAGATGTGTCATACACGTAAATCATTTCTGTGAGAAGTTAGTACGGTGTGACGATTGTGTGTATGTAAAAAAGCAGTCTATAACAGAACACATCGAAGTGTTAACCGGTGAGTCTGCTTGGGAGGTGGGATGTAAAACGCCACAAAGCCAGAGGTTTCCATTATTCTCTGCTGTAAGTCTAAAGCAGAGAGTGTCTGGCACCAGAGAAAGATAAAATAAAAAACATTACTGTTATTTTTGCTTATTTATATTTTCTCGCTGATCTGCAATGGAGACATTATTTGTGTAACACATTTTTTTTTTTACAAAGAATAATTCAATGGGGAAACATAAAGTCGAAAAGGCACTAATGTCTTCTACCACGCAGGGTAATAAGGTTCAAATAGTAATTTCTGGGGCGCCTGGGGGCTCAGTTGGTTAAGCATCCGATTTTGGCTCAGATCACGAGCTCTTGGTCAATGAGTTCAAACCCTGTATTGGCCTCTGTGCTAACAGCTCGGAGCCTGGATCCTACTTTGGATTCTGTGTCTCCCTCTCTCTCTCTGCCCCTCCCCCGCTTGCACTCTGGTTTTCTTTCTCTCAAAAATAAACATTAAAAAATAAATAATAATTTACGTAGGGGTGCCTGGGTGGCTCAGTCTGTTAGGCGTCCGACTCCTGGTTTTGGCTCAGGCCATGATCTCACAGTTCGTGGGTTCGAGTCCCACATCAGGCTCTGCAGTGACAGAGTTCATAAAAAAATAAACTTTAAAGGTAATAAGAATAAAGTCATAATAATTTCTGTCAATATGCTTTGTAAACTCTCCAGCACTGTACAATGTCAACCATTAGACCGTATGCATTCAACTGAAGCCAGCCCCTGACATGCTTTGGCCTGTGGTCCTACTCGTTAAGGACACTTCCACTACTCCACCCTTTAAAAACAGTTAGGGACAGGGCACCTGGGCAGCCCAGACGGCTAAGTGTCCCCTGCTCTTGGTTTCAGCTCAGGTTACAATCTCCCGGTTCATGGGTTCACACCCTGTGTCAGGCTCTGCGCAAATGGTGTGGAGCCTACTTGGGATTCTCCCTGTCCCTGTCTCTCTGCCCCTCCAGGCTCGTGTGCTCTGTCTCTCTGTCTCTCTCTCTCTCAGAATAAATAACCTTAAATAAATAAATGAAATAAAAAATAATTAGAGACGTGTGCAGTCCAGCTACAGAAATGAGAAACCAGGACTGCCCAGAAGTGGTTAGGGGGAGGGGGCACCGTCGGGAGGGACAGCAGGTCACGAGGAACGGGCGTCCTGTGGCAGCGCACCTACTGACATTCACACTTCACCCCTGTTAGAAAAAATCATCTCTTCGTAACAGAAGTCAAATGACCCAACTGCACTGTATTATAACAATATCTACTATGTCAAACACCCAATTACACTGAAAATTTCCTGTCAATTCTTATCTTACTCAGCTTCTTAATTCTTTGCTCTTGAATGGATTCAGCTTTGCACTTCTGAGTCGCTTGTTTCTCAAGATGCGAGCAGTCAAAGCCGTCCGTCACGTTTTATCTTTCAGCTGCTCAAGTTCAGGGACGGCTTTCAGCCTTTGAAGGCGTCCTCACTTTAAGGCCTGGCTATGGTTTCAAATGCAGCAGGCGTGTATTTTACAAAACGTGGATGTAATTCCGTTTTACATTTTAATGTCAGTGGTTTCATATGTATACATATTTACATATATATCTCTTTATGCGCCAGTCATTACTTCATAAATCAAGCTGAAGCTCATTTCTCTCCCTGCAACAAATGTAAGAATTGTTTTCCAAAGCTGTACTCTTCCGACTTTCACAGAGAGATCACAGAAGTGGGGTACAAAGAAGAAACACTCAGAACTAAATTAATAACAGCTAAAAGAAGGATTTAAAAAATATGAAATGTTACTTGAATCCTTTTATAAACATGGACAGAAAGAAATTTTTTTTAGCCCACAGAACTCTATTAGAAGCTGAAAACATTTATACATACCAACCACATGTATGCATTCTTTAAGCTGAACGCCAGCTTCCCCCCCCCCCCCCCCCCCCCCCCCCCCCCGGAAAAACTCAGTAAGCTCTTGCTTTTCACCAACAACTACTCCTTTTCTACCTGCTATTGCAAAACTCCCTTAAAGCTTTGGTGCCTAGGGCTCTCCGATCTGCTTACGCTAATTAAAAGCACTAATGAAAATGTTCTCACATTCCTTTGTTTTAATTGTATGAGACTGCTTAGCAACACTAAAACTGAAATACTTCCCACATTATTTAGGAAACACTGGAAGCTTGCCAATATCATAATAACAATGGGAATTCGAGGCATCTGGGTGGGCAGGTCAGTTGAGCGTCCGACTTCAGCTCAGGCCAAGATCTCAGGGTCCGTGGGTTCGAGTCCCGCGTCCGGCTCTGTGCTGACAGCTCAGAGCCTGGAGCCTGCTTCGGATTCTGTGCCTCCCTCTCTGTCTCTGTGCCTCCCTCACACTTTCTCTCTTTCTCTCTCTCTCAAATAAATAAATAAATAAATAAAAGAAACATAAAAAAAATAAAAAGAAAGAAGAAAGTCCGTGTCAGCCTTGTAGGTGATGTGAGATGTGTCCTTTTAATACGAGTTATTTTGATTACTTAGGAGGTGGATTGTTTTTTGGATTGGGGAGGCATTTTTTCACACTGGCCATTTGTTGTTTGCCAGGGAGTTTTGGTGGGTGCAGGTTGGATTGTTAACTATTCCCTCTTTGTCACGTAAGGTTTGAATATTTTCTGTTTTCTCTTGAAGCGCAGACGTTTCATATATTTGTGCAGGCAGCCTTGTAATTTTCAACGTAGGGTTTCTCAGCTTTGGCCGTCTTGACAGCACGGGGCGGGTGACTTGGCCGTGCGAGGCTGTCCCGTTGCGGGTGGGGTGTCCCCCAGCACCCCTGGTCCTTGCCCACGGGATGCTTTTAGGACCACACCCTGTAGTTGTGACGACTGAAAATGTCCTCAGACATTGCCAAGTGTTCCCTGGGGACCAGCATCGCTAACTACGGTTACGGCGCCTCTGGTATTCACCTGTGTCTCTTCCCTCGTGAACTCTTACCTCCTGGAGGCCATTGGTTATGACCTACTTACGTACATCTAGCACCTCTTCCCCCACGCACGTAGCGGGCCCGTAGGGCGAAATTCCTAAAGAAGCCGTGTTGGGAATAAAGGAATAGTTACGGGGGAAGCAGGGGAAAGTAGCAGAAGTGTTAATAATAACAGTAATCACAGCGAACACTCCGCACTTGCTATATGCCAAGTAACGTTCTGAGCAGTCTATACTAGCTCATCGGTTTAACTCTGGGTTCCTAGGATTTCCCAAAAAAAGGAAAAAAAAAAGAAATTGGCTCTTTTGAAAGATCAAAATGAATTCATAACCTAGACTTAGCTCTAACAACCACTGATGTTCTCGGAGACTTTATTTTGGAGAAAATTACAAGAAAGGCACAAAACATTAGTAGACTTTCAGATCTGAGCGGTAGGTTATAATTAGAAAGTAAAGCTGATAACGGTATGTTATCTTTAGGATCTAGGGTATCTGAATGTTGAAGAATTTTTATGAAAGGAAATGAAGGAGATCAAGAGGTGTGAATGAAGCAAGGTCAAGAAGAGACGTGTTTTTTGTTTGATACTGACAGTACTTGAGAGACTTTTCATGGCTGAAATAAGGTAAAAAGGAAGAGCTTTGGATAAAAAGCTCTGAATTATAGGGTGGGTAGGGCAACAGAAAATTCACAGCCTTTTAAACTGAAAGGAGAAACAGATAAAGATTTTTGTTTTCTCAGTGAATATGAGATTAATATCTAATGCATCTTTCTTCATTTTCCCTTTCTGTGATGTTTCCTTTGTTTTGACTGTGCAGCCTGCCTGGAGCAATAGGAATTGGCTTTCATCTGCTGTGTTGAATAAAAGTGGTTATTAAACGTGGTGTTGTGTTCTAAGAGAACCAGTCCGATGTTAGCAAACATCAGTGATGGGATTCACAGAACATCGTATGTGTAAGAAAAATCAATATGAGAAATATACTTTTGCTCCGAATGTTGTGATTTGTTTGACTTTGATGTTTTATCCGATGGGCAGCTTGCATGCATCCAGGGGCCTCTCAGATGATTCAGATTAGCTACCGCACTAGGACAGATTTGTGGGGAGTCTTTGAATAGCATGTGGGAAAGGGTCTCCAGCTAAATATGGTTTTTATATAAGGCAAATGATGAGCATCACAGAACAATGTCCAAAAAAGAAAACACATTTTGAATGCAGAGTCTCTTTTCCTGAATTTATATAACCCCAAATAGCTCGTAAATTGCATTCGATTCCCGTCTCCGGAGCGATCTGTCTGAGTGGAGCGAGTTTGGCATTGGCATTCGTAGCCGGAAGCCACGTGAAGCTCTGCAGCAGATGCAGGGGTGATGCTGGTTTGAACGTGCGCGTGTAGATGGTGTTCTGTCGTTCACGTGCCATGTGAGCCGGTCGTTCTTTAATTCATTCGTTTCTTTATGTTGCTTCGTACATCTCCGTGAGGTGGCGTTTTTCCCATGTTGTGGAAGAAGAATGAAGCCTAGCGATGCCGCTGATCACACGTCTGAAAACGGTCTAGCAGACCCTGTGGACCGTGGACCCCAGGTTCTCTGCCGTTTCCTCTCAGTTGACGCGCCTGGCCCAGGCACCACTTTGGAATAGGGTTATTCCTGTCAATGGGAGTCTGCTTTCTTCCAAGCAAACTGCCAACATCCTTGCCACTAATACTAGAGAAGGGTGTCCTCACGGACGTGGTAACAGAGCCATTTCTAATGAGAGTGGAGGACTTAAAGCAATTTGCCCTTTGACAGCTACGTGCTCAATTAACATTAGCTGTTGTTATTGTTATTGTTATTAATATTAACGTGTGGTCTGTTTCCAGCCCATATGCTCCACACTTTCAGAATCTGATTATCTCTCAGCTGTCTCCAGTGAGGGTCTCCAGGTAGAGAATGGGACGGGAAAATGTGTTTCTTCTCCTCAGTGTACTAAGAGACTTGGACTATACTTGCAAACCATACTGTGTGTACGCGCGCGTGTGTACATTTATTTTGTGTATTTACCTGTGTTTGAGTTCTTCATATTTGAGTTGTGTGGTCACTTAGGCTCAGCAGACAGGATCTCCCCCAATTCCATAGGGTATTATGGGATTGTCTAGGCAGTTCTGGTAAATCTAAGAAATACTGGTAAAAAAAAAAATTCATAAATCGAACAAGCAGATGTTTCACTAAGGCTTAATGGAAGTAATGGAAATAATGCCAGTTTGGATTTTGAGAGTAACGATTGTTGGCTTGTGTCTGTGTGTGGCGTGTCATGATTAAACCTGATTTGGGGGACCGCAGAGGCCTTGTCCCCTCCCTGGATGTCTCCGTGTCGTTCCAAGGTGAAATCAAGCTGAGTTTCTTCCTAAGTGCTGCCTTCCTGCCTTCCTGCCTTCCTTCTTTTTTCTTCCCTTTCTCCTTTCCTTCCCTCTTTCTTCAGTCTTTTATGTTTTGCCTTTCCTGATGGTTTGCTCTCCTGAATCCCGTGAGCCTGACGGTTTTCTGCCAGGAAGGGCAGGCTGCCCTCCGCTCTGGCTGGGGGCGCTCCCGGCCCACCAAGGGCTGATGGCACGGATTAGAAACCGACCGTGTGGCCAGGCCCTGGGAGACTGTTCGTCACTTCGTCTCCTACTCCCTTCGCCTGCATGACAAACTGCTTTTATTTATACTTTATAATTCAAGTCATTTGATGATTCCGAATGCCCTGCTGAGCTCCTGGACGCTGGAGAGACGCAGAAATAGGAACCGGGGTCTCTGGGATGGGCCGTGGGGCAGACCGCTTCTCTTGCCCTTTAACCCAGACCAACTTTGGAGAATTCTTGCCCTTTTCAACTTGTAATGGAGCCCCAGCCTGCTTTGGGCAAGTGATTAGACCTTTGAAAGTTATGTGTAAGTGATTAAGTAAATCCTAAAATTCGCATTTTCGTGACCACCCAGTTCTGTCTTACTGATTTTCTAAAAAGTTTCAGAAAATATTGTTCGGCAAGAAGAGGAAATTACTTACCTGTGTGATTAATCTTAAGGAAAATTTCACCCTGGCATTTCCTTCAGATCCTGTGCCAGATTTCTTCCGGAAGCAGTGATCACAGAGGGAACAAAGAAATTCTAAAGGATCTGAATGATGGAATGTACAGATAGGATGAAACAAAAGAGAAACCTTGGTAGTTAATAAGATTTATGTATACTTGCAATCGACAGTGTCCTTATGCCTTAAACTCTGTGGTGTAGCCTTAAAATACTAAGATAATAATGTGGGTTTAGCTTTTATTTCACCTGAAGTTCCTTTGGCACCAGAAGAGATTTACCTGCCAGATTGTACGAAGACTGCCTCTGAAATAAGGCATCTTAACCTTCTTACTAACGTGTCTGAGTAGAATTAACCTGGTATTCCTTTTATCGAAAGCATGGCCAATGATCTAGAGAATGCCATTGTCCGTACTGCTGTCGTTAGGTGAAGCATAGGAGAACTTCCAGAGCCATGTGTCATTTCCACGGACAGCTCACTGCAGCTACATGCAGGGTGATCCGTCCCCTAAAGTTACAGGTGTCCTCTCCCAATTGGACGTGATTGGGATTCCATAGAAAAGTATCTTAAGACCAGATTCTTAGTTCTTATAAAAATAACCAGGGATCTGAAAATTGGGACATCAGTGAAGTCCCATTAATACATACTGAGCCGATACCGCTCCGTGATTCTCCCTCACTCTTGAGTGAGTGACTGAGTGAATGGCAAAACAGCTTTATTTAGTAGGCATGTGGTCACCCTTGGACAATTAGGTAGTCCCCTGATTCAAAGTCGGACGTGTTTTCTCACAAGAAGAACAACAGTTTATAAGTGTTTCAACAGATAGATATTCAGCCATTCCAGATACCTTGGGTGTAAGTAATGAGGCTCTATTTAAAAATGACCCTTTCACAAATACTTGGTGAACACTCAGGCTTTAAGACTTTGCTTTAATGCCTCTGAACGACGGGAAAATGTGCCTGAACGAGTTCTCACTTGCACAGAATTCTGTTTATTCTGCTCAGTTCAAGTTAAAATTATTGAGTCAGGGAGGCTGTTGAAATCCCCCCCGCCCCATGCTTACCTGCCTATTGGAAAGAAATTTCGATTCGGCTGGAACCGGAAGGCAAGGTGTCATTAAAAGTTGCAGAAAGTGCTAATGTTACGTGGTGGGCTTTTCTCTCATGTATTTATTGATTACTTTTGTTAATGCTAAAATTTTATCCCTGCTCTGAAGCAGCTGCTGGTCTGATAGAGGAAGACAGACCTAGGTAAGTACAATAAAACAATTAATATGTCGGTATTTCGGTGGAAATAGGCAATGCCTTCAGTATGCAAAAAAAAAAAAAAAAGGCATGGGGAGAGGGCATTTCTGCCTGTGGAGGTCAGGTGGGTGTTTACCAGGTAGATGTGTATGAGAAGAACTTTCCAGGTGGACAGAACTTCATGAGTAAAGACACAGAGGTGTGAAGTTTTCTGCATAGGAGACCATTCTGCACACATTACTGTGCAGCAGAAACATAAGGCCCAGGGTGGGGAGGATTCTAGAGCGATTTGGCTCAAGGAGTTGGCTGGACCTTGCCTGCCTTGCTGAGTATCCACGCTCCCCTGTAGGCATTGGGCAACCATCGGTAGGCGTGAATAAGGCCATAGTACACCTAATGGCTTTCTATTACTCCAAGGATAGTGAAGAAGACCCTGACTTTGACCTACAGAGTCCGCATTTGGCCCATTTCTTCTCTAGCCTCTCCTTCCACTGCCCACACCGTTGATCACAGGATCTCAGCTGGAGCTCAGCTAAAATGTCATCCAGTCAACAAACATTTCCTGACATTCCTTGAGCACCTGGTGTGTTCCAGGCACTGTGCTGGGCATGCAGGTGGTCACTTCTCTTGTTGTGTCTTACACAGAACAACAAGAGACGGGCAGTAGATGCGTTCATAAGAAAGTGTTAGGCAGGGCCAGTGCTGCGCAGAAGGTAATGCTGGACATTGCTGCGATATCAGGTCAGACTTCCCGAACCCTCCACCTGGCCAGCCCTTCCCCACAGGCCACACCACACAGCGTTCCTTCAGCGCCTTGCATGATTTTAAGGGGACGTTCTGGTGACTGCTTATAAACTTGGCAAGGGCAGAGACCCCATTCGTTTATCCACAAATCAGGGCCTGGCACAAGGGAGCTGCTGAGAGGCCAGTAGGGATGATGGTCAAGGCCAGGCTCAGCGGTCAGACGGCCTGGGTGCTGGTTCTGTTTCTGCCTCTTTTCAGCCCTGTGACTTTGGGCAGTTGACTTACTCTGTCCCGGCAGATGAAGTCATTGAGAAAATGAGATGGTATATTTAGTTCTTAGAGAAGGTCCTGGGTACTTGGTAGGTGTGCAATCAATGTTAATTATCACTGCTGTTTAGTAATAAACATGTACTGAATGAGGAAGGGAGGCGGGGAGATCGCTTTCTATAAAGTTGGCTTAGCTATTCTGTGAACCAAAGCTTGGGGACAGACCGATTCAGATAACAAAGTGTGGTTAAGATCGTGAGAGCCAGAGGGCCGTCCTCGGGAAGGATGCTGAGGGGAAAGGGCCAGCCCTTAACCGGATGGCTGAGTGAGGAAAAGACAGGAGTATAAATACCTTGTGGGTCTCTGACACTGCGGCCTGCCGTCCAGCGAGGTAGGGAATCTGGAAGAAGGAGTGAGTGTTGGCAACGAGATAAGTCAGCTTGGATTTGGGGGGGTGGGTTGTGGGCTTGCTGTGCTCTTGTATATTGTGTGGGGGGTGATGAATGGAACCATCAGTGGGACCCAGGGGATGTGGGCGTGGAATGGAGACAGCAGCAAGAGCTCGAGGGCTGGTCCGTAAAGCTGCTGGTGGGCTGACCCAGGAGGGTGAATGAATGGGTGCGGGCTCGCGGGCACCATGCAGACTCAGGGGCAGTAGAGGTGGGACCCAGGGAACAGCAATGGTGTTGACATTTTCGGTGTTTTCTGTGCTGGGAAAATGACGTCCTGTGCACAGGGTGTGAATGGATCAGCCTGGAGTAAAACCTGTGTCCCTGCCCCTGGGCCACCTGGCCCCGCCGCTGTTCCTCTCCGTCCCGCACTCTCGCTCTCTGTCGAATACGATGCTTGCTTCCTTCCCAGTCCCCAGCCGGTCGAGAACTCTCCTGCCCCACAGTCTTGCCGGGCCCCGTGCCCTCTGCCTGCTCATTCATAAAGGGCAGAGGCTTTGGGGCGCCTGGGTGTCTCAGTCGGTTGGGCATCCAACTTCGGCTCAGGTCACGATCTGACAGTTCATGGGTTTGAGCACCACTTCGGGCTCTGTGCTGACAGCTCGGGGCCTGGAGCCTGTTTCGGATTCTGTGTGTGTGTGTGTGTGTCTCTCTCTCTCTGCTCCTCCCCTGCTCATGCTCTGTCTGTATCTCTCTCAAGCATCCCCCCCTTTGAGAGGTGGGGCACACCAATGCCCTCTGCACCCCCAGCCCTCTTCTCCTCTGGCATATTCCTTCCGTCTGTTGTGTTTCCCTCACTAGAACGTCAGCACCGTGAGAGCAGAGACGTGGCCTCCTCCTTTGCTCTTCCCCCAGTGCCGAGAAAAATCGCTGGCCGCATAGTAGGAGCTCAGTGTAAGGACGCACGGGGATGTGAATACTGAGTGTTGCTTATTGTTTGGTGGGAGAACTAGGCGTCCGTCAAACAGTGACACGGGTGGAGGTGGTGTCACAGGCGCGGTAAGTGGAACAGCATTCTGCACTCGGAGGGGCCGCCTCTCCCGGAGGAGGAGTCCGGTGCATTGATGCCGGGAGGAAAACCAAAGTGGAGACCTGTGCTTGGCCCCCCTTGCTCACTCACTTTCCTGGGGTGGGGAGGGAGTCCCTGCTGCCAGATCTCGCCAGGCGTCTCCCCCACCCACACCCCCGTCTTATGCTCCTCCTTTTCTAGGACTGTAATGTTTTGTCGGGAACAGTCTTGCTGGAAGGTGATTGTAGGCAAGCCTTAGAAATGAAATTTTTTTTCTTTTTAAAGCTATTCCCTGGTCACAAGGGAGGCATCTCAGTTACCCCCATTTCCAGAAACAGAGGCCTTACAGGTTGTTCTTGCTGCGTCAGGGCTGCGTGGTGGCCTTGATGAACTGGGGGGTGAGTGACCGGACCCAGGGCAGCAGCTGCTAAGAGAGGCCTAGATAAACTCAGGCCCCGTGTTGCCAGACCTCCGGTTTTTCATTACGGGCTAGACACTTGGATTTTCGTGAGGCATTTCCTGAGTTTTAAGTGTTAAGCATTGGCTCAATTAGTTGTTTGTTCAGTCAAGCTTTCTGAAATCCTGTGCAAACCAAACCAAACCCGTCAGCGGGTGGAATTTGCCTTGAGGACCACCCCTCCCTGCCCCCCTACACTGGTTCTGGCCTTTGAAATATGAGATATAATTTATATATCATCATTGACCAACATTTAAAAAAAAGAAAGATCTTCCTTCTGAAAATAAAATTCTTTTTTTTTTTTTTAATGTTTATTTTCGACAAAGAGAGAGTGCATGTGCAAGTGGGGGAGGGGCAGAGAGAGAGGGAGACACAGACTCTGAAGCAGGCTCCAGGCTCTGAGCTGTCAGCACAGAGCCCGATGCGGGGCTCGAACCCACGAACTGGGAGGTCATGGCCTGAGCTGAAGTTGGACGCTTAACTGACCGAGCCGCCCAGACACCCCTGAAAATAGAACTCTTAACGACCAAATAGTGAGGTGTCGTTTTCTTTCCCTTATTTTCATCATGCCAAGAAGAGTGAAGCACAGAATATCTCAGTAGTGTGCTTAGAATCAAGCCGTGGATGCTGAATTCTACTTTGTGGATTAAGCTGCGAACTTTCTTGAACATGTGTAGCTTCTCCAGCTATACTGTAGAAGAGTTATTTTTCAATTTAAAAAAAAAAGGGGGTACTGCTCTAGCATCCAAAAGGTAAAGTCTAGGAAGGGCAATTAAAATTGTTTCAAGAAACACCTGAAAATTTCAAATGTGTTTACAATTATTTCTCCATCAATGGCGTTATGTTTCAGAAAGTGCCATTAATTATGAGAGAGTAACACCCAGCTCTTTGTGAAATTTAAGTCCATTGAATATCAGTACCTTCAAAGACAATAAAAATTCCAGCCTGCATTTATCTATTCCCCCGTGAGGAGTTGCTACAATGTATATTGTATCATTCCATGCGAAATTCTTTGGCGTCATCGTCTCATTTATTTGCAGTTGTCTGAGGTCAGCTTTCCATTTTGCAGTTGTCAAACAGCTGTCAAATTAAGAGACCAGATCTGCAAGTTCATTTACATTCCGTGCCACTCCATATTAGTACATTTCTTGGCTTAAGTATTTCAATAGTTCCCCACATTTCCCAATCCTCCTTTCTCTCATTAGCCCACCCCCCCCCACGAATTTCTACACACACATTAAGTACAATATTCTAAGTATTTTTATTCTTTTCCAAGCATCATTTTTAAAAAGTCACATGAACTTTAACACCAAAACAAATCACTTGAATTAGACAGCCAATTAATTTCACTGCTCTTTTTTCAAGAAGAGAAAATCAAACCAATGTAAACCTGTCACCCTATTTTCATTGTCATACTTGTTTTCATGCTTTCTTTTATCACTTCCATCAAGCTGAAATCTAAATAGTAATTGACCATAGAATTCTTAATTTGCTTTCTAAATGTCTGTATTAGGTCGTATAATAGTAAAGAATTCAGCATTCATTTTTAATACTTCGTTGATCAAAGACATACTTCTGGATATGCCACTGACGCTTCACTACAAAGTATCTCACATTGCCAGCTGGTGACACTGACACCGTACTCTTCTATAAAAGGGGTGTGGAAAGGTAAACTGAGGCATCTTAACATCTTCTTGAGTGTATTTGAGCAAAACTAGATTTGAATTGAGCAGCACCAAATTGGAAGTGATGAGGAGAGACTTTCACACAGAAGATGCGGAAGGAAACAAAGCAGGGGAAGTATTTGGCCATAGCTTAGAGCGGGGCAAGTATTTGATTGGCCATAGCTTAAAGCGGGGGAAGTATTTGATTGGCCATAGCTTAAAGCAGGGTAAGTATTTGATTGGCCATAGCTTAAAGTAGGGCAAGTATTTGATTGGCCATAGCTAAAGCAGGGGAAGTATTTGATTGGCCATAGCTTAAAGCAGGGGAAGTATTTGATTGGCCATAGCTTAGAGCGGGGGAAGTATTTGATTGGCCATAGCTTAAGTGGTTGCCTTATTTGGAAAAGTCAGCCATTTGTGATTGGTTGTCCTTGAGTTTTAATTTCTTAACCCTGAGGCAATATAGGTTTGGGATTTGGTTTACTTGCGTCCTAGCCACTAAGGTATTGGAACCACTTCAGTGTAATGGCGTCCTTGTTTAATTAGCTAAACGGAGGGCCAGTCTTGCATATTTGAAGAACACTGTGGAGTTCAGTCACTGGATGAAAGAACTATAGTCGTATACAATCCTTAGTTGTTTGATAGAAAACACCTACAATGGACATTCTTAAGTATGGTTGTTAGGTCAGTGAGTGGTAGCACAAAATCATTCCCATGTTAGTTATATTCGACCTTCTGCAGTAAGGTCATTTACACCAATATTTGTTTAGGACTTGTTTTCCATAAACTTGTATGCTAGACAGGGCTTAACCTTTTTTGGATTTTGACACATTCTACTCTGATCTCCTAACTCTGTATATCTCTCTGTTGGACCATTTTTTAAACAGCATGTTATGTTTTTACATATCTGAATGTCCGACTGGCCTCTGAGCCGCTCTTTGGCTGAAAGGACATATTTTATTTATTTTAATCCCTGGCTCTCAGTGGATGGCTGCCGAGTAAATTAATGAGAAAATGAGTCAGCAAATGAGAAGCCAAGTTCAGGGTGGTTAAAGGAGCCTAAATAAACATTGTTACTAATTTGTTCCTGACTCCAACTTCATGGAAGGTATTGTTTAAAAACGAAATTACCTTTTACAATTGTGGTAAGGAGGAAGATGATCCTATTATTTGTACAAATTTTCCTGGAAATTTATTTGTCATTTTTGGAAGGATTAGCGTTGAGAGTGTAATAACACAAGTTAAATTGAAATTGAGTTGTGCTCGGGGAGCAGATAAACTCAGGCGACAGTGAAGGACAGTGTAGAAGTTATCTCTAAGTTATCTGTGGCTGCAAAGTAAGTGGTTGTGTACAGTGCTAAATGAAACTGCGTATTAATTTTATCTCCTTTATCATTTCAAGGTTTTTAAGGGGCACCTGGGTGGCTCGGTCGGTTAAGCATCAGGCTCTGGCTCAGGTCATGATCTCATGGTCTGTGAGTTCGAGCCCCGCGTCAGGCTCTGTGCTGACAGCTCGGAGCCTGGAGTCCGCTTCAGATTCTCTCTCTCTTTTTCTCTCTCTATCACTCTTTCTCCCTCTCTCTCTCCCCCTCACCTGCTTACTCACTCTCTCTCTCAAAAATAATTAAAAAAATAGAAAGTTTTTAAAACCTTTTTTCATTAATTGGTATCCCAAAGTCGTTTGGAGGTATCATTGGGAGTGATGTGGTCTCTGTTATTCTAACAAATAGCTATCAGGGAGGACACTTTCCAGCGATACAATTCCTCATCAGAAAGACAAAACACTTAGACAGGAGACAGAGAAACCCAAACTCTCCCTAGACCTTGCCTACTCTGTCTACACCTCCTCTTGGATTTCTGCAAGGTAACAGAAATGTCACTTCTAAAACCAAACTTCTGATCTTTCACCTCAGCTGGCTCTGCTCGCCTGTCGCAGCCGCGGTTGATAGGTCCCACGTGACCGCTCCCCAGGCAAAGACTTCGGGGTCGTTCACGGCCCCCAGCGTTCTCTCAGTCCCCGCCCACAGCCTGATGTTCATAAGACATGAATTACGAGCATTTATCAGTCATTTGTGTTTTCTTACTTAATTGCCATGATTGTTACATCTTTTGTCCATTTTAGCACAAAGATATTTTCTTTTTAAATGGTATGTAAGAGCTTTTTGGGTGTTTAATGATTTGCTACAAATATTTTTCTGAACCTGTCCCTGACATTGCACCATAATTATGTTTATGTTGTTTCGGAATACAGTGGACCCTTGAGCAACATAGGTTTGAACTTATGTGGTCCACTTACATGTGGATTTTTTTTCCTGATAAATATAGTACAGTACTGGAAATGTATCTTCTCCACCTTCTGATTTTCTTAGTAACATTTTCTTTCCTCTGGCTTTATTTTAAGAATATAGTATATAATGCCTATAACATACAAAATATATGTTAGTCAACTATTTATGTTATGGGGAAGACTTCAGGTCAGCAATAGGCAATCAGTAGTTAAGCTTGTGGGGTGTGGAAAGTTGAAGGTGGGCTTTGGGCTGGGCTGGGGGTCAGCACCCCTGCTCACGGTGTTGTTCAAGCACCTATATTCAAGCCTTACCTTTGGAAATATTCAAATTTTCCACTTTATGATGGCTTCTTCCTTGAGAAGAATAGTTACAAAGACCTTACATCTTAGCATGTGGATTCTTTTCCAAAGTAGGTTGTCTAGTGGTGGTTTAACTTGCTTCAGTTTTGAAGTGTCAGCGCATCATCCTAGGGTTATTTTTAAATGCCACTCTTATCACAGCTACGTTGGCTCGTATGTCCTCCAGACGCATGTCCCTTCACTAATCTCTTCTGGGTCTAGAGCCCCCCTTTAAGTCGTGCGTCCCTACTACGCACTTCATCGTCCAAGACAGCAGGACTTGCAGCAGTGCCCTTCAGTTTTCCAGACTTGTGGTGCATCTCTTCAGTTTGTTGTTTCAGATGAATCGTTGTTTTGAAGTCCTTAAAAAAAAATGGGACTTTAATTAGAACTACATTGTACCTATAAATTTATTTAGGGAAGGGAGACATCTTTGCGCTGTGTAGTCTTCTTATCCAAAAGCATTTCTGAGATTTTAAGACCGCTTGCTAACACTTGAGGACGGGAAGGTGCTGGTAGAACAGGAGACAGCGTCAGAGCTACTAATCAGTCTGAAGGTGAATTCCAGTTTCAGGCATGCTAAAACGTAAGGGAGAAATATATAAGGATCAAAGAAATATGCTCAGTCTGTCCTGTTAGCTCACACTATGTATTTTAGTAAAATGCAATTGCTAAAATTTAGAGCCTGTACTCGTTTTCGAGTGTGCGTTCCTGAGTTTTCTTAGTCGGCTCTCAAATTTTTAGTTTCTTTAAAATCGTTTCATTTGTCAGCCATTTTCTTTTTCTGTGTGTCTGTGTTCAGGCAGCCCCCCCCCCCCCGCCCCCCTACAAGCACATACACACAAGTGTGTGGTCAGATCTTCCCTTAGCTCTTTTTTTTTTTGGACTTGAGAGTTAAAAGCCACTGCTCTCCAGAATTTGCTTTTATCTTTCCCCGGTAGGATTGTTTTCAAACTTAGGTATTCCGCTGCTTCTTGGTACCATTTGCCACTTTTTCTGTTGGGACGTTTGACAGCCCCGCTGTGGGGATTCCCTCGTGGATTCGCCCTTGAACTCAGAGAGGCATATTTGGCCACGGCACCGTCAGGCGTGCAGAGCGTGCAGGTCGGCGTGAAGCCGCAGCCCTTGACGCTGGTGCGGTTTGCCACAGACACGTTCCTCCCACCTGACTCGGACGGCACAGGCCGTGCCTCTCCGGAGGGATTTATCTCCTGGTCCCACTTCCTCTTGTTCTGTAGAAGTTTGCGACGTTTGCCTTTTTGGAAGCAACTGGCTCACATACTCCACTCGTGTTCAACTCTTGTCTTCAGCTGAGCCTCTGTTACGCACACCAGTCACTAGGCAACGGGGCTCACGGCGGTAAGCAAGACACAGCCGTGATCCTTCCTCTCTGTGCACCTACCGCCTTGTGGGGAGTAGGAGGCGGACAGAAGTTAAATAATGACAGGCTTCATTTGAAGATTATAAGGTGCGTTAGTGAGGGCTGTAAACGAGAGGTACCGATATACGTGAGTTTGTAAAACTGTCTGAAATGATGCCGGAACTGAACTCCTGCAGGTGAGTTGAGTTTACTGGGCAAATCCTGGAGGAAGAGCCTCGGTGAAAGAATCACAGGTGCACGGGCCCCACAGCAGATGGGAGCAGGCCCAGAGGTCGGGAAGGGGGTAAAATGAGGGCACGTGAGAGGACAGAGGTCAGACCGTGTATGGTCTGGTCTTAGAACTGACGTTGAGTTGTTTGTTTATTGAAGAGCATTTGGAAGCCATCGCCATGTTTTAGCAGAGAGAGAGAACGGTTTGTGATTCGATTTGTGGTTTGAGCCAGAAGGGACACAGAGGGAACAGCCAAGAGGCCTTGCCATGCTGTGGCCAGAGGTGGCGATGGCTTACACCGGGGTGACGCCGGAGGGGGCGAATTTGAAGAGATAAAAGGGACATTACTTACTGATTGATGAGCAGTGGAGGAAAAATAGGAGAGAACTTGTCAAGGATGACCCCTTGGTGGCGGGGAGTGCATAGCTTGTAAACTCAAGTGGATGGTGATCTCTCCTTCGCTGCTCAAAAATGAGCTAGATTTGCTGGAAGGACCAGGAGTTCAGTTTGGAAATGTTGAGTTTGGGGTGCCTTCAGTATGGCCAAGAGGAGATGTCAAGGAGACAGGTGGGTATATGGATTTGGAAGTCAGACCAGAGAGATGCGTTGCTGATAGAAATTTGAGAGTCATCTGCATAGAGGTGGTGATTGCAGCCGGGGACACGAAGGAGGTTAAATGGCCTCGGACTAGCCCTGAGGAGCCACACTGTCCCTGAGTGGCACATGGAAGAGTGTGACCTTGCAGAGGACACGGAGGAGAAAGAGAAGAAAACCAGGGTATCACAGAGGCAGAGGGGCCCAATAAAGAAGGAGGCAGAGGCCAGTAGCATAGAATTCTGCCAGGAGGTTGTGTGCGCTGGAGACTAGGTCTCCTGGAGATGGTATGAGGAGATCGTTGGTTTGGGTAGTCTGCTGGATGGGAGGCCACAGGCCCACCGTGAGGCAGAATTCCAGAAGATGCCATGCACATGGGATAAAAGTGAGTGGTACTTTAAGGAGTTGTGTGGGAGATAAGTCACAGGGAGTCAGGCTGGAGAGAGGAGTAGAGGATGAGTGGTGGGTGGAGTCCCATCAACATGGAGCTCAAAGTCAAGAGCAGATATGCCAGCCCTGTGAACCTGGCTGCCTTCCCCCACCGACATGGTGCTGCTGGCCGCTGGCATGATCTCTACCGCCTGGTTCTTCACGCGTGAGGGTACTGCTTGGTGGAGGAGTCTTCAGAGAGCTCCTCACCTCCTCGGTGGCCTCGCTCTCCGCAGAGCCCTCTTCTTGCTGCTCTGTGTTGGCATCTATGTATGAGCTCCCAAGGGTGCCAACCAGGTCAGGTGGCACCGGGTGGCTGCTCCGAATTCCTGCTCATTGATTAAAAAGTTAATTTTTTTTTACTAGTACGGGGAGTGTCCCGCCTGCTGTTCACAGTAAAGGTAGATGTGTGACCAGCAAAAGAAAAAGGGGGGGGGGATGACATGGAAGTAGAGAGTGGGGGGCACTTCACACAAAAATGGTGAGTGAAACTCGATACAGCATTTCCAGGCTCGTCCAGGCTGAGGGACAAGAAGCTCACATCCTAAGAAGTACAGAAGTTACGGTGAACCTAGATCTCTGTAACACTCAGTCTTCCCATTCAGGCATCAGTGACGTTTCCTTTTCCACTGTCTTCCATACCATTAATGCCTTTTCTTGACAGTTTCATCTGTCTGTCTTTTTGTAACCTGCCCAATGTGTCACACTCGCTCTGCCCATGACTGACTTAGTTTCCTTCGCGGTAGAATTTGTTGTTTTGTATGGCCAGTGCCGATTTTAATTCTGTAGTCACAGCCTTAACATTATTTGTTCATTTCTTCCAGCTCTTTTTTATTGTGTCTGCCTCAGCCAACTGTCTTTCATCTCACTTTGATTTTCTGCCTTATGATCTGAAATCTAGTGTGACTAGGAAGTAAACATCCATTAAAAAAATTTGTGTATTTATTCCCAGGTACTTTCTAAGACTCATCACAAGGATAAAAATAATAACTTGCAAAACTTAAGCCAGAAGCAAGGTTAATGGTTAGGGATGCACATCTTAATATGCTGTACCTTTGTCGTAGTGGCTACAGCTTAGCCACTTTCAGCAACCCAGTAATCAACATAAAAGTGAAAATAATCATGTGACCTGATAGACACACTAAATAATTGCCATGACCTGAAAGAGACGCTAAATAGCACAACGGTTAAGAACAGAGGTATGAATCGTGGCCTTTAATCGGTGTGTGGCAAGCAGCAAATTGGTTAGCCTTTCTGTGTTTGGAGTTCTTCATTCCTAAAATGGAGACAGTAGTAATAGTATCTTCCTGTATCGTGTGGTGTCATTGGAGACCGGTAAATAGAACATTATTTCTATTCTTGCAACCCAGGGGGAGGTGAGGTGTAGCCACAGGTACCTGCAGGTGTGCATAGGAAATAAAGAAGAGAAATAAAGCAACATAGGTTATCATAGGAGAAAGATGGTCTGTGGCTTGTATGGTGGAAAGAGTTCGGGAAGGCTTCCCGAGGAGAGGGTGCCTTTTAGTTTGAAGATGAGAGGCTGGTTGCAGTCGGAAGAAATAGCCTGAGCCCAAACAGGGGACCTGGAAAGCACACATGCCAAGATGCATGTGTATGGTATGGAAGGACCTAGAATGTCTGATTGCAGAAAGGAAGTCATTGGCTGTGAGACTGGAGCCATGTTGTTGAGGGTCAGAATTGCCAGGTAAGAGTTCAGATTTAATTCAGTAGGGGGCACCTGGGTGGCTCAGTCAGTTAAGCATCTCACTTCGGCTCAGGTCATGATCTCACAGTTCATGGGTTCAAGCACTGCGCCGGGTGCTCTGTGCTGACAGCTCAGAGCCTGGAGCCTGCTTCGGATTCTGTGTCTCCCTCTCTCTCTGCCCCTCCCCTGCCGTGCCTGTGCATGTGTGGGCTCTCTCTCTCTCTCTCTTTCTCTAATCAAACAAACACCACTGTTATGCCTTAGGCAAGAGGTCACTACAATTCTGCACTACAATTCTGCACGCTAGCCGGTGTCCCCTCCACTCCCAGTTTCTCGCATCTTCCTGTTCGCAGTCACAGGGGTTATACTTTGAACTTCCCGTTTGACTCTGCGTGCAGCAGGTAAGCCCTCCAGGTTTGTGCCTTGGGTGACTCACTGCGTCCTCGGACTCCAGCTTTGTGAGTCTGCAAATAGGAGTAATCATAGTGATGGTGATCGTGATGGTGACAACAGAGAGCATCCCGTCAGGTCACCAGGCACTTCACAGAGCCTGTCTGAGTTTATCTTCCTAGCAAGCCTGTAGGCGAGGTGTTGTTTCCACAGTCTGACAGCGAGAAGATGGATAGATGGATGTCCAGAGATGTAAGTGCTTTGCCTGAGGTTAGTTGGCCAAATGGCACAGCTGGTAGAAGTCTTGGCAATTTTATCTGGCCCTTGGGCTCTTTCTGTCTTGACTCTGACTTACGCACCTGATGTCTAACCTCGTGGGACCAAACCTTCACTCCAAGTGCCTGAATTCCATTCTTACCTGCTTCTGCCATCAGCCCATCTGTGGCTCTCACCCGCTCCTCTGTTGTTTTCTGCCTGATGCTTTAAGACTTGCCCTGCTCTCTCTGTTCCTGCCCCTCACTCTAGTCCGAGATTTTTCTAGCTCGGTGCAGGGCTGACTGGAGCCTTGGTTGGTGGCAGAATGCCCTTGGCCCAGTGAATGAGGCCTGCCCTTTGGCAAGTGGCGCTGTGACCTCTCAGACTTGTCACAAACACACCACACTGCTCCTTCGTCGTCACAGAAGCCAAGGGCTTGACATCAGTACTGGACTGATCCATTGGCCAGAAAACTGTTGCTTCAAGAAACCACGTTAAATTAATCTCCATGTTTGTGCATCTGTCAGAAACCAGTGAAGTTTTGCCTGTACCCACACAAACCAAGCTGATGTCCCCAGTGCTTGTCTTTGGGGGAGTTGCCTCCACGTGGGGTCCTCCTGGTACAAAAGGGGCTTAGGAGCAGACGCCACGCACCAGCGACCCCAGGGTGTGGAGAGAAGAGTAGGAGTGAGACTTGCTCTAAGGCCTTCCATTTCTAGAGCGTTCTGCAGTTTATGGAGCTGTTTCCTATGGCGCGTCCTGGATCTTCCCGCAACCCTTCCATGTACGCGGGGTCACCAGCTGACGCCATTAGGAAACCGAGGCGCTGAGTTCAAGTGTCTCACCTTCTACACTTGTGATCTCGGGACGTGATCGCCACAGCCTCCTTCTTTAAGCTGCAGATTCACCGTCTGCCCTAATGAATCCAGATCTCCAAACCATAAATCTCTCGTCAGCAGCATTAACGCTGTAATGCTCTTCAGATGATACGCATAGAATGGACTCACCTAGACAACGTGATTGCTGCATGAGCTGTGAAAATGGAAACTTTTGTAAGAATTCGAGATTTCCCCCCACTGTGGATTAAGTAGCCGCGAGCAGGATGGAAACACATGAAACTAATTTGTCCGATTAAAAGAAAAAAATTCTACAAATCATAAAATTAGGAAGGCAGTTTATAATGGAAGGCATTAAATAGAGAATGTAAATGTTATTTCTGTGGTCTATTTGGTATTACAACGTAATGTAAATAACGTATCCCAAAGAAACTGTGAAATTGATTAATAAGGCCACTCTCCTGCCGAGTGAGGCGGCCGTGAGCGGGGCTGTCTGTCTGTGGAGAAGGAAGCACTGGCGCTCACAGGGGCCTGGAAGGGCAGGCACCAGGAGAACAACAGGTGTGTGCAATTTATGTTCAAGAGTCGTTTAAATATCTTTAATCAGTCCGTTTTAAGTCAAACCATATGATGTTCAGACACAGACACGTTTGCTCTCAGTATCAAGTACTTTTCCCGTCTCTCCAAGCTCCCTCGTAGGGGTACCCAGCTGTGAAACTAAGCTTGCCTTTTGTTACTTAAGAGCAGATAAAATGTTTACAGCAGTTACAGTGGATTGCATGGTGCTTAGTTTCACGTTTCGCTGCCCCGCCGGTGTGACAGTGGGTCTCTGAAGAATAGATCAGGTACCTGGCTCTAGTTTTCTGCCCGGCCCGGCTATAAATAAGGCAGCCGTTGCATCAACTATGGCAGGCTGACCAGCCTGTCCGACTCCCACGGCTCCTGCCTGGCGATAGAAAGAATCGCTTCATCTCCAGCTTGGCACAGAGCCTGTGGACGGTGAACAGTCACTCTGGAGGGACCTGCGTTTAGAGTGCAGGGGACGTCATTGCCATTTCACCCAGGGGAGAGGAGGCGGGGAGAGTTGCAGCGAATTAGCACCGCATCCTAAGACGCTTCCCCCAGAAGCTCCGTTTGGGGTTCTTCCTGATTTCATCAACACAGAATCAAGAGGTCACAACAGAACTTCGGTCACGTCACAGTTGGCTCTTGTCCTTATTGTGTTCAGATGATTGGAGTCTGGGCGTGCCGTGGTCAGTCCTGCTGCCCTTCGTGTGTGTGTTCTCACAGTTCGTGTGCATGTGATGTGTTAATGGGCCTCTTGGTAATTGAGATGGTGTATTCATTTTCATAACCGCCTGTTGTTAGGTGATCACTCGTGGGAGTTGCGGGAAGAGGGCACAAATGACCTGTCATGTCCTGGCCCTCAGGGGGTCCAGCGTGGGGAGCCCTCCTCCCGCCCCTGCTTCCCCAGGGCCCCTCAGAGTCTCGATCTGTCAAAACGTGGAGTTTTCGTTCCTCTCCTAAGAGGGGTTAAGGGTTAGGTGTTCCCTGTAACGTGGATGTAGCGAGTGTTGGGTACGATTTGTTTCATGTCGCATCACTACTGATCATTTTATAAGTTCACCTGGAGTCAGATAGTCCCCCAGTTTCCAGAATGTTCCTTTGTGTGTAAAATTGTTTAGATCTCCTTCTCTATCCCCCTTTCCTATCAGTTTTCACTTTGGTTTGAGATAGGAAAGGGCCAGTAAGAGCAGGTGACGCATTGACTGATGAGACGCTGGTCAGGTTTCCCCCCAGCCCCCTCACGTGGACGGTGACATGTGGACTCCGTCTTTAGATGTGTTTACCCAGGTTGTCACCAATGCACGCCCATCAGTAAAATAACCACAGGGACGTGGTTTATCCTGTCACCTCCAGTTGGAACATTTCAGGGAGGCTGTGGTTTTCAACGTGCCCTGAGAGGAGAAGGCTCCGCTCCTGCAGCTGATGGGAAGCGGCAGCGAGCCTTCCTGCTCACCGTTGTCGACTTATTAATAAAAATGGGCCAGAGCCCTGAGGCGTCCAGAACGGAAGTTCGGGTGCGCTGTGTTCGTATCTGCAGCGTTACGTTTGCCCTCCGCCGAGTCAGCCGCACGCAGTACCAAGGGGCTTTGCTGCCACCGGTGGGGGGCACCGGGGGCTACCGAAAAATAAATGTTTACTTTAATACCGAGAGCCGCCTTGCCAGACTTAAAACACGTAGTACCCCAAGTTTTCGGGGGCAGACGATGAAGTGCAGCTCTTCTGAGCGGGGCTAACAGAGGGAGCCGCCCAGGAGTAAAGATCTAAGGGGACCCTTGCGAGCATCAGGAGGAGAGGCCTGCGCTCTGCGTCGGTATTGTGGGCCCTCTGAGAAGACTTCGCAGCCCGTGTTCTGGGTACGAGAAGGCATCCAGTTCGCTTTCCGTCTTTAAAATACATGTCAGCACTTAAGTAGGATAGACAGCAGCACTAATCACATCAAGCACAGTGTCTGAACTCACAGTGAATGCATAATTAATGTATTGTTTTAGAGGACCTAATACATCAGTCAAGGACGAGGGCTTCACGCACAGCCTGTGCCGCCGGTGAGGAGGAGGGCTCCTCGGAGGAGCCACCGACCGGCCGAGCCGTGCTCACTAAATCTGTTTTGTTACACCTCTAATAGGAGCCAAAGCCATCAGACAACCTCCATTAAAGCGTTCGCCACAGAGAACTCTCTCTGGGGTAGTAAATGCTAATTCAGTGTCAATTAGAAAATGCTCCTAACAAAACACTGCGATTAATAAGGGGGTACTTGTGTTGATTCATTGCTGGGATTTTTTTTTCCCCTCCGTCCTTATAAGGATACATCTTTCATTACTTGCTATTTATTATTTTAAATATGTTTAGCTTGAAGGCACTTTACCATTTCATCTTTATTTTAAAATGTACCCAAATGTTTACTTCTCCATCAATATCCATTTAAACGTAAGCCATTCGGGGTCTCACTAATTTAAATTCCTCTAGTCAAACCGTTGAATAAAAGGTTCAGTATAAACTCTTGAATTCCTGTATTCAAACACCCTTTCGAAAGTTTCTGATTTCTGTAATCCTCTTCTTAGTTTTAAAGAGGTAGGATGCACATTTAAAAAAGAAGTTCAGCTTTCAGAGACATCCTGTTGCCTCAGCTGATTAGCGACTGAAAACTTTCCTCCGCAACTTTCAGACTTTATACAGATGTGCTGAAATTGTAATACAGTGTTCTGTACTTTTCACATACATTTTTAGGCCATCTCACTGAGCAGTGTGTATTTAATGGTGACAGTGGTCACAGCCCTGTTTTTCTTCTGACTTTGGCGAAAATCATTTTTGTTCATCTCACTGAGCGAGGGTGTTTGTGGCGGAGGTGTCCGCTGGGGGCAGGCCAGTGATGGGGAGAACTTGGTAACATGCCTTTGGGAATGTGGTGTTTTGTTTAATTCTCTCGAGCTCTTGCAGTGTTAAAATCCGTCTACATAGATAGATGGATAGGTTTTTGCTCTGCGTACTGTTTTCTTAGTGTTGAAAAATTACTAGGAAAATTTAAGTATTAATCAGTGTGAGCATTATTGAATTATCCCACAGTATCCTGATTTGGTCTGTGACTTCTTTTTAACTTCAGAGAAAAATCGGCTGTTAATAACTCTAGTTCATGTTTCCTTAAATAATAGACTTGTAGATTTGGTGCGAAGGACTGAAAGTCCCAGGCTTCATATTTAAATCTTTGAAATATAATCTTGAAAGAAAGTAGCGTAATTTAACCAAGACTGCGGTAAAACTTTTGAATTAGCTTTGGCTCTTTTAAAGAGAGTTAGTTTTAACTAGCAATGTGTAAATTTCAGCAATTTGCTTTTTTTTTTTTCACTAAACCAGCGTCTCTACTGTAGATGTATGTGTGGGGTTTTTTTTTTTTAATTTTTTTGAATAGATTATTTTTTGTAGAGTATTTTTCCTGTCTCCACTTTCCTGGTGCTCCCACTGAATAAGGTTTGGGCACTGACACGTTCTGATGGGGTTGGCGACGGCTCGACCGTAATCAGCATATTTCACTGCTTGTTAATGGTACCCCACTTTCTCCCGTATTACATAGTGCTGGCAGACAGGACCAGGCCACGGATATTCTGATGTGAAGTCTTAAAGTTGAGAGGTGAAAATAAGAAGTAGTCTATTTAGATTTTCTCTACCTGTAGGAACTTTTAAGATCACTTCCAAAACTTTAAATAGTAGTAATTGCATTCTACTTGTTCGATTTATGTGGGCCAAAACTAAGAAATAATACTGAGCAGCACATTCTGTTAAATACTGGTTTTGTGGATGTGTGTGAATGTGCTGTGCCGAGAATTTGTGCGTGTTTCCCTGTGTTAAAATGAAGATGTTCCTGTTGTCACCCTGTTCTCTCTGTATTTAAAAATAATTTTTTTTTTGCACACTTAGATGTTCTTCTAATGACACGCTACTAAGGAGTTATTATTTTGCCCTCAAATACCAAAACATTCTGGTAACATGGCCACATCAAAGTTAGCAGCACCTTCAGAAGTGTTTTTAATTTTTTCAAAAGTTGCATTCTTAATAGTAATCTGAATCGTTAACCCTGTGTGTGTGTGTGTGTCTGTGTGTGCGTGCGGGCGTGTGGTTTTTAAATTATAGCATGGAACTTTGAAGGCCTAACCAGTACCCCAAATTTGTTACAGATGCTGTATATAAATCTACTTTATCTTCTTTTTTTTACAGTGTAGACATTTTATGTTTAATTTTACTCTTTTTTGTTACCTCTAATAGTTTCACGAGCAAATTTCACTGAATTCTCAGTAAAGGAAAATATTTGAAAACAAGCTATCTTAGGCTCACAAGTAGAATTTAAAACACAAAAGGATTATGGGATTATGTCATTTTATCTACATTTTAATGCCAGTTTTGAGCATTTGCATTCTCAGCTGTAATTTATGTTTTTAGTTTGCTGTATACTTCGGGAGAGAAGAGCATTAGCTCTGAACGCTGGAAGGCAGTAGTGCTTATTTGAAAAAAGCTAGCCCTGTAGTCATTAATAAAAAAGCTAAATATCAGATAATGGTTTTGGGGGTTTTTTTGGTTTTTTTTTTTTGGTTGTTGTTTGTTTTGCAGTTATGACTCAATGATAGTGCCTGTTTCTTGCTATTCTTTTTTGTGTTTCTGGACAGAAAATAACTATTCTCAGGTACTCTTTTGGCCGCAGTAAACCATCAAAACTGTGTGACTTTGAGGACACGCATTGTCCAGAATTCTCCAAGTAGGGTGTGCCTGTCGTGGGGATCCCGTAGTTGTTTTGCATGCATGAATTCTTGTAAAAATGCTTTCAGCTCAAATATTTAGATAATTAAATAAAAAGGGTATTGGCGGAGGGGGACAGGGTGCTCGGAGCGGGAAGTTAAGTACGTCATGGGGGGATTTATGGCTGTGCAGCTGGGCCGAGTTTCGGCCGGCATACACAGTCTAAACAAAAGCATTTCACTTTAAGAGGAGCCCATCGCGAGGTACATTTCTCAAATCTGTATCTCCACATCTATTTTTCTAAAACACCTGTTTTGCATTAGTAAAACTAAATCTTTTTCTTTAGATTTAAGATATTGCTAGGGACATTATGTTTAAATTTTAGTTGGCAGAAATGAAATTTCTTCCCTTTGATGAACTAGGACTTTATATTTTCACATCGGTGTGTAAACAATGTAAGCTTTCCTCCGCGGATGAGCCCCTTGCCAGTAAGAACTATTGACTCGGGCTCTCCGTTTCTCCTACCTGAATCCCATTGTTTGATTTCTGGCTGCACACACACAGTCGGAATCAGCTTAAAACTCCCTGCGGTTTTACGTCTTTTGTAATCTTCACCAGGATCTCACTCTTCGTGCTGATGTGGTAGAGCTATTTTTACGTTGTCTTATACGAGCAAATGAGCTCTTTCAACCTCGTCTATTTCTGTGTGCTTTTAAATTCTGTTTCTTGAAGCCTCTTGAGAAAACTCCTCATAATCACCTCCATGAGTTTCCTCGTCGCGCTGTGAGCACCGTGGCCCACCTGTCCCGCGTTCCAGACGCGCACAGATGCAGGCTGCCTGTCCTTCACAGAAAGAGCCGTCTTCACCTGGAAAAGCAGGCCCAGGAAAGGACCCCTTTGGGGGAACTAGGCTGGCAAACGTCTCAGGAAGACTGGGTGAAACACAGCCAGACCCAGTTTTGTTACCGTTTATTGAAGAGTCAATATTGCAAACCTACGTCTTTTGGGGCCCATCTGGCAGCCTGTGCAGTAAATACTACAGTCATGAATGGAAAAACCCAGATAAATGAGCCTGCGATACTCCTCAGTTCCCGGTGTACATACCTGTGGCCCCAGCATCTTCTCACGTCTCCTGTGTCCTGGGAGAGTTCAGTGGATGTGCGGGAGACAGCCGTGTCCGCCTGGAGCTCCTTTTCTTTTCTTTTCTTTGAAGTTTATTTACTTATTTATTTTGAGAGAGAGAGAGAGAGAGAGAGAGAGAGAGAGAGAATCCCAAGCAGTTTCCAACGTGGGGCTCGATCTCACCAACCTGAGCCGAAATCAAGAGTCGGAAGCTCAGCCAACTGAGCCTCCCAGGTGCCCCTGGAGTTTCGACAGAAGTCAAGTACAGTCCTCTGGTTGTAAGTGGGAGGGTTTTAGTCGCCAGTTAAATTATGCGCAAAAATAAGTGTCCAGTGGCTGAATGTATTCTGCTCCTTCAAATAATTCCACTCTTCCTAGGAGAACCTTGCTCCCGTATTTGTAAAATATTTTTACAAGTCAAGGTGCTAAGATACATTATTGCATAATTTTCCTTCTTGGAGGTAAAATCTGAGCCGCGTCTGTCCGTGATCGGGGGACCTGAGGCCCAGTCACTGCCTGGGTAGTGGAGCTTCATTGACAATTAAAAGTTCTCAGAATGTCTAACCAAGTTATTTGTAATAGATAGGAATCTGTCCAATAGTTTGCTGGTTAAGGTCACATGTTTGAGAGAAGAGCAGGCCCAGAGTCCCAGTCTAGGTCCGCTTACTAAGCGTGTTGTATGTATAAGTACGGAATCTCACCAAACCTCCACTTTTTCTTATGTTCGCTGAGGCCTGTAACATCTACCCTGTAGACTCTGTTTCTCAGAATTAAGTCAGGCCTGTACGTTTCCACACTTGGTCCTGCCACCTTGTTCATCTGTGTCTTTGTGGTCACCATTGTCTTTGCCAAGTCCTGTCTTCATGGCCCTCTTCCTCATCGGCAGCATCTCTGTTACTTTCCCCGCTCATCATCCTGTCCTCCATCTCTCCCTCCTCCTTCGCTACTCTTCTCCCCGTCATCTCCTGTAGCGTAAGACCTTTCAGAAACCTTCCTAGAGCCTTGGGGACTCTTCCAACCCTGGAAACTCCAGAGATGGACCGTGTTTGAAAAGCCCTCCCGGAGTGGCTGGGGCGTGGTTGTCCCTCATTAAATGGTAGCTTCCTAAGATCAGGAACTTCTTTCCCTGCTGTGTTCCCAGCAGCGCACAATAGAGGCTTAAGAACATTCTTCTCAAATAAGTGAACAGTTGCATTTCCCTTGTGATGTGTTGTTCAGATATATTCAAGTCATTTAAAGGAAAGGCCAACTGGTCATTGATCTGGAAGCATCTTAAAAAGGGCAGTTTATTGAAGAGAAAGTCTGATAGTTGCTATAATTTAGAAGAATCACCACAGAGCGGCTTACAAAACATGAAAAGGTGTGTCCATTGGAGGAATTACTCTGTAGCTGCACAGATGATGACGTAGATCTGTCTGCGTATACGTATTTTAACACCAGTGATGTTCACTGTATGTTGCTAAGTGAAAGACATGTTGCAAAACAGTCCATATGAAGATACAGATAAAACTGTATTAACTTTTAAAAATGTTTATTTATTGGGGAGGGGAGTACAACCAGGGGAGGGGCAGAGAGAGTAAAAGAAAGAGAAAGAGAGAGAGAGAGAGAAAGAGAGAGGGGGGGAGACACAATCTAAAGCAGTCTCCAGGGTCCAAGCTGTCAGCGTAGAATCCAACACAGGGCTTGAACCCATGAGTCGTGAGATCATGACCTGAGCCAAAGTCAGATGCTTAACTGACCGCCCCTGTTAACTTTTTATATATGAGTAGCAGCACTGTGGTTTTCTTTTTTTTCTATATATTTTTTTATTTTTCAATTATAAAACAAAGCATGAAACCTGTTTAAAGCCTAAGAAAACTGTTTAATATATTAAATGATGAATAGATTGTTTTGCCTATTGTAAGACAGAGTTCTGGATACTCCCATCGAGTTTAAGATTATCATTATTTTTTTAAGTTTATTTTGTTTACTTTGAGAGAGAAGGAACAAGTGGGAGAGGGGTTGAGAGAGAATCCCAAGCAGACTCCACCCTTTCAGTTCGGAGCCTGATGCAAGGCTTAGTCTCACAAACCTTGAGATGATGACCTGAGCCGAAATCAAGAGTCAAATGTTCTACCAACTGAGCCGCCCAGGCACCCTTATCATTAAATCTTAATTATGGTTCCCTATTAAACCTAATATTCAGTGCTCTATTTCTGGAATTTTCCCAGGGCTTAAAAATAGTGGTTATTTCCTTCACAGTCAGACACCCTGTCCCCCAGCTTGATGCCATGACTAAAACCCGAAGATGGGAAGCTCTAAGCACCGGTTTTCCTCTGCGGCTTCCCTGATCACCAGCACCTGTGCTTTCAGTGGTTCGTTTTCTACTTCTTTCGAAGACACGAGAGAAGACTCCATAAAATATTTGAATGTTTCACTAATACTGTTGTTGAGACCAAAAAAAGCAATACTCCCAGACCCAAATACTACTAAACCCTGCTTTGTATTAGCTCAGATTCATGATTTATCGACCGATGTACAGAAGTTAGAGCTTGCAATCATGGAAGACCATTTTAGGCGTATATAAAATGTACAAGATGAACACATAGTCATCGGAGAGACGATACACGGGCTTAGGAGAGTGAGTTCTCAGAACCCTTGTTCTGTACCGTCCAATAGTCCAGTTTAAACTGGGGCGCCTGGGTGGCTCAGTTAGTTAAGCGTCTGACTTCTCAAGTCATGGTCTCACGGTTCGAGCCCCGCATCGGGCTCTGTGCTGACAGCTCGGAGCCTGGAGCCTGCTTCGGATTCTGTGTCTCCCTCTCTCTCTGCCCCTCCCCTCCTCATGCTCTGTTTCTCTCTGTATCAGGGATGCAGGGACAAAAACCTATGTGCAGGGTTGATATTCGGCAGTTACTGGTTGTTTAAATGGGGTTGGTAAATTGCTGCTGCCCCAAGGCTGCCTCCCTCCCCCCCACCCTTTTCCAGAACTCCCAGACTTCCAGAGCAGTGGTGATGGCAAGGTCCAGTGTCCCTCTGGATTGGCCCCCTGCCCGTGCTACATTAATGGCTAAACATTTTGAATTACCCTGCTGTGTATCACTTACATGTGGTGGTTAAAAAGATTGCATCAACCATCTCATCTTTTCAGCAAAAAGGACCTCAGTTTTATGCAATTAAATCTCAGCCCAGGGGAAAACCTAGAGGCAACCAAACAGGATGTGATACAGAGAAACAGAAAGTGGCCCCAACCTAGCCATCTCATTTTACCTAAGGTTACATAAAACTATGGCCATGAATAAAACACTTTCGAGAGAAGTAATACACGTGCAAACATCGTGTAAGCTGTGAAATGTGATTTGTGGATAAGTTATTAATAAACCCCATGAGGGCTGAAAAATGTAAAATGTCCCATGAGAACAGGTTGATCGCAGCCCATAGGCTGTTGAACGGGATCGCAGGCCGGTGCTGAGAACAGGAGTGCTTCGTTGAGCATTTAGTATGTGCCAGCACAGATGCTTTGCCTGCACAGCTCCCAGAACAACTGTGAGAGGCACACAGGATCATCTGGGTACGGAGCCGATGAAGCAGCCGGAACGCAAAAAGCCCCTGCCTCAGCCTGTGCTTCCCCTCTGTCCCCAGACTTCAGTCTCAACACCCCAGGGGCCTCCCGCCTCTTTGACTTCTGTCCTCTCCTGGGACACCAGGGAGACATTAAAACTGCCTCCGTGTCTGGCAGAACCCCTTAGCAAACACCAAGGGAGTAGGAAAGGGAAGGTTCCAGTGCTCAGCTTGTTTTCCCCGAGGAAGGTAAGTCCCCTCTGAAGGCATCTGCTCTGGCCCAGGCTTTGCATGGTGAAATAGTTTTAGATGGGCAGCGTGACCGGATGGATGGTCACCTTGTCCCATGAAATACACCGGACAGAGCAAGTAAGACAGACAAAACTTTCCATTTCAAATATTCTGATGGTAATCATTTAGAAAGCAGTATTAGGAAATATTATAAGGCAGATTTTCCTCTTCAATTATTATACTGCTGCGTGTATCATTACTACGTGATAATAGCAAGTGCACAGAAGTGTTACAAAACCGACAAACCCAATGTCTCGGAGAACGTGGAGCTCTGTGTTGTAATACTGGCGTTCGTCAGGCGTGGAGAATAATTAGGAAGGAGACCGTGAAACCGAGCCAGTTAGCTATTTGACAAAGTCCTTTTCATTTACAGGATCTTCTGACTAAAAACAAAATTGGGGGATTAAATTATAAAATGATGAATAAGCAGGCTGTTTATGACTTCCTGGCAAGGAGACTTTGCCTTTTTAGTATGTGCATTTTTATTATTTACATTTATGTCAAAGTACTTGAATTTGCTTTTGTTTGGGGTTCATTTTCCATAATAATTCCAACATTCTACGTTAGAATTCATTTAACCACGAACAAAATGCCACATCCTTCTTTATCCAAACATCATGAAATCATTGCAGATGAGGTGAGGAGATAAAGTAAGTGGATTAGAAATGGGTGGTTTAAGTTTACACCGTTTTATTATATCAGGAATTTTTGATATTTGAGACGTGGATCTCCATCCACAGCTGTGCAATCCCTTGTCCCCGAGATGCGTGTATGAAACCAGGGTCTGTAATTTTGTTATTTTCAATCCTGACGGAAGATCGGTGTAGACGGTCAAATCTATTACCTAAGAAAGCTCCGTCTGAAGGAAAGCAACTGGTGGCTCAGTTTATGCATCATGGAGGTATGATTCGTGTGCTCCTAAATACTCGTTTCCTTGATTCTCTGCTTCCCATCACTTTGAGTTTATAGGCATTTATTTTACTGAATGGTGGCAGAGGCATTGGGGCATAACAGCTAGTATTTTTAACATGTTCTATCTGTAATTTTCCGCTGATCTTAAAAAAAATACCATTTTACATATTCTTTTTAGTCTTACGAATACATGGATATATTGTTGACTATTTGTTTATAAAGTGTTAAATTTACATCGGAGATATGTATGTATACATAGTTTAACCTCTAATCCATTAAATTATTTGAAAAGCAGAAAAAGAACTCTGTCGCATTAAGAAACTATCAAAGAACAGCCCTGCTTATTTTTGCTTTTCCTGTGTTTATGCTGATGTTAAATCAAGAGCATAAAAAATATTTAGGTAGTATTAGGGGAAACTTATGCATCGTTACCAATAGAAATTTAATGATCTGATCATGTTGAGTGAATTGTGTCATTAGAACTTTAAGAATTCATTTTTTTTTAAGTGTAGTTCACTTTAGGGTTATATGAGTCCCAAATGAAACCGTTGTTTCAACTTTGTTGAAAGTTTTAAGTTAAAAATTTGTAATGTAACTTCGGTAGCTTATTGATAGAGGTGTTGTGTGGTGTTTATCAACCAGGGAAAGCTTGGGTTAATGTAGATTTTATAAAATGCCCCGTGATTTCTATCAAATTTATTAAAAAGAAGCTGTTTAATCAATAGTTTGTTATGAGAAATGCGATTTTAAAACTGTATCATTGCCATTCAACCTTGTATTCATTTAATTGGATTGGACTGCAGGCACTTTGTACTTTGAATGAAAGCGCAATCAAAATGTAGTTACTTTGTTGAACATATTTCTAAAATAATTACGGTATTTAAAATGCATATTTACATCCAAACAAGGGAATTGTTAATAAAATACTTTTGTGAATCACACCCTAAAGGAAGCTTTGCTGGAGCCCCTGCTTATCCGTTAATCTGTAGTATTGTGGCTTCACCTCGATTACGTTAATTTCTACCAACTGGATTTGGGAAAGGTTCAAATTATGGAATTTTTCTGAAGAAACCCAATATTGTTATTTTTCAAATTAAAATAATAAGGTCCTTGAGGAGTTTCTTAGCGTTAAGAGTAACCTTTGGGTGTGGATATTGTGTCTATTTTTTATGTCCCCCAGTAGCTAATAATGTAATTAATTGAATTAACAAACATGGTTTGTAAAGATACGCCATGTGTGATACAAAGTACTTGGTCAAATGCCCTTGAAGGTACTTGAACAGTTGGTTATCAAGCATTTCAAATGCCCGCCGTCTCTGTCAACACAAAATATCATTAAAACTACGAAATGCTACTACATAGAGTTTCCTAAATGGAGATCAGTTTCATCCTGATTTTAGTATAGATATTGAAAAACCTGACTAATTAGTAAAGTTTAAATTCCTGACATTTTTATCATAATTGAAATTAAGGACACAAACGTTAAAAAAAATCTATTTCAGATTTTTCATTCGTTCCAGTGTAATTGTAATTAGTGAAGTGTGAACCTGCATTGACGTTGACGTATTTTTTGGAGGGGGTGTGTGAGACCACCCGGCATCATACAGAAATCCTTTCTTTTTGTAAAATATGTTCAGTAGCAACAGATACCGAATGGCCTGTGTCTTAAAGAGCTCTGCTGTCCATTATGTTTCTCGGAGTCTGTGATTTCTCTTTTGTTCTTCTTTGCTTTGGTGTTAAAGGATTCCTTTTGGCACCATAAATATTAATAATAATCCTTCCATTACTTGTAATTAAAGGCTTCATGATGAAGACTCCACGATGTCTCCAGATTCAACAAATGTTAGTGCCTGAAGGAAAAAGCAATGATTCTCCAGAACCGATTACACCTAGACTTTTAACGAGTACAGTCCTTCGTGTTTCGTTGAGGTGTCCCCGACACTCGGGGCCCTTTAGGAATATTATTGATGAAATTCTTAGGTGCTTGTTAATGGATTCTTAAAGACTACGAAGGGGATAAAAGTGGAGTCACCGTCTCCAATTCGCTTTAGTAAATAAGTTATGTGTCAGAAACTGTTTGATTTCTGGAAAACAGTGAACCGGGTCTCAGAACTACCTCCGGGTTGTTCGCCCTGGAAGATGAAAAGCCTGTGCCCTCGTCAGATAGGGTTCCAGCACGCAGCAACTCCGTACGGTGCCGACTGTTGTTTCGTGTGTGGGACACAGATGTCTGCACCCCCGAGAAGGGGTAGAGAGCCCATAAAAAGGAGATTAAACCTGCTCCCAAGAATATGTGTGGTGTGGTACATTCTTGGAGCAGATTTTGAAATCAACTCACTTAATAAGCTAAAAAAAAAATAAAAATAAAAAGCAGCAATGCCACTCAATTCCCGTAGCAAAGAGTCAGCCTTCCATAGTGCTAGTTTGTTGACTAGTCATGCGTAAACCGAGCAACCACCCTGCGTGTTTGTTTTTATTTTAATTGGATTCTTTATTTCGAGATCATTGTAGATCGGCATACGTTTGTGAGAAACGAGAGAGCCCGTGTGCCGTCTCCCACTCTCCCCATGGAAGCATCTAGTAAAACTCTAGCACAGTACATAGCCAGGACATTGACTCTCCCTCGTGTTCAAAAATGCTTTTTATGAAATTTATCCACATGGGCAAGGAGAGCACTGTTAGTTTTCTTTTATTCTGAACAGAGGACAGCAAGTGCATAACTCTACATGTAAAAATCATCTTTAAAGTTACCCTAATAGACATATGGTGAGATTTCTGTTACTCCACTTTGGGGGCGCAGAGGTGCCTACAGTAAAGCTGTTCATTTTCACATAGTTGAATCTTAATGACATTTTATACGGAATGCTCTTTGCTTTTCTCCGCAGTTTAGTGTGTTGGTTCTGTCATCAGATTTTCTTTGGGTTTGTTAAATCAGAATGGTGTATAGACGATATTAAGTTGAAATCTCAGTAATTTCTGGTGATTAACCAAAATCACAGTTGATAAAATTTCTTTGGAACGAAGGCAGCTGTTTTTTTTGGGAGTGAAAAAAACGTTCGGGTTAGTTTTGCAAGCACATCGCTGATTTTACATATTAGAGTATTCTCAGTTTACTGTGTGTGAAGAATCACGTGGATCACTGAAAATGCAGGCTCCCTGTCTCCACTGTTTTTGAAATTCCAGGTGGGGCCTAGGGATTTGCATTTTTAATTAACCATGCCAGAGGATTTGGATGCAGGTGGCCCCTGAACTACAAATTGAAAAAACACTGTATTAGATACTCCAGCATTCTACTGTAGAAACAATAGAATGTTTTTATTTTTCCCTGTGTTTGAAGACCATCATCTTCATTTTCCACATTTTTATTTATTGTATTTTCCGTAGTCCTCACTTAACCAGAACTTTTAGATTTCAGACTTGCAGATCAGTAACATGTCTGCCGTTCGGTTGAAATCTTTTTCAAACCTATGGCCAGGAATTTGGGAGAAGCAAATGTATTCGTGCAGTAAAGAAGCGACCTAGGAATGGAGACAGAACCGCCCTAAGAGCATGGCCTTGGATAATTGCATTTAATCAAGTAGGCTGGTTGGCTTTTGTTTTTCGTTTTTGTTTCATCGAGCCTTTTTTATTTTATTTTTAAGTAATGACAGAAAAAATTGATAAGGATTCGAGATGAAAGTAGAGGAGGTAAGAACCACGAGCATAAGACAAAACCAAGAAAATGTAACGGTGATTTCTTTTAAAAAGCGTAGGAGTTAGAGCAGTGTCGTGGCAGGCAGGCGTCCTGAGTCCTTGAAAACAAGGTGAGGGATGCTTAGTAAGTTGTTTGGAAAGTTCAGGACCAGGAGAAATTTTAGGAACATTTCCATCAAAAACTGACTTTAATTTTGTAAGGATAGGTATTCAAAGCTGAAAAATAACTTCATTTATCTAGAAAATTCATTGGCATGCAACATTTTACTTCCCAGAGATGGTGGGAAAATTATGTGTGACTCTTTCACTTGACTTCTTATTTTCTAATGTTTTATTTATTTTTGAGAGAGACAGACAGACAGCGTGAGTAGGGGAGGGTCAGAGAGAGAGGGAAACACAGAATGTGAAGCAGGCTCCAGGCTCTGAGCTGTCAGCACAGAGCCTGACGCGGGGCTCGAACCCACAAACCGCGAGATCATGACCTGAGCCAAACTCAGACACTTAACTGACTGAGCCACCCAGGCGCCCCTCCTTCACTTGACTTTTGAGTAATAGGCCCCCTTCTCAGGACAGGCTAAGCAATTGTATATACTGTATATACGTTTTTTCTTGCTAGTAACAAAAAAGTCTTGATTTGCTTTCATTCCTTCCTGGTTTGCATGGCTGTGACATGCTGATGTTTTCGGAAATTTCTTGCCATACGGCACAGTTCAGATTTTGGTTGTCTGGATGCCGTACGTACCTACTTTCTTGAGATGCATACACATCAAAGCTTATAGCGAAACTCTTACATTTTTCTGCTAGTTTTGGTTTCCTTACACATTTAGGAGGTTAGCAGCACAAGAGCTCCAGTGGGACTCCGAGTACCAGGAAGTAAGTATAGTGAAAGGAGACAGAGGGAGATGGGAGCGACTGGAGTCTCTTCATCCAGATGTTTGCGTGTGCTGGTGGCTGTGTTTTTTTGTTCTTGTTCTTAAATTTACCATCTTTTCTTTTTTAAGTTTATTTACTTTTAGTGAGAGAGCTCAAGTTGGGGGTGGAGGGAGCAGAAAGAGAGAGAGAGGGAGAGAGAGAGAAAAAGTCCCAAGCAGGCTCCACATGGTCAGTGCAGAGCCCAGTGCAGGGCTCGAACTCGTGAACTGTGAGATCATGACCTGAGCCGAAGTCAAACGCGTAACGGACTGATTCACCAGGTGCCCCCTAGGGATGTGTTTTTAAAAAAATCAACATTTGATTAACCTATGACGGTCTATGAAGTGAAGTTGTAGGGTTTAGTTTACAGCTTCTGTTGAAATCTTTTCATTTGTGTGTCTCTGTTTTTGATTTAAAATCATCCGAACTTCAAGTTCCCTTCAGTTGTCCTAAGAACTTAAATCGGCACTAAGGCTATCCGAGGTTGTGTAAGCGAATGAGCCATTAAATGTGCAAAAGAGTTTAGATTGTTCTTTGATCTTAAATTGTTCTTTCCTGGAAAAAAAATTTTTTTTTTTTTTAAGTTTCTTTATTTTGAGAGGGTAGAGACGGGCTGAGAGAGAGGATCCCAAGCAGGCTTGTCCCTGTCCGCGCAGAGAGGCCGCTGCTGGGCTTGAACTCATCAACAGTGAGATCCTGACCTGAGCTGAAAGCAAGAGTCAGTTACTTAACCACGCAGACACCCAGGGACCCCTTAAACTGCTCTATTTGCAGTTAGTGAGGATGCTGGAAAGGAGGATTTTTTGTTGCTGGTCAGAGTATAAATGGGGGCAGTCTTTCTGGAGGGAAATTTGGGAAGCATGGTTTAAAATTCTTAAAAATGTAAATTCTCTTCAAACCAACACTTAACATTTTTAGAATTTTTTCCTCAATAAACTATTGAAATGTATGCAAATACTTTATATTAGACATAATTTTAAGATACAAAAATGGGTTCGGTTAATGTAAATTATGCTTTATCCAGATAATGGAATACTATGCAATGACTTAAAAGTCACATTTTCAAATACGACTTAATGACACAAGAAGTTTCTGAGTGTTAAAGGAAATAATATTAGATTATAACAGTGTATATGTAATATGTATATGTGTATATCTGAGTGGTAGATCCAAAAATATTTCTACCTTCTAACCCCATAATTCTCCTTTTGGAAATTAATGTATCCCAAGTGAAAGTAAGTAAATATTTACACCTCTTTTTAAAACACTGAACAGAGATGAAAAGATTAAAAATAATTCTCCCTGTGCAAGTTATTACATATTTAATGTAAAATCGGAAGGAACGTGTTAAAACAGCGTGGTTAGGACGCTTATGAAAAGACCATAACAGCAGTCTAAAATGCATCACTTGAGAATAATAGAGTGAAGGGGGTAAAAATACACAGCATTAAGGCCAACTGGGAAGTCCACTATTTTGAGTGTTGGGAGGAAGGGAGAATTTGAGTCCCAACATCTGGGTGGAAAAATCTCTTCTGTATTGGGAAGTCCTTGCTATTTTCAGTTTTAAATGCAATTTGTAAGTCTAAGTGAATGGGCATGGCCTCCAACAAACTGCCTATTTTCCGTTTAGTTTGTTGGTTTGTTAGGTTGTTTTTTTGTAATTCTATCAGAGCTCTTTAATTCCAGAACTTTCTTGAATGGCATGGGGCAAGTCAATGCATTTCAACATTTTCCTACAACCTGGCAATCTTTCTACATTAAAAGTGAGCTGGTCCCAGGACTCTGATTCCGATGCTTTCAACTGCTACTCAGAGTGATCATTGAAAGGATACACACGAATAGAGTTTCCTAACAGGAGAGAGCATCACTCAGTCATAAAATGTTGGTCTACAGCTCTTGTCTAATTTTTTTCCAGCTCACACCCACCTATAGGCATGGTACCGGATGTGACATGCCGTGATCTGACACTTTTTTCCTGAGCTTCCCAGGTCACTAAATATTATCTGCTTTTAAAAAGGGTTTTAAAACTTTGTAGATTGTGCCATTACACGGGTAAGGCAAAATTTACAGGAACTTATTAGCCCGTGTTGTTGGATATTAGAATTCTGTCGAATAATTTAGAAGTGATTCCCCTGCAGGTAAACACCCAGTGTGCTCTTTGACAGGAATCAAATCACTTGAAGCAGGCTCTCACTGTTCCCCTCCTAATGCTGACCGCTGTGGTGGTGGCAGGACCCGTGTTTGGGGCTCACAGTCCTTCTGGGTGAGGGTTAGCCCCCCCAGCCCTTGGGCGCCAGCCACGTGAGTCACCACAGACTTTTGCTCCAAGTTCTCTGGTGCCTTCTACCCCAGTGCCTGGTGGGCCCAATTTTGGATGTAGCAGTACTGAGAATCAGACCTAGCCCGTCCTGCCCCCTGAACTTACTATCTCCATTTCTGTGAATCTCCACTGCCTCCTATTATTTCACCAAGAAGTATCTTATCTCCAGACCTGGAGCCGGGGTCTTGGCCCCCTGCTGCCTTAGGGTCTCATCCTGGCCATTGTCTCTTGCTAAACCACAGGGACTCTGGGATCAGACTGTCTGGGTTCAAATTCAAACCTCATGACCCAGGTTAATTACTTTCCTCGTGTGGGGCTCCTTTCCCTCATCTTTCAAATGAAGATAATGGTAACACCTACCTGATAGAACCGCAGTGAGGATTACGTGAGATGATGGTTAATGCTCACCCGCCAGAAAGTAAGAACTACCAGTAGTGCGTGGTTCCTGGTTCAAAACACAAATCCGTGCATTGCTGTAGCCTTATCGGGATAAAGAGGCCCCATCCCATCGGCGCTCTATGTATTTTGTTTGTCTCTAATATTCATTCAGTGGTGAAACTATCTATAGATTTTCACCTGCTTTGCTAAAGTTGTGAATAAATAATCACGAGAGGTGAGCATTTCAGCGAACCCTGACAGTATGAGCCAGGATCCGTTAGTTCGTTACTCATCACGGATTTGCCGGTTGTCCCGTGGGAAATCTGCTTCCTTCATCGCTACCTCTGTAGCTGTGGGGGAGCACTGTTTTTCTCAGGTGGAAAGCTGATCAGAATAAAAGGTTTTCATCATTTTATTATGGAAGTTACATAAGGCAGTTTCAAAAGAAGTAGCCTAGTTACATTTTTTTATGCCTAAATAAGCCAATGGGATTTCTTGGTGATAAAATAAAGTTGTGTCATGATTGCAGACTTAGACATTTTGTTCATCGGCTTTGCAACTCAAGTTGGAAAAACGACAGATGTGCACCTTTGAAGGCTGATCGTACCAAGGAGGACATCTTTGTTACTTCTAGTACCTTAGCATCAAAAACGGTTTCAGCATGGAGTATTTATTGGATTGTGGCCTACCGCGCTGGTCGAAATGTCTGTCAATTCTTGAGCAAACCAGAGTATGCTTCCGTAATGGTAACTTAAGACAAAACTTCTGAGGAACGTGGACTTAGCAAGCGGGGCTTTATTGAAAGCTCCGGGCAGTATCATGCTGGACTAACATTCTGTGAAGAAGCCTTTTATAAACAAAACTTCTTTAAGTCTGTTTAACCTGCATGATCTTTACAAGGACCTTCCACCCTCAGGTGCACCTAGGAAAGCACTTGTGACGAACATTGTCCATTTCTAATGTGTTTTGGAAAACCTAACCTACTTAAGGTGGTTTGGACACGTAATGTCACACTTAATGTTTGGAAGTAGTCCCAAACCACGTGCCAATCTTTTTTAAGAGTATACCCACAGCTCTCTGAATAATCCATTCTTTGTGTTTATATTTTTTCTCCTTTTTTAATATAGTAAGACTTTGAAAAGAGAACAAAAAACCATAGACCCACCCCTCTGAAACAAAGTAAGCTATAAATTAATTCATTCATATAAATGTAACTGTAATTAAATTTAGAGTGAATCGTTAGTCATTAAATTTAGAGTTCCTTATTGCCCTTCATGAAGAACATTTTCCCTTTTCATGTGTAAGTGATATTGAAATAATGTATTCTTGTTTGCATATTCCTGCATGGGTTTTTATTTTTAATTTTAAGTGTTTTAATTTTTTTTGCATTTTATATTCTTAAGGGTAGTCTCATTGACTTGTTATGAGACTGTACAAATTTTAGATTATTAAATATGTAATATATGGGGTTAATCTTCAGTGATCCTGCTCTTCATTTAATTACAAGGTTACATCAGATTTCCTGGCTGCCCAGATCTCAAAATCTTCACATGGGGTGGGAATTGTATTTAAAAAAAAAAAAAGACACTTTTAATAGTATTAATTTGTAAGTCCTCACTGATGAAGGAAATGATGTCTCAAATATATTTAACTTGCCATTTTGGGAAAAAAATTGATTTAAACTAGATTCTGCTTCACTGCTGTTCCTCACAAAGTCTTTCAAAAATTCACACAGGAATATTCTCTGGGGGTTTCAAACCTGATTATAAGTTGCAGTGCTAATTTATCTATTTGTTAGAGATTTGTTGACAAAGTCCCAATCCTCTCCCCCGATGTGACTTGTCTTACTAATTCATATTATAGCATAAAGCCTATTTTAATAAGAAGGTAGAGTATTTCAGTCTACTCTTATTATAGAATAAAAGTCGCTGGCATCTGGACAGGCTAAACCAAATATAGTAATGGTTAGATAATTTGGCATTGCAGACTGTGGTCTTATAAAGATATTTATTATCCAACATTGTTTTATATCATTCCAGATTTACTTATAGAGGGTCTGTTCCTTTTTATTTGCTGTAGATTTTATGGGAGTGATAATGGCTGTTGTTATTTAACGTTTTATCTTGGAACATATAATTTAGAATTTCTCTGTCTCCCTAAGAGAAAGCAGTACATGGTCTGGATGATTTTTTTTTTTAATAGAGGATTGCATAAAATTGAGAATTGTGGGCCATTTGACATTTCTAAAGTGCCATCTCTCGTTAGAAATGCACTCAAATAAGTTTTTAAATGTTCTATCTGTAAACTCTGACTTTGGATATTGTTTACAATTTAGCTGAGTACCCAGCTTTCCGTCATTTGTTATTTTATTGTGACCATTGCTAGTACGGGACGCTTCAAATGCTTTCACTGCCTCCCATTAACAAGAGTAAGCATCTCTTAGAGAACCTGCCCTCCCACTAGTGTATTTGAAAAGAAACTTGGGATGCCTGGGTGGCTCATTCGATTAAGCGTCCGATTCTTGCTTTCAGCTCAGGTCATGATCTCATGGTTCATGAGACTGAGCTCGGCATCAGGCTTTCTGCTGACAGTGTGGAGCCTGCTTGGGATTCTCTCTCGGTCTCTCTGTCTCTCTCAAAATAAGTAAATAACCATTTAAAAAAATAAAAAGAAACTGAAAAGAAATGTAGTCAGTAAAACTAAAATCTTTTTGTTTGGAAGTATTTCATTAGGACATTTAATAACACTCTTCCTTTAACTCATATTTGTCAGAATATTTGTCAGATTGCTACTTTATGCAAGAAGTTGTGTAAACAGAAAATCATACATGAGAGGCACCTGGGTGGCTCAGTCAGTGAAGCATCCAACTTCAGCTCAGGTCATGATCTCGCAGTTCGTGGGTTCAAGCCCTGTGTTGGGCTCTGTGCTGACAGCTCAGAGCCTGGAGCCTGCTTCAGAGTCTGTGTCTCCCTCTGTCTGTGTTCCTCCCCATGTGCGCTCTCTCAAAATGATAAATATTTTTAAAATTAAAAAAAAAAACATATATGTGAGAACATATATATATTCCTAGTATTCTAAAAATCACCTCAGAGACAGAAAACCATAATGCAGACATATAATGTATTGTAATTCTTTTTTTATAATAGTTTATTGTCAAATTAGTTTCCATATAACATCGAGTGCTTCTCCCCACAAGTGCCCCCCCCATGACCATCACCCCCTCCCCCCCTCCCCCTCCCCCCTCAGTCCATGGTTCGTCTCCAGTATTCAGTAGTCTCCCTTGATCCGTGTCCCTCACTCATCCCCGCTCTCTTTCCCCCTTCCTCTCCCCATGGTCCCCTGCCAGGCCTGTCCTGTTAGACCTTTAAATATTGGGATTTGATCACCAAATGCCATTTATCTAAGCTGTATAATCTTACTAATAAAGTCATAGTCACACATAAATTACTGTAACTCATAGGCATTTTGAAATGCGGCCTACTTTTTGGTGTTCAGCTGATAATTGGCAGAAAAGTTAGAAATATTTAAGTTCTCTTTATGCCACTGTTAATTGATTAGATTACAACTTTCCACGAAAGTTGCCCTTGAAAAACCAAAATGCACCTCTGAACCCTCCTGTACATTTTCTAGTAACTCCTAGTAACTAAGGATTTCTAGCCACGTCTTAGAAAAGTAAACATTTTTCCCAATTTGGTCTCTAATGGAGGAAGACTGGAAGTATCTTGTGTGCGGACTGACCTCCTTGTTATTTTCGGATCATTCTGGAAGGTGGCCTGTGTATATGTTACACTCTCTGAGCACAGTGACTGCGCTTACAGTGCCTTCCAGGTTTTTGTTTGACTTTTCAGGTAAGAAGCCACATACTTAAACTTGCGAGGGTTCTGGGAAAGTACCCAACACCCTGTGCGCTGCGCACAACGGATGTCTTCCCCGAGTAGAGGAATTTTCTCCCCATTCATGGCTGTCGGGAGACAGACACTAGGCCCTCCCCTGTCGTGCGGATGGTCCGGCTCTGTATTTAGAGAGACATTTTGAGCATATCCGACGCAGAATTAAGGCATTTCCATTAATCAGGTTAAAGGGAAGACAGTAGAAATACTGTAAAATCTGTCAGAAGTATTTTTCACTTCGTGACTATCGGGTAACACCTTCTTAAACCCTCTGAGAATGTCCCGGTGTTATGCGCTATTTTTATCCTTTGGTGCAAGTATTATTATTTCTGTTACATTTATTTACTGTTATTTAGATGGAATAGTCATTGTTTTAATTCAGCATTCCATTTTTTCCATTTTTTTTTACTGAAATTCATCAAAAAACACATTTTGTAGTAACACTTGCTTTAAACATAGTTTTTAACAAGCTATTTTGAAATAATTTTAGTGAGTCAGTAAGGGAATATTTGAGGACGGTGGAGGAGACAGGCAGCAGAGAGCGTTTACTAAAGTTGGAATACGTTATAAGGGTTCCCCCATCACAGAATCCCAGCGATGGAAGGATCAGGGGGTCATTAAAGAGAGGGTTCAGGCCCCTTTGCTGAGGTAACATTTGGTAAGAAAGTTCGCGTCTCTTAACTCACCAAATCATTTCCCTTTTCAGTCGCAGGGTATCCCCAAGTTCAAAAACAAACTGTAATCTTAGAAGAAATGCATTAAGCTTTCAACATGTTACCAAAAATTCGCAGAAAGAACGTGTTAATGATTTTTCCAAAGGTGTGTGTATATATATATATATATTCTCCGATACGTAAAATGAATGACACGTGTATTTTTTCCCATTCCCCCTGCAGCTGCCTCTTCTTTCTTTCTTTCTCTCTCTCTCTCTTTCTTTCTTTCTCTTTCTTTCTTTCTTTCTTTTTTTGCTACACCGCCCCCCTTCCCTTTTCCCTCTGCTGTGTAGAGCAACGCGATGGATGATTAGACCAACAGGTGCCAGGAGCGCTGGGGCAAGCTGGCTCCGCGCCCACAGGCGTACAGCGGAGATACTGTGTCACCACCTTCCGCTGTATCGCCGCGTCCTTACGAGGGAAGGGATAACCCAGTTGAAATACATACTGCAACCCCTGAGGGATTAAGTGTGTTTCCTTCGCTTTATAGTTCAGAATTTTACAGTCCCTTTGTTTGGGAGTTCTCAGATTGCTTAACGATTTCTCAGGCCCGGCCCCGTTGTGACCAGATGTATGTTGCAGCCACAACGCTGTAGATCTGCCAGCTTTATTATCAAGCTCAACACGCAGTGTCCTTTTCTGAGTATATCCAACCATTCTTCGGCGGTGGAGTCCTAGGAAAAGATGATTTTACTTACGTATTGCCTTTTAAAAATGTTCATGTCCTAATTTTTTTTTTTTTGAAGAGTGGCATTTAAACTCTTCGTGGTATTTTAGGGAGCTGTTTCAGAGGTCAGACCCTTGGCACATTATTTTATCACTGTTAACGCGGTCAGCAGCATGCCTAGTTTGTTTTACAGCCGTGGAGGGATCCAGAAGAATGTATCGGTCTGAGTGTCCTGTGTCCCTGTTAGATTAGGATGCACTGACTATATAGCATCAAGTGAGGAAAGATTTTCTAATCTTGTAAGCCCTGGTTTATAAACCATTTTCTTTTTACGTTTTGCTGTCAAAATATCTGTTCACATTAACAGCCTTTAGTGGGCGTTAGTGCTTTTAGTTGTTGTTCTTCAGAACTGGCCTTCCAAAGGAACAATTTTAAAAATGGTGGGGTTTTTGTTTTGTTTGTTTGTTTTTTGCAGAGATGGGATTGTAGTCCTTGGCAGCTGTTAGAGCCGAAATTCCTTTGAGTTTATTTGGAGGTTTTGGAGGGTTCGTAACCTCACCCTGGACCCCACTCTGGCTGAGATGTGGGCCCTAACTTCATGTGTACTAGGAAAAGAGACCATTGTCTCTCTCTTCCGGACGCCAGCCTTGTGCTAAAGTCAGGCATAGACATCGAGGCGTATGTGGGGCTTGGGGGAGGGTTGGGACTGGGGGAAAATCGGTATAGATGAGGGTAATCCAGCCAAAAGCCGCGAGCTGAGTGTGCTGTAGAGAAAAGGGGTAGTTGACGGAATAGCCTTCCTGGGAGGCGGGAGGAAACAGGGTCACCAGCCTGGGTGGAGGGACCAGCCCTGCGTGGGAGAGGAGGCCGCACATGTCTGCGTCCATGTCTCCGGGGGTGACAGCAGGAAACGACAGTGCCCTGTTAGATGTCACGCGGGGAAGGGAAGGGGTGGAAGGGAGGCGAGCGGCCAGACTGAAACCTCCTTGCCGAGAGGCACAGGCCAAGTTGGCCAAGAGGCCGTGCAGGCAGTCCAGGGCACAGAGGAGCCGCGTGAAGGGTGGGGGTGGGGGGTAGTGAACTTGCGGTGGGGACGGTGGGCTTTCCAGCGCAGTGCCCCCTCCCCCACACCCCTCACACCCCCGTGGAGAAAAGCCCACCAGGGGGCCAAGCAGCAAGTCCTGGGCAGTGGTAGACAAGAAGCTGGCGGTGTGCGCTCCGGTGACAGGTGGGCAGGTGGAGCGCAAAGGGGTGGGGCAGCCCCATGGGCCGCCTTGCGTCTGGGAAGATCACTCTGGCCACCAAGAGATAAATTGGTACCGGGGATCTGTACTGGCATCAGGAGGTGGTTAGGGCGCTCTTACAAGCTATGGGACCAGAAGTGGGGGCTGGAATTGAGGGAGAGGCACCGAGCCCACGTCGGGGGAAATGGATGTACTTGAGAAATACTCAGGATCAGCACTTTGTCTTCCTGTGATTCTTTCTGGGGAATAAGAGTTCTAATCGGTTAAGGCTTCATAAATGTGGGTTGTATCCTAGATCAATTCCGTAATTCTTTATTAGTTAACCTAAAGAGGGGTCTGTCCAAATATTGTATTTATAACATTTAGGTAGAATGTTTTTATTACCTTTTTTTCCAAAGTGGAAAATACATGGTCTTTCTGGACAGTTGTAAAATACAAAAGGGTAAAGGATAAATAACCCCAAATCTTTCTACCCAGAGACAAATACTTGTAAATATTTTGATGTATATTCCTTCCACCTTTTTAGGAAAGCAGTGTTACAAACCCAGATCTCTCTGGACAGGAGAAGCGGTGGCCTATTCCATGGTTTTCTGAAACTGGTCAAAATTGATTGGACTTTCTGACTTTTGTTACTTACAGGATATGGTACTTTGCGTGTCTAGTAGGTGCTCGGTGACTTTTTACACCCTTCTGCTATTTTCCCTGAAGAGTGAAGACTTATAATACAACTTAAGAAGCGAAAGATGACTTGAATACCATGTTTAGAGGAGAACACTGCCCCTCCCCCACCTGAGGCAAAAACCACTTCTGACGAATGCGCAAATGCACTCTTGGGCTCAGATGCCTCAGGAAAAATCAATGGGGACAAGGAGTCTTGCTTAACTTGTTTATTCTGGGTATGGCAGTAGAACATGGGTAACAACCAAGGAGTAATGGCTGACTGGGTATCTTAACTGATCCGTAAGCCGAAAGTAATGGCCTGCGGAATCCTGCCGGATAAGGGGCCTCTCCCTGTGCTTTTATTTATTTATTTATTGTAGCATCCCTTTTAACTTGGCCCAAGATTGATGGAGGCCTTATCGCGGGCCCGGGGCGCTGTGAGCCGAACTGGAATGACAAACAGTTGTTGACGACTCTGAGGAGATGGATGGAAAAACAAACACGGGCCAGGTTCTCGTGTTTGTTTTCCTATTGAGTCTGGAGAAGAATGTTGTCCTGGTGAGTCAGCCCAGGGGAAAGAAGGCTGCGCCTTGTTATCACAGTCAATATTTTCCGAGCCTGACTTACCAGCATCTCCAGAATGCATCTCCTCTTTCGCACAGCGTACAGTCAGTCAGAGTAAGAAAGGGGCGTTCATCCCTTGGAACAGGTTCTCTTCCTGTCCACCCTTGGTGGCTGTTGTCAGCTTCACGCATAAAATTCAGGAGTATCTTAGGTACACGTCATCCGTTAGGATTAATACGCATAGTTTATACCTGGGCATCCGCTCTTTGCAGTAATAATAATTACTAGGAGGAAAGCATGATATAATAGAGAAGCACATACGTCATAAGAGGCATCTAATAAATATCTGTCCATTGGCGGAACAGTGTGCTGTATCTCCCGCAAGTCGCTCTGAGGAGAAGACAGTGACCCACTCACCACGCTATCCAATAGAGCCGCTAAACCGATTCCCAGACTGACTATAAGACAGAGATTAATATAAATTATTATGTTCGTATTGATTAATGCCTTTCAGATACTTCAACTAGGAATACCTTCACTGCCGTAGGCAGTATGACGTATGGCAGGAAGTGATTTGGGGGTGTCGGTCTTCTACGTGAGTTACAGATAATCACGCCTCTGTCTGCCTAACCTCTCCCTACCCTCTGCCGGTAACTTTCCTATAGAGAAAATAGCGCCTGTGGCTCAAGGGAGAGACTGCGTCGTTGTGTGTCTCCACCAGCACCCCTTCCCCGCTCAGAGGATGGTCACCTCATCCCCTGGCCGCGATGCTGGTTCTGGACTTTTCTTGAGAGCTGTCAGGAAGCAGACTTTCTGCTAAGGTTGCCAGGAGCATGAGAGTCTGAGCCTGCCCGTGCTATTTTGGCCGTCTGATGGAAAGAGCCTGTGAACAGAAATACGCCAGGCAGACTCAAGAGATGGAAAGAGCTGGAACTGTGACAGCACATTCGACACTGAATCTAGTAATGCCCCAAAGCAGCTGCCCCCTGTTGTAAGAGATGAAGCTCCATTTCTCTTTGAGCTACTGTGAGCCATCTTTCCATCACTTGTAGCCCCAGAAGGCTCACTGGAGGGGGCGTATACGACCGAGTAGAAGATGCTGGGGTAGAACCTGGATAAAAAGGAAAAAGTTTAAAATGAAAAGAATGCCAGAAACCTGGCAGACTTTTATGAGGAGAGAGGCTGAAACATGTTCTTGAAATGAACACAGATGGATTAAAAGTAAGTTGTTTGCTGAAGGAAAAAGCAGTCTCCCATCCAAGTACTAACCAGGCCCGACCCTGCTTAGTTTCCGAGATCAGACGAGATCGGGCGCGCATTTAGGGTGGTATGGCCGTAGGCTGAAAAAGCAAAGTCTTCTTCCCTTCTGTGTATGACGTGGCTCTACGTTTGAAATACTCGCCAGGCCTGCTGTAGTAGGACATTGGAGGCCAGAGGCAGAGGCCTGGAAAGGGTTGATGTGAACTATAAAGGGCCAGAGGAGGAGCTCCAGAGGTAACGCGACCCCAGGCATCCGCGTTGCATCCCTTCTCCACTTCCTTTATCCTGTGCCCTGGCCACAAACAACTGAAGGGAAAGGAGGACCTGTTTCCCTGGGCTTTGGTTTGGAATCTAAGGAAGGACTCTCAGTGGCCAGTTTGAATCAGATACCTGCTCAGTCAACCAGTCACTGGCCAGTGTACGCATACTGGCTTATACGGCCTTTTGGGACCCAGTGATCAGAGCCTTCCAAAAGCAGGTCAGGCACAAGCCTGACCCCCGAGAGAGTCCGTGTGATCTGAGCAGCTGTCCGGACTGCGCCCGCTACCGGATATTACTTCTGCCGTCAGTCAGAGCAGGCAGGATGTGGGAAGGGAGCAGAACAGTATAGTCTAAGGGTTGCTAATCCTGCATTTGTATTTTTTTTTAATTTAGAAATATCACCAGTCTATTTCATAGTGATTAAGGGTTTTTTTTTAATGTTTATTTATTTTTGAGGGGGCGTTGGGGGCAGAGAGGGGACAGAGGATCCGAAGAGGGCTCTGCACTGACTTCGGAGAGCGTGACACAGGGCTCGAACTCCTGAACCATGAGATCATGACCTGAGCCAAAGTCAGACGTTTAACCGACTGAGCCACCCAGGCGCGCCCCTATATTTTGTTTTCAATACAGATTGCAGGAGTTTTACTTTACTACTGAAGAAGTAGTTAGAGCCAACTGAAATGATAATAACATTGTGAAAAAGGTTATTATAAAGCACACGAATGCAATGTGAGTCGATTAACAAGCCAGCTCTGGGTTCTAAAGTATTTTCATTCGTTATCTAACTACACTGAACTTTGTTTTGGAAATGTGCTTAAATATCTAACCTGAGAGGCATTATAGAACATGATAGAAATTATAGAAAAGTAGCGTAACGAGCTGTGGTTCCTTGGTGCTCGGAAGGATTGTCCGGCGCGCCCTGAAATGAGCCATCGGTCGTGGTCAGTGTGGTTAGCACGGTGTTTCTACCCAGATGTTGCCTGTCCTGGTCAACATAAGCATTCATGGGAGTCAGACGCTCCCGCCAAGTTCTGGCGTCCAGCATCCACCTGGATTGCACGTTCTAGACCTCAGTTCCCCTCTCTGGATGGCTGACATGCAAAACTGGAGACAAGCTAGTATCCTTCTCTTATCCTGATGAAATAATTCCTTCAGGTCCGGATCCACGCCTTGAGAGCTGCCGAAGTACTTCTGTGAGAGCTTCTGTGTTATATGAGCTAACACCTTAGCCAGCATTTAAATAGCCTGCTTTGTAATGGGAATCCTCATTACCCCTGTGAAATTAAATTATTAAGTTACGAAGAAAAGATTATTTCAAATACCTATAGAAAGTGGTTGAATGTTGGGGTAGGGAGGGAATTTAAACAGAACATTTTAATTACATGTAACTTCATCTAGTTCAAGAAAATATAGATTCTCAGGGGCAATGAATTTTTTAATACTCATAAATCATTATAAAATGAACGTAATATTATCTACAAATGTACATATTCATTTGAACTAATGGTTCATTGAATAAATTATTTGTGCCTATTTGCATGTTCTCTTTAAGAATTACAAGTTCACACATCTCAGGAAGACTGTCATTCAGAACTTCATAGAGGATGAGCGTATTAAGAAGTTAAATACTTTTAACTTTCGGGCACCTGGGTGGCCCAGTCGGGTTGAGTGTCTGGCTTCAGCTCAGGTCATGATTCGAGGTTTGTGAGTTCGAGCCCCACATCGGACTCTGTGCTGGTGGCTCAGGGCCTAGAGCTGCTTCAGATTCTGTGCCTCCCTCTCTCTCAAAATAAATAAAGAAACATTTTAAATACTTTTAAACAGTGGCAGTGTTAACAGTAATAGAGAAGAGGCCCTTACTGGGGGTTGGGCTGAACGGCAGAACCACTGTGAGTGACGTAAAGGGTGTGTTGTGGGGGCTCAAGCCAAATGCGGTGCTGGGACTGCAGCCTCTGGAAGGCTGTGGCGGTGCCGTTGGTGGTGCTGGGCCAACAACAGCAGGACCGCAGGAGAGGGAGGGAGGGGAGGGGAGAGGAGAGCAGGAGCTACCAGCAGGCTGCAGGGTGGAGGCGAAACTCCCCAGCACAAACCAGAACTTGTCTCGCTGCTTCCCCGCCGCCCGTGACGATGCAGCCAACTGTGGACGGCCCGTCCCCCTCGCAGTCAGATGGCGCACAGACATGGCCCGGGGTTCGGAGACGTGGCCGAGCGCAGGATCGGCTGCAGCCGGACCTCCGGCAGGAGCTGGGGAGGCTGCAGGCCCACTGCCCCTCTGGCGGCCCAGGCAGCGGGCAGGTTCCCCCCTGTTGGGTGTGAGCCTCAGTGGTGCCTGAGCTTACAGCGGTTTTCCAAGCGTTGGCATGGCCGCGCCTCACCTCCACCATCCAGATCCCGTGCCCGCCCTGCAGCTGTCCCGACCCTGCAGCTGAACAGGAAGGGAGCTGGGGCAGTGTGGCTCCGGGCTCACCAGACTGGCGCCACACCTTGTCGGCTGAGCACCGGGACACGCTGTTGGGTCACACCTCCCTCCCAGAGAAGACCGTACGTAGCACGCGTGATGACAGAATCCCTCTTACAACCCCAAATTCACTAGTCCCTTTTTGCGTCTTTGGGTGATGGTATCCCTCCTCAAGCTGGGTCACAGCCCCCCCGTGACGTTTGTCCAGCTTCAGTTCTGAGACACGAGCTTGAATACTGTCAGTAAATGTTCAACACGAGGGGAAAGGGAGAGAGGCATAAAAGCTTCGATTTATATATGCAAATATGTTTATGTCCAAAGAAGAGGAAAGTACTCAGAAATACTACATTCCTTGTATCTGTACCTGGTCACAGGACCAACTGCTTGTATTTCCAGCTACCTTTGCGTGCTAGCCATGCCGTGTTTCCCTTGACCTTGGCACATGAGATGACCCAAAACAGAGTTCTTGAAGGGTCTGGAAGTGGAACTTTTATTTATTTATTTATTTATTTAAAATAATTTATTGTCAAATTGGTTTCCGTATAACACCCAGTGCTCTTCCCCACAAGTGCCCTCCTCCATTACCACCATCTCCTTTCCCCCTCCCCCTTCAACCCTCAGTTCGTTTTCAGTATTCAATAGTCTCTCAGGTTTTGTGTCCCTCTCTCTCCCCAACTTATACCCCACTAGGAGGAATGTAAAATGGCAATCCATTTTGTGAAACAGTTCAACAGTTTCTTACATTGTTTAAATATGTGGCATGCTCTTTACTTGTGAGAAGTAAAAGCATATGCCCACACAAAGACTTGAACACAAATGCCCATAGCTGCTTTCTTGCAATAGCCCCAAATTGGAAACAACCCAAATATCCATCAACAAGTGAATAGATTTATAATAGTGGTATTACCAATACATATAATGGAATATTGCTCAGCAATAAAAAAAAAAAAAGAATGAGCTATTGATACACTGAGCCATATGATGAATCTCGAAATAATTCTGCCTCATGAAAAAAAATTCCGGAGAGAAAGTGCATATTATAAAATTCAGTTCATGTTAAAGTCTAGAAAATGCAAGTGATCTATTGATAGGGACTCAAAGAGGCTCACTGGCTGCCTAAGAAAGACCTGTGGGTGGGGGAGGGGAATACAGCCAGGCATGACAAAGCTTGGGAATGATGGATATATACTGTATCCTGATTGCCGTCACGTCTTCATAGGTATAGACATAAGTCAAAGCTTCCCAAATTATATGCTTTATATGCAGGTATTATACATCAGTTATATTTCGATAAAGTTAAAAAGCAGATCGATTGCACCTAAAAATAGAAAATCTATTTTATTTGCCACCTAGACTGACACTAAAATGGTGTGAAGGGGCACCTGGGTGACTCAACTGGTTGAGTGTCTTACTTTGGCTCAGATCATGATCTCCTGGTTCGTGGGTTCGAGCCCCGTGTCGGGCTCTGGGCTGTCAGCCCACAGCCTGGAGCTGCTTCTGATTCTGTGTCTCTCTCTTTCTCTGCCCCTCACCTGCTCATGCTCCATCTCTATCTCTCAAAAATAAACAAATATTTAAAAATTAAGTAAAATAAATAAATAAATAAAATTTTAATGGTGTGAAATCATAAACCGACTTATTTGCCTGATCTGTTGCTTTTTAAATTGTGTAATTTTATTTTAATGTTTATTTATTTTGAGAGAGAGAGGGAGAGAGCACACACACAGGAGGGTCAGAGAAAGAGGGAGAGAGAGAGTCCCAAGCAGGCTCTGGCCTGTCAGCACGGAACCTGATGCTGGGCTCAGTCCCATGAACCATGAGATCATGACCTGAGTGGAAGTCAAGAGTGGGAAGCTCAATCCACTGAGCCAGGTGCCCCTGATTACGTAAATTCTTGACAAGTGTATATTTCACATATACTGCTTCAATTTCACACAGGGTGCAACCACACCTCCCAGTGGTTGAGACACATTGTCCTGGGGGGTGAGAGGAGGAAGAGATTACTTCAAGTCAGAGGTTTGGGCTTCCATTTGTGTGGTTGAATTTGAACTTAGCCTTGAAGGAAGGTCAGCTTTGTTAGCTGGAAACTCAGGAACCATCAGGCCAATCCACGGTGCAGACGTAGGTGCGGAATGAGCAGATACTCCTCACATGGTGGCCGCAGTGTGACATTGTGCACGGTCTTAAATCCTCACAGCAACTTCGTGAGGTGGACGGATTCCTCTCATTTGCTGCTGATGAAGCTGAGGCTCCAGACGCCAGCTGTTTCCTCCGGCCTCGGAGTTAAAAGCAGCCCAGGGCTCGGACTCCCCAGAGCACTTGGCTGTGTTCACAAGACAGTGACCAGTGTGGCACGGGGACAGAAGTAAAGTGAGTGATAAGGTCGCAGATAGTGGCGGGTGAGATGAGGGATGGCCTTCAAACCGTGTAACATACAAACAGTTTGGACTCTCGTGGGCTCCTGGGTGCCTCAGTCAGTTGAGCGCCCGACTCTTAGTTCGGCTCAGGTCATGATCTCATGGTTTCGTGGGTTTGAGCCTCACATCGTGCTCTGTCCTGGCAACACAGACCCTGCTCGGGGTCCTCTCTCTCCGTCCGTCTCTGCCCTGCCCCCACTCAAAATAAATAAATAAACTTTAAAAAAAGAGTTTGGACTTTCCAAGGCCACTGGAGAATGAGCAGTGAGGAGAACGTTAAATCATTAGATATTTTTGAGCAAGTACTTTTATTATGATTCCATACAAGTGGTACTAGTACAGCAAAATGGGAACGGTAGATTTGAGACACATTATGAAGTCTAAATTACCAGGACTTGGTGGTGAATATTGTTGGTCAATGAATAGAAGAAATCAAAGCTGATTATAAAGATTTCAATATGAGTTATATGAGAAAAAGTTATATATTTGACCCTCCCCCCAAAAAATCTGGAGTACTTGATTTGCATGGATATGTGTTGAGTTCAGTTTGGAACACATCGCATTTACGATTATGTTAAAATATCCAAAGGAAAAACACTAGCCATCATGTGACATTACAAAATCAGAACTCAGGACGAGGGCAGGATGGCACACTTTATGGAGAGTTGGGGCGCCTGGGTGGCTCACTTAAGCACCCAACTTCAGCTCAGGTCATGATCTCATGGTCCTTGGGTTCAAGCCCTGTGTCGCGCTCTGTGCTGATAGCTCGGAGCCTGGAGCCTGCTTCCGATTCTGTGTCTCCCTCTCTCTCTGCCCCTCCCCCCCACTCTCAAAAATAAACATTAAAAATAATAGTCATAAGCACCTTGTATATGCCAAGCATTATGCTGTATGTCATATCATTAATCCTCACATTAACCTTGCAAGTCATATCACTGCCCCCCTTTTGCCGATGAGGACACTGGCTTGCAGACAGTGTTACTTCGCTGCTCACAATACCTTGTAAAGCGGAAATGTAACCCTCATCTCTAACTGCGAAGTCCGGACCCTTAACCTCTATGCTCTCCTGAATTCTTCTAGCGGCTTGAGCCTATCATGAAATTTCTGCCTCCTGTGCCTTTCTTTCTGTCGGCTTTCCCTTGCATCTAGACCGCTCTTTCCTTCCCTCCAGTCCCCTTAAAGCGTCGGACTCCTGTTGAGTCTTTAAGTCTGTTGGCGAAGGCTTGGAAGGAGCCTCCCCGGCTGGTTCCGAGTCCATCATAGACCCTCTCTCTGTCATTGTATTATACGTGTTATTATAATCGTCTGCAGGCCAGTCCTTCCATTAGAGGAAAGGGTGGCAAACCTTTTTTCAGTAAAGGGCCAGAGAGTAAGTGTTTTAGGTTTTCTGGGCCGTACCATCTGTGGCAACTACCTGGCCCAGCCCCTGTGGTTTGAGAGCAGCCAGAGCAAGGCGTAGACAAACCAGTGTGGCCGAGTTCCAATACAACTCCATTTGTGGACACTGAGCTCTCTGACTTTCATGTAGTTTTCACATGTCATGAAGTATTCTTCTTTGGATGTATTTTTCTAATGAATAAAACAATATAAACAAAAACCCACATATTATTATCTTGTGAGCCATTCAGAAGCAGGTGCAGGCTAGATGTGGGCCATGAGCTAAGAGCTTGCTGCCCCCTACACTATAGTATGAATTTCTTCTTCTCCCTCTTTGTTAGGGTGACCATACCAATGTAGCATCCAAACTGGGCTGCTTTGAGAGCGAAAGGGGTCACTGGAGTGATGCTGGGACCACAGTTCAGGCAGAGAAAGGTTGTTACTGTAGTCGCAGGGTTGCCTCGTGGTTGTTCTGGACTTCAGTCGCCCATTTCCCAGGGTTCATTTATTCCTGGTCCATTCACAGGCCTTGGGATGTGTGCGGGGTTCTTAAATCCGTTAGAGCACTGATGCTTTACCCCCGCAACAGTGGCTTTGGATAAAGAATAAGTGGTTTTCAGAGTGGCTAAGCGTGGGACCGGTGCACGTCCTGCATGAATTCATGAAACTTCACAATGTGTCTCTCCCAGAGAATTTTCCTCCATTGAGTACATGGGTCCGTGCTATCAAAATTAAAATGAAATTTGCTGCGGACAAAATGAGAGAACAGAAGCAGAAGAGAAGAATTGTTTCACGTTATATTTAATGCCTCCTGTCTTTCTTTTCCATCTTTTTTGCAGTTTTTTGAGGTGCCGTTTGATTCAAACATGAATAGGACAAAGAACAGACCTCTGGTTCGTGGACAGATCAGGTAAACTCATGAATACAAGACTCTTTCGCCGTCTAGAACATTCATTTGCTGGTTTATCCCGAATCGTTTCCCCCAGTCTTGTGCCTTGAGTTGTGAAGGGCAAATCACACGCCCGCAAAGAGACATACCGGTGTGGACACACGGTGCTTTTCCCCTCTGCCCAGAGTGCGCTGCAGACCCCTACAGCCAGCTCAGATCCACAGTGCCGTGGTCGGGGAGACTCACCCGTGGATATCTTTATGAGAGCCGGCTTTGACACATGGACCCGTTCACGTGTGGAGGCTGAGGATAAAAACGTTCCTCCCATTAGCACAGTGATCTCAGACCAGTCCCTACAGGGGCTCCGAAGGAAGGTCTAGCCAAAGCCCTCGGTTTTCAGACAGACTGAGAATGCTGTTATCTGCCGGGTGAAGGGCTGCTTCCATTACTCTCTCTACCAGATTCAATTAAGTAGAACTAAAAGGCATATAAATATTTTAATATCGCTAATGGTTAATAATTAAACATTTTAACTTCCTGGAGTCCTTGAAGCTGGCATTTAAATTTTTTTTTAATTCAATGGATATTATCAGCCAAAAAGAGTAAAAAGAGGCAAATGGTTGATACTGACTGTTCTAAGTCCGTGAATCCAGCCTTCACGTTTCCAGACAGTGTCCGCGTGGAGCTTAACACGTGTCAGGTAACACTTGCGGATCAACCCGATCACACATCTTCACTAGAATAATCAAGGAAACAAATGCAGGTACATTCGGAAGTCTGTGTAAAACTGATATTTAGTATTAGCTGCTTGTAGCCATTCAGTTCTTAAGTGGATTTAAAATACCGTTATATTGCCAGGAGCCATGAAAAGAACCGAAATCTCATATCTACTGATATTTGATTTCATTTTTTGAAATCTAAATAAAGCCATCTGCCATGTGTTTATTTAAAAAGTGTCAGAAGTACTTTTATTGTTATTAATTTTTTAATGTTTGTTTATTTTTGAGAGAGACAGAGGTGAGCAGGGGAGGGGCAGGGAGAGAGGGAGTCACAGGATCTGAAGCAGGCTCCAGGCTCTCAGCTGTCAGCACAGAGCCCGATGCAGGGCTTGAACTCAAAGCCATGAGATCATGACCTGAGCTGAAGTTGGATGCTTTTAACTGACTGAGCCACCCAGGTGCCCCAGAAGTACTTTTATTTGAGTGACGTTGCTTTATAGACTTAAAAAAATTTTTTTTTAATTTTAAGAGCGGGGGGAGGAGAGAGAGAGAGAGAGAGAGAGAGAGAGAGAGAGAGAGAGAGAGCAAGAGCGAGTGTGGGCGTGCAAGCACCAGTGGGAGAGTGGCAGAGAGAATCCCAAGCAGGCTCCGTGCTGTCAGCACCGAGCCTGATGCGGGGCTCAAACTTACAGAGCTATGTGATCATGATCTGAGCTGAAATTGAGTTGGACGCTTAACCGATTGAGCCCCCCAGGCCCCCCTGGGTGAGGTTGGTTCAGAAGAGCACGTGCGAACTCTGTAATCCATCCAGAAACTAGAAGCCGCTTGTGCTACTGGCCAGGTCACATGCCAGCTCCTGCCCCTTTCCTCAGTGAGGCCGTACCCTCTAGAACCAAGGCACATGCGGGACAAGCCCAGGAAGCAGCCATTAGGCATCTAATGGCGGTCAGATAGAGGCCTGCCATTCTGCCGCTGTCTCCTCTTGCTTTGCCCAATCTGGTCATTTTCTGCACCCAAGAACGGCAGGTGTTTCAGTGCGTCCCGAGTGGGGGATTGGTGGCTGGCCTTGGCAATGCCCATCCTTTAAGGGAGACAGTCTGTCCTCTGGGTGTTAGTCTTGTTCAACTTGAACTTCCTCGTTTGTTTTGCAAGATGAGCTGGGCAGACTCTCCTTAATGATATAAACCTTAATTGCTACCTAACTTGGGCTCTGAGAGGGCAACTTATAAGCCTAGAAAAAGAGACTCAAACTTATATTAAGAGCTAGGACGTATTTTATTAAATCAGCACAGTTGTAGGAGCGGTTCCGAGTCTGAGGCAGAAAGCATGCACTGTGAGTCATGGTTTTCAAACTGCAGACTTTATGTCCTGCCAGTTGGTCCTTATTGTAATTTAGTGAATTGTCATCCATGACATGGGTGTTTTATAAGTGGCTGGCTGTGGGGTATAGTGGAAAGTCTTACAGACCATCCAGTACCATTTATTCCTCGGCTTTGGTGGGTCTGATATCCACAGTGGCTATCAGGCATTTGGGTGCAAAGCCCAGCCGATTTGTTTTGAAATTCTTGATTTGCCCCATTTGATGTGGCCTGATCTGCCTCATTGAATCTGCCCGGGTCACAGACTCTGCAGTTTGGTGTGTGGAGTGCAAGTTCCCATCACTATTTAATGGGCAGCAGTAAGCATGGTGAGTCCGGGAAGGAAGTCCTTGGACATCTTTGTCGATGACAGCTGTTTCTGCCTTCGTACCTAGCTTGGCTTCTCTCCATCCTAGACATGGCATGAGCATTTACCGGGTTGGAGGATGGGGTATATATGGCATTAATTTTTTTTTAATGTTTTATTCAGTTTTTGAGAGAGAGCGAGCACCAGCAGTGGGGGGAAGAGCGAGAGGGAGACACAGAATCCAAAGCACCTGCAGACTCTGAGCTGTCAGCACAGAGCCTAACATGGGGCTCGAACTCCCAAACCGCGAGTTCATGACCTGAACCAAAGTCAGATGCTTCACCAACTGAGCCACCCAGGCACCCCATATATAGGATTAATTTTTTAAAGTGATTGCAGTTTAGTTTGAAAATTTTTATACTGAAGTGGATAAATTATATTCTAAGAAGTTAAAGGAATATAGGTAAGGAAGGAAACATATGTCTGGACTAGTTCTATTTTATTTATTTATTTTGGAGAACCTGGGAAATAACCATGCGCACCCATCAGGGCATTTGTGCCTGTGCATGATGGCCATTCTCTGAACTTTTTGTTTTCTCTTCCAGGAAAACATGGCTGGCTGGGTGGGCACTGAACGCCTTATAGAACTGACACAGCTGATAGTGCTTTTTCTTTTTAAATGTTTATTGGTTTTGAGAGAGACAGAGAGAGAGGGAGACGTAATCCCAAGCAGGCTCTGCACTGTCAGCATAGAGCGCAACGTGGGCTTGAACCCACAAATGCGAGATCATGACCTGGGACGAAATCAAGAGTCCCGGGAGACTCAGGGGAGGCGTGAGGACATGGCGGGGGGAATTAGCAGAGGCGCGAGGAGGTTGGGGGCTGGGGGGGGACGTAGCTGGGGCACGAGGACGTGGGGGGGAGGGACGTAGCGGGGGTGCGAGGACGTGGGGGGTGGCCACTTAGCAGGGGCGCGAGGACGTCCAGAGCGGGGGATGTAGCCGGGGCGCAGGGACATCCGAGGGGTCTTGGAAGAGGCGCGAGGTCTCGCAGCCGAGAACCAGAGGACGAGGAGGCGTTGAGCCAGTCTGCCCTTTTCCTTGTCTTCTTTCCGCTCCTCCCTCCTCTGACCACTCCCTTGTTGTGGCCACTGGGCTCCTTCTCGCCCGGTCCTCGCCCTGCAGACCCCACACTCTGCCCTGTCTGTACCTCCAGCCCAGACGCTCTTTTGAGCCAAGGCCTTTGAAAGTCTCTTTCAGGGTCCTCTGGGCGTCTCAGACTCCTTAAGCGTACACCCCAGTCTCCCCGCCCCTCTCCCCGCCACTTTCTGTTAACCAGGGTTCCAAAGCCCCTCTAGACGCTGTGGCCGGCTGTGGGATAGACCGTGTCTGCCAGCCCCCCAGTCACCCTGGAACATGCTGTCGCCCCGGCTCTGGTGTCATGGCACCCCGGCTTGCCTGGGTTCTAGAACCGTGCCCCAGCTGCTCTCCCTGCCCGCTTTCCATCGTCTTCCCCAGAATTTCCAGAGGTGATCACAGTGGTCTCTGGCTTAACACCCTTAGGGGGTGGGGAGGTCGGATCTTCTAAATATATTTAAGAAGAAATACATGTTTTCCATGCTTTACTAATGTCTTCCGTGTGAGGCCTTTCAGGGTCTGACCCTCCCTGGTCCGTCCAGCCTCCTCCGACTGCGCTCACCTTTTTCTTCTTCTTTTTTTAATGTTTGTTTATTTATTTTGAGAGTGAGAATGGGAGGGAGGGAGAGGGATGGAACAAACAGGGGAGAGGGAGAGAGAGAGAATCCCAAGCAGGCTCCACACTGTCCGCACAGAGCCCAGTGCGGAGCTCCAAACCGGCAGACCATGACCTGGCCGAAACCAAGTGCCGGTCACTTAACCGACTGAGCCGCCCAGGCGTCCCTGTGCTCACCGCCTCTCATTTGTCCCTTTGTGTGATGTGGAGACCGGACGGAGCTGCCGGTGTTCTCACCGAAGGGCCAGCTTTTCTCATCTCACCTGGTGTGCTGACCTTGTCCCTTCCCTGCCTGGGCAGGTTTGGTGCCAAGCGCTGCTTCCTCTGGAAGGGCCAGCTGCTCCCCCGGTCCCGTGGGGTGGGTGCAGTTAGGTGTCGGTGTGGGGGCTCGCCCCGTTCCCCGTGCGCGCCCCTGCCCCAGCCCCACGCAGCACTCTGCAAACCCTTGTGCCTCTCACTCCCTGACGCTGTGCGTCCTTCCAGGACAGAGGTGGAGTCTCCACCTGTTTATCTCCAGGCCCCAGGATCGTTTTATAAAGCAGTTTCCTGAGCGCCTCTCCTGTGCTCAGCGCTATTTTAATGCCACGACCCTGCAGGGCACGAAGCCGACCGCAGCCCCGAACGTCACGGAGCACGCATTCCAGCCGTCACAGCTGGCAGACTGCTGATGCTTCATGAGGGATGGATGGGCAGATAGAGGGACAGATGTTAGAGAAGTAGAAATGACGTCCCAACGGGGAGACATACAGAAGCGAAGACCCTGAGATAGGAGCACAGGTCGCACGGTGTCAGGGTGAGGAGCCCATCGTGACAGGCTGAGGCGCGCAGAATACGTGTTCAAGGATAAAAGCCAATGACTTGGCCAGACCCGGAGGGAGGGGTTTGAAGGAGGCGTTAGGAAGCAGAGCCAGGAAGGAGGCTGGGAAAACGCTCCTGCCCCACCGCTGTGACACAAGGCTGTGCTATTGGGAGGGGACCGTGGTCCCTGTCGTTTTGGGGGCTCTTAAGCAGCTCAGGACAGGAAAAGAAATCACAGGCCTGCACATCGGGAAAGAAGGGATGAATTCTTCATTCACAGACTGTGTGATGGTTTGCCCGGAAAATTCAAACGACACAGAAAAGCTCCCAGAACCCGGAAGTGGACGCAGCAAGGGCACAGACACAAGGTCAGGGGACAGAATCCCGCCGCGGGAGGCGGGGCAGGAGTTCTACAGGAAACACACAAGAGCAAAAAGCAAAAATGTGCAGAAAGCACAAACCGTAAATGAAGTCACAGGTGAGTTAGACTGCACCAAAATAAAATGTTCTGCTCTCCCAGAAACACTCCTATAAATGACCAGCCAAAGAGCGGGAGAAAATATTCACGGAGCATGGAGTTCCGAAGGACTTGTGTCCAGAGTTCATGCAGAATCCCTGAAGCCCGATGCAAGAGAATAACTCAGCCAAAAAATGGGCAACGCATTTAAACAGACATTTCACTCGAGGAGGAATGTGCATGTCAAATAAACACCCGCAGAGGTTTTCAGTATCACTAGTCATTAGGGGAAATGCAAATTAAAGCCACAGTGAGACACCACGGCACACCTATTAAAACAGTTAACGTTTCCAAAACAATAAGACCAAGTGCAGGCAAGGGTGTGGAATGAGCTGAATTCCGTAGGTCGGGCCTGAATACAGGGGGGCCGTTGCTTTTGCAAAAGCAGTTTGGCAGATTCCTATGAAGTCAAACAAGATTTACCATAGAACCCCAGTCCTCTGTGTCTCTGGAAACGTACGTCCACACTAAGATCTGTACGTGAATATTTATAAGTGTAATTCATTATTACTGAAAACAACCCGAGTGTCCTTCAGCTGGTGCATTTGTGCACTTAAAATGACATGGATACATTCCAAAAGCGTTGTAAGTGGGAGCAGACAGATCGAAAGGCCACATGCTGTGCAGTACCGTGTGGGTGACAGTTTGGAAAGCCAGAACTCTAGGGGTAGAAATCGGGGCAATGGCTTCAAGGAACTGGGGGTGAGGGAAGGGGATGGGGTACAGAGGAGCATGAAGGAGCTTTGAGAGGTGACAGAAATACTTTGTATCTTTTTTATTTTTATGTGTGTAAGAATGTATGTGCCTATGTATTTGGAGAAAGAGGGAGTAAGTCGGGGAGAGAGGGGTAAGGGGAGGGGGTGGGGTACAGAGAAGCATGAAGGAGCTTAGGGAGGTGACAGAAATATTCTGTATCTTTACTTATTTATTTGTTGGTTTGTTTGTTTTGAGAGGGAGGGAGTAAGTTGGGGAGAGAGGCAGAGGGTGGACGGGAAAGAGAGAGGATCGTAAGCAGGCTCCACGCTCACCTGAGAGCCCAACATGGGGCTTGATCTCACCACTGTCAGATCATGCATGACCTGAGCCGAAATCGAGAGTCGGACACTTAACCGAGGGAGCCACCCAGGCGCCCCAGAAATAGTCTGTATCTCAATTAAGGTGGCGCTCACACCATTCTGTGCCTTTTTCAGAACTCAGAACTAGCTGTGCTCCCGAAACGTGTGCATTATACGGTGTGCAACACTAGTGAGTGTTCAGGGCCCTTGCTTGTCCCCGGGGACCATGTGGATGTAGGTTGCAGAGCCTGCGAGTCTGGGGTCCGTGTGCCTGGACTCCGAATCCAGCTTCTCTGTCTGCTTCCCCCGGTGGGGCCGTGTGAGTAGACTGCTGTGTTCTCTCCTGTAGAATGGGGCGATGCCCTTCCCTCTTAGGGGGAGGTGAGAACAGGACCCTTCTTCTGCAGCAGTGAGTGACTGTGCGGCCATCCCTGTGCTCGCTCCTGCCTCGTCCACAACCGTGGGCTGAACACCTACGGGTGTGGGGCTCCGGCTAAGAATGTGGCCGACGTGACCTGGTTCCAGCCCTCCTTACTGTCCTGTCGGGGAGGTACAAAGTAAACCAGTGAACCAAATAAACTTTCAAAGGTCATTCTAGATGGCCAGCAGTCGTCCAGAGAAAATAAACATAATATAGAGCAATTGGTGCCGACCACCTGAGAAAGTGGGCGGAGACGCTGCCCTTGAGGGAGTGGCCTCTGCGCTGAGACCCGAAGGGTGAGGATGCAGGGGAGGCGGGAATCGTGGCCAGAGGGAACAGCAGGTGCAAAGCCCCGGCAGGCAGGCTGTGCCAGTGAAGAGAACGGGGGGCCGCAGTGGCCAGAAGGGGTCGAGTGGGAGGAGAGGAGGTCACAAGTGACGGAGAGGTGGCGTGCAGCAGAGAGCCAGAAGTGTCCCGTGAGATCGGGATTGCTGCGATCACGCTGGTGTTTTTAAGGGAAGCCTGCAGAACGGACCGTAGGGTCTCGGGAGCCAGCGGAGCCTGGTACTGGTCTAGGCTGAGCTGACGATGGCTTAGACCAGGACGGTCACCATGAGGGGCCACCCAGAACGCAGGCTGGCCACCACTGCTCCAAGTTCACTTAAAGCGTGTCTGCTTTTCAAAGCCATCTCTCCTTCCTGGAGATCACGGGTGTCCCACAGAAACACCCGCCGATCCCTGACCCCGCTGCCTGCGCGCCTCCCGTCCTTCCCACCCGTCTTCTCGAGTTTCTCAAGACGTCCCTTCAGGACGGTCTCCACTGTCTACACGTATGTCCAGCTTTCTTACACTCCATACTCTTCATATAGGCAGCACGTAACTCGTCAGGAGGAGGTCATGTAGCAAAGCAGACGTTAGCCCCGAACCCTCAAAGCAGCAGCCCCGCTGTCCGGTCGGGTGCTCACAGCCACCTGGCAAAGAGGTGGCCGTGCAGTCCGGTTGCCGGTGCCAGACATTTAGAGCGGAGTGGACCCTGCAGGCAGACAAACCCCTGAGGGCTGCCCGTCTCTCCTCCCCTGAGAGCCGTAAAGGCGGAATGGTACGAACGCCCTGCCATCTGAATGCAGACTTGCCCCTCGGTCCCTCTTTCGATATAACACAGGGATTCTCGAACTTCAGCGGACGTGCTCAGCACTTCCCAGAACTGTACGTGCCTACGCTTGCGTGCACTTTATGGGCCACTGCAGGGGATTTCGGAGGATAATTATGAGTCTAATGTATTTCCACCTTCCGGCTGAGCTTCAGAGAGTAAATAGACTCCCAGCTCCACTGTGTTTCAAGACAGTGAAAAGTGCTCATCGATTTCCAGCACCGCCCGCCCGCCCAGTGGCTCTGTGGCTTTGTGTGTATTATTTCCAGTGATGGAGCAAGTGACACTGAATGTATCCACAAGGAATAGTAAGAGAACTGTTGTCGGAATAGCCAGTCACGGTATAAACATCCCCTTTACATTTTAGGCAACAGAAATTTTGTGCAATTTTATTGAGAAAGGCAAAAATCCTTACAACTCAAATGCCATTTAATGAGAATAAAAATCTACAAAATTACGTTATTAGTTATCACATTTTCCCAAGGAGAATACAGACGACAGTACTTCTATCTGTTGCCTACAGTGAATGACAATAATGTGGATCCAAGGAATCACTTACCGTTAATGAAAGAAAGATTGTCTTCCTTATCAACTGTCAGAAAAAGACTGATTTTCCTGTTTTCCTCACCAGTGGAAAGAAAGACGACTTTTTTTTTTTAATACTGAGATGACGTGTTTAAATTTGTCCTCACTCTCCTGGCACATGGGAAGTGATTATTCTGATTGTTCGAGAGGCGCCGTGGCCATACAATAATTGTAGGCGGTTCATAGAAACATCCTCTTGTAGCTTCTGTTTACCAGATGTGATTCCTGTGGAAACATTTGACCCCATGCCTTTCTGCTTTTTACTTTAGCCCTGGGGCCTTCGTGGTAGAATTATTTATCAGCGTTTTAATGGCTTGGGGGGCCACTTGATGAATTTGAGCACGTCGTGCCTCCCATCGCTTAGGGAGCATCCCAGATGCACACGGGCTGAGCTCGAGGGTCCTGGTGCATTTGGCAAAAGAGATCCAGCATCTACACGTGCCTCCGGAGATGTCTGGAGACCCCGGCTCCAGGGGGTCGGAACGGCGCTGTTTTAACCTCTGGGACTGGCGCCTCAGCACAGAGTTTATCCCTATTAACGTGGAATCAGACCCCGTGCATCGGTCCCCCTGAGGCCGAGTGTCAGCACAGCCGTGTCACAGCCTGAGGGACCCACAGCTCTGGGACTCCGGTTCCACGCGTCGGCAAGGAGCTTGTCACAGGCAGAAGGAAGACGTACGAGACTCTGAGCCTCCTGTCGCCCAGCCGGGTTTCTGCCCTCACTGGTCACTCCCTTCCTTCCACGTCTTGCAGATCACAGGTGTTCAGTGCCCTTAAAGGCTTTCCATTCCCTAGAGACCCTGGCGGCGACATTGGTTCTCACTGGATTAAATGGATTTGGGGGCCCCTGGGTGGCTCAGTCGGCTAAGCACCCTACTTCAGGTCATGGTTCGAGGGTTTGAGCCCTGCGTTGGGGTCTGTGCTGACAGCTCAGAGCCTGGAGGCTGCTTCGGATTCTGTGTCTCCCTCTCTCTCTGCCTCTCCCCTGCTTGCATTCTGTCTCTGTCTCTCAAAAATGAATAAATGTTAAAAAAAATTTTTTTTAATAGATTTGGTAGTTTTAGGATGAGCCGAGGTCAGAGGGACAGGTGAATATCCCCAGTAGTTCTTCCTAAGGGACACCTCAGTTCGGTTTCAGAGGACCAAATATAAGAGCTGCTGGAATCTGGCACTTGGTTTTGGCATTGTTGGGGACCCTGGGGGCCCTTGGGACCTGTTCTACCTGTGGTCCCCAAGCTCAAAGACCCACCGACCGACCTGTCTGAGAGCAGGCACTGGGCTCAGACTCTCCCTGGGGTGTCTGTCATACCTCTTCCAACCCCACCACCCCACCGGGGCCCTTTCTTCTTCTGACTTAGCATTTGGACAAGTGGTCCTTCTGTCCCAGAGATTTGTTGAATCAGCACTGCGTATAGTTTTTCTCTTAGCTCTCCTACCACCAGGCTTCTGGAAAGGGGGCCCCTCAGCACCTTGGTGATGGCTTAGCTTCCCTCCTTGCTGTCCACCTCTGCTCTTCTCTGTACGAGAGCTTCATTTTTCCCTCGCGGCACAGTGGCCCTTCTGATCCCACTTTGGCTTAAACATTCTCGAAATGGTAGCTGCAGCCTCAGCCTCAGCCCCCTGGACTCCCAGCTGAGTCCTCTGTCCCGGTTCCGAAGCCTTGTGAGAGGAAATGGATTGCCCATGCTTGGGCCCCATGTTTCAGCCCTGGTCCAGTCAAGGGAGAGGGGTGCGGGGTGGGGGTGGGCGTCACACAAAGGACCCAAGGCTGCTCCTCCCAGGGCTCCTTCCGCTGCACTTGACCTTCCTCTTGGCCAGATGTGTATCTCGAGCCCTTATTCTGCTTTGTAACTTACTAGCTGTGACCCACCTCCCCCACCTCCAGTGCACACGCTGGCTATCAAGTTCTTGTGGCGAAGATCTTAAATTTACCACTGACCACGTCTTCTATTTTGCCTCCCGTGTGGAACGCCTCCTCCCTCGCTGTCCTGCTCTTGACCACTCTTCTGCAGGAGTGTCCCTGCTCCCGTCCAAGCCAGAGTTTTCTGTTCTGGTTTCTCTTTGTTTGCGGACAAGAGAAGGATGCAGACTTAATGCATCTTAAACATGTATTTTTTTTTTTTTAAGTAATAAGCTTTTCCCTGGTCTCCCCTAACTAAAAGGAATCATTCTTAAGAACGTCAAGGTCTACTGTTCTTCCGGATTATTTTAAAAATTAAATAATCCCTTTGTCCAATTCAGTTCATTGAGAATGTGTTGATTACACATAATGTTCCCAGTACCTCCGGTCCTGTTTTCACAAGGCTCAGAAGGCTCATAATATGGGTGAAAAATTAGCCAGACACACAAAAGCCTTCGCAGATGGACGGGACAGCCCATCAGTGCGCGCTGGGCAGAACGACCGAATCGGGATGGAGAAGTTCACTGGGGGTTCAAGGGACGGGGGCGCGGATAAGTGCACTTGGCCAGCAAAGTCAAGAAGAGGGCCTGGTTAGTTTGAAATGCCTGTGTGTTTTGATGACCTGCCCCTTGAAATCTCTCTTCTCCAGCTTGGTGATGCTGACAGGAAAATAATACCCATCAGCATTCCCTTCCCAGCTTGACGGATCAGACCAGAGCGATCCGCAGCTGGTGAGCTGTAGGCGTGGGCTGCGCGCGGGAGAGATGGAGAGAGCGGAGCGGAGAGGAAGGTTACTGAGAGAAGACGAATTAACACACACTTGGGGTCGGGGTGGGGGTGGGGGGCGGCCAATGCCTGGTTTCAAAATAAATCACGAAGATTGAGTTTTCGAAGCGAAATGAATGGATTGTGTAGTTGGCAATGATTCACTTAAAGAACAGGGTTTAGCTTAAGCATTATATAGGGATTTGCAGGAGACATTTTTCAAATTTACTGAAGGTTTTACCAGTAAGCACTTAAGCAAATGTAAACAGTTTGCAGGCTGTGAGGGAGCTGTGAATGCCATTCATCACCCCATCTCCCTGGCCCGGCGGACAAGTACCCAGACCAGACCGTCGCTCCGCAGACTTCCCCGGGATTGTTATGATGAGCCCCGTGCTGTGTATATATTGCAAATGTAATAAGAACATAAACATTTTATAAGTCTAGGAGTTTTTTTTTCTTAGTGCTAACCAGTCACTTGAAGTGGCAGGAACGACAAATTCGGTCTCAGTAACTGATGCCAATGTAGAGAATTTCGATCTTAAAGTCATTCAGCATGATTTTAACACAACCGCACAGTATGGCGTGTCTGCAAAGAAGTTGGGCGCGTAGCATCATGCTCAGTCGCGACCGTGTGTGGAAGAGGGAGCTGGGCTCATCTGGAAGTGAACGTTCCTCTCTTTCAAGGTCATAAGCAAAATGAAAGCATTTACAATTATTCTTTGGTTTTTCTTAATGTTTATTTATTTTGAGAGAGAGAGAGAGAGAGAGAGAGAACGGCAGGTCCCAAGTAGGCTCCATGCTGCTGGTGCAGAGCCCGACGCGGGGCTTGAACTTACGAACTATGAGGTCGTGACCTGAGCCAAAATCCAGAGTCAGATGCTTAACCGACTGAGCTACCCAGGCGCCCCTACATTTATTCTGCAGCATCGTGAGTTGTGAACATTTCTTGTCAGCGGTGCTGTGGATGGCGGATTCTTCACCGCCCATGTCCCCTCTTATAACAAAAACGTACTCAGAGATGCTAGTAAATATTAGTGTGAAGAGTTAACCGTCATACCCCAGTGACCCATCCAGTCACCGTAGCCACTGGAACAGTAAGTCACAGGAGCAGACACCTGACCCCTTTTATTAATGACCTGGAGTCCGGGGGTCGAACCCCCTGCTCTTCTCAAACAAGATGAGGTGACCAGACCAGGCGCGATGAAACGCCGTTCCCATCGACTGGTGGTGTGCAGGCGACGGCCCGAGGCTAGTGTTCACTCTGTCGCATGGTTGTAAAGGCCTGTTTGAGCCAGTGCTGGGGGCACCAGCCTTGGATACCGGGAACGGAAGGGTGACGGCACGGAGTGGGAGTGGAGCCACTGAACCAAGTGGGACGTGGTGGGGCGGCCGGGAAGGGCGGCAGCCGGGTCACATCGGGACTGAGAAGTGCTGTCTCACAAGGGCACGGGGACCACCCATGTGTCGGGGGGCAGGGGCACAGGAAGGAGAGGAGGCTGAGGGAGACGGGTTTTGGAGGACTTGTTTTCATGTCCAGGCCAGATCTTACAGGATGGGAGAGAAATACCCAGACGGAAGACTGAAGAGAGTACGGGGCGGAGTGGGGGGTTGGGGGGGTGTCAGCTCCAGGGCAGTGGTGTTACCTGGACCCCAGAGATCCTTCCCCTGGACCCCCGATTGCAACGCCACAGCCAAGAGGCCAAATCCTGAAGAGGCATTTATTTTCTTATTTGGCATCTGGGCTTTCCTACCGTTGCCAGCCTTTCAAAATAGAAAATGTAACGGCGCCCCAGGTTCCTGGGCTTTCGGGCGCATTCCCACCCAGAGTCTGCCGGTCCGGCCTGAGCACCGGCTCCCCACGTTCCTCGCCACCTGTGTGTTTCCAAGTAGGCCCGCGTTGGCCCTTTATATCGCCGGCCTGGTCCCTCTGGGTATCTGCGTGTTTGCAGACATTGCCCTTGACTGCAGGCTCCTGTCCGAGTGGGCCTCCTGACCGACAGGGTCACCTGTGTCTGCACCTCCGTCTGTGGGTAGCCTGTACCCCCAAGGTGCCCTACAAAGCTGGGGGGATGGGTGGTTTTACGTCCCAGTTTCGCTTTTTATAAACGGTGTTTTATTGAACTTTCCAGAGCCTCCTTAAACTTCATTCACCCTAAGCTTACGTAGGTGAACAACACTGGTTTCTTAAATAGAATGCTATAAATCAGAAAAGGGGGGCAAGAGGGGCTCCTGGGTGGCTCAGTCGGCTGAGCGTCTGATTCTTGATTTCGGCTCAGGTCATCATATCATAGTTTGTGAGTTCCAGCCCCAAGTCAGGCTCTGAGCTAGGGGTACAGAGCATGCTCGGGATTCTCTCTCTCTCTCTCTCTGTGCCCCTCCCTGGGCCACTCTTCCCTCTCTCCTCCCTCCAAAATAAATGGATAAACTTAAAAATAAAGGAGGGGGGAGTGGGATAAGAAAAGTAAACCTTCTGGCTCAACCAGGAAACAGGAAAAATATCGAAGGTGCAATGGGAGCCTGGGGCAGCGGAATTCAGGAGTTGGAGAAATACACCAATTTGGGACCCCAATGCTAGAAACTTGGTTTCTATGGATGGGATCAAACAACAGGAATCTCTTCTCTGAAAATTCCAGTCTTCCTACAAATAGTGTCTCCTTAATTTAAACTGAACCTGCCTTGTTTTCCTCCCTGGGGGTCGGGGTGGGGGGAGCATTTCTTAATATAACGCCACAGCCCTGCGCTCTGAATACAGTCATGCCAAACACACCTGCCTCTTCTGGAATTTCTCTTAGATGTTTTTAATTTCTCTTTTAAAATACGTCTTGCAGGGGATCCTGGGTGGCTCAGTCAGTTCAGTGTCCAGCTCTTGATTTTGGCTCAGGTCATGATCTCGTGCACGGTTCATGAGTTCGAGCCCTGCATCAGGCTCCACTGACAGCATGGATTCTCTCTCTCTCTCCCTTTCTACATCTTGCATCCACATTTACTTTACCTGTTCCTTAAATTCTGCCTTTTCCTCAGTCCTGCCCTACCTTGCAGTAGCTGTAACTTGAGTCTTGTTCAGAAATAGAAAACTCCTGAATAAGATTTTGGGGACACATCTCAAAGTAGTTTTCTGGAGGAGCCTACCCCCGACAAACTCAGGTCAGAGCTCAAATGTGGAATTCATCCAGGAAATGGAAGCGAAATTGGCTTGGTTTGGCTAAGGTTTGGGGTTTTCTTTCATCGTTAACCAAAGGAAATTTTATTTTGTAACTTAAAAATCATTTATTCTGGAAGAAAAGCCAAGAGGTATGAGATTAACTTTTGTATAAACCAGTTACCTACAGAGCTGCTTACAGTATAAGCTTTCTGGATTTAATGTCACATTTCACAGACCTCTCTGACACATTTACTTAAACAGAAAGACCACATTTCTCCAGTAAGTTATTTCAAAGTCACATAATGTAGATCATGTTTATTAAGAAATAAATAGTCATCAAATTAAAGCTTGCATATATTTCACTCCTTTGTTCCTAATTCGCCAGAGTTTACTAAGGATTGGTGTTTAGTAAATGAAGGAATACAGTATTTTCAAGGAAGAATAAATAATTCATAGGAATGTGTTGACACCCCCCCCCCCCCCCAGTCCTCTGGTCTGTCTGTTTCTGAAGTAGCCTGGGCAGGAGAAGGCTGCCTCTGGGCCGATGCTCCATAGAGACATCTCTCCATTTGAAATGCAGTTCCGTTTTGGAATGGACTTTGGAAATAAATCATCATTCAGCCCCAAGCGTGAGCCGTGAACCAATTTGCCCGCATGAGTGAATGAACATGAAAAAAAAAAATCATTTTAGTTCGACGGCTAGATTCCTTTATTCTGCCACCATCCTCCCTTCTCCCCGGAGTGCTGTTTGCCTGTATTCGTCCCTGTATTCCGTCTTATTGAAAGTTAGCAATTGGTCACAGCGCCATCACACCCCATTCTTCTGCTTTTCTGATCTTTCCTATGGAGGTTCACTCCGGTGAGAACCATTCCTGGAGATCTGAATCTTCCCTCCTTAACAGAGTCCATCACAGCCACTGCTGTAGCTACATCCGGAAAAACATAATGTGCCCGTGTGACCCATCAACTTTTTCTTGATGCTGGTTTATTTTATTTTTACTTTTTTTTTTTTTTGGTAATTTGATATAATAAAGTTAAATTCTTAAATTTATAGCTGAAAATAAAAATCAGAAGGCACCTGGGTGGGTCAGTCTGACTCGTGGTCTCAGCTTAGGTCATGATCTCACAGTTTCGTGAGTTCGAGCCCCACGTTGGGCTCCACTCTGCTCTGTGACAGCACGGATCCTGCTTGGGATTCTTTCTCTCCCTCTCTTTCCCCCTCCCCTGCTCACTCATTCGCTCACTCTCAAAAATGTAAATAAATATTAAATAACAAATAGAAAACTGTTTTAATCTAATAGCTTTAAATACTATTAGGAAATGCTATGTAGCCATCATGCTTTTTTTTTTAATGTTTTATTTATTTTTGAGAGAGAGAGACAGCGTGGGCGGGGGAGGGTCAGAGAGAGAGGGAGACACAGAATCTGAAGAAGGCTCCAGGCTCCAAGCTGGAGCACAGAGCCTGATGGGGGGCTCGAACCCACGAACCGTGAGATCATGACCTGAGCCGAAGTTGGACACTCAGCCGACTGGGCCACCCAGGTGCCCATGGTGCTTTTTATAATTTATAATTGAGATGACGTTCTTGACTATATCTACACCTGTGTTCATATTCTAACACATATCCGGATGTCTTCATAAGTTTGAAAAGAATAAATCAGTGGAAACAATTTATTGAAAGCATATCACCCCCCACCTCCAGCTCTGCTTCCTGCTGTCTCGTTTTGCCAGTTCTTGTGGTTGATTTTACAACTTGAACATTGGTAGTCCTTGTGTTTGTTTAATGTCTACCTTCCTTTTTAGAGGAAAAGTTGCTGCCTCTTTTGCTCACTGCTGTACCCACACTTCGCCTAGTGGCCAACTAGATAACAGAGGGGAATCTTGATAAACAAACCAGTGAACACTATGAGCCCTCTCAGGGAGGCCTGGGCTAAGTGCTTTATTTACATGACCGCCTTTAATGCTTCACGCGCGAGTGCCTTCCACTTTACAAATGAAGACACTGAGACCAACGGGTTAGGTACTTGGCTCACGGTCATACAGCTTGGTGACAGAGCCCCGCCTTCCCTCTGCTTGTGTTCCTGAGGCTTTCGTGTAAGCCAGTTTGACCTGTGCCATCAAAATAGCCCCAGTACAGGGGCACCCAGAAGACCCAGTCAGTTAGGCGTCCACCTCTTGATTTTGGCTCAGCCATGATCTCACGGGAGTGGGAATGAGCCCGCGTTGGGCTCCACGCTGATCGCAGAGCCTGCTTGGGGTTCTTTCTGTCTCTCTCTCGATCTCTGCCCCTGCCCCACTCATGCTCTCCCCCCCCTTTCTCTCTCACTGTCTCTCAAAATTATAATAAACACTTTTTTTAAAGAAATAGCTCTCATACATTACCTATGTTACGGTTGAGGAACCAAGGATCAGAGAGATTAGTGGGCAAATCCCACTTTTACAGAGCTGGTTCAAATCAGAACTTGAACCCAGACCACCTGCTTGTTGTCAACCAGGCTTAGTTATACGATATCTGGAAACCATATAATACTAATAAGAAGAATAGTAAACCCTTTAAAAAAAGTTTTTTGGTACGAAAATGTTCCTGGAGACACAACAGTTAGAGATAGTGCAGCAAGCCCCAGGGTCCCATCACCCAGAATCCACAAGATTATCAAGACGGCACGCGTGCTGCGTGTCACCCACGCACGGGCCAGAGCGCTTAGCAGCGTGACTAGATCAAAGCAAGGTAGTCGGGCGGAGAGGTGGCGCGAGATCCCTGCACTTCCTCGGGGAATTGAAAACTGAGCGAGGCTGCTGTCCCGCGCTCTTTCCACCTGCAATATGCCGAGACTTCGATCTGGAGCGGAAGTGGGTGAGCTCCGGAGCCCAGCGGCACGCAGCATCGGAGGGCAGCGTGGAGAGGGAGGCCTTGTCTGGGCTCAGCCTCCATCAGGACCCGCCCACCCTGGTAACGACGCAGCGGCGGGTCGCAGACATCAGCAAGCCTCCAGATCACCTGGATTCCCGGCAAGTCCCCCGGTGATGCCTACGGCGCTGTGGGTCCGGAGACCCCAGGTCGGGACACCGTGGGCTCCCCTGGGGCATCCCAGCTCGGCCCTCACCCATCAGGGGCTGCTCATCACAGGGAAACCTGCTTAGCCTTTCTAGTTTTGCTTCTAGAAATCAGGCCTCAGAGCGGCACTTGAAATGGAAGCAAATGGCTGAGGAATTCGGATATAAAAGGAGCAAAAGGAATAGTGGGGGGAAAGTGTTTAATGACACTTTAAATACAGAATAAATGATAAAAGGGAAAATTACTATGGGTGGGTGTGTGTGTGTGTGTGTGTGTGTGTGTGTGTGTGTGTGGCACGCACATCCAGGTTTGGGATACTTTCCAAAACCCATCCAGGAATGAGAGAGCACAGATGGGGATTTTGATCAGGGGCTGAGCGGTGGGAGTAGGAGGAGAGGTGCACTGAGTAATTGACCTGAAACGACAAGATGGCAGTCTTTGAGATTTCACTCGGACGTCTGTGTGCACCAAGGCAGAAAATCATAGTTGTGTTTAACCGAGATGAGAAGTGAACGCTCTTGACTAATATTTTTCTTCATCAGAAATAAATTTCTTTATTAAAATGGCTAAATATTTTTAAATTTGGTTTAATGTTTATTTTTGAGAGAGAGGGAAAGACAGAGCACAAGCGGAGGAAAGGCAGAGAGAGAGGGAGACACAGAATCCAAAGCAGGCTCCAGGCTCTGAGCTGTCAGCACAGAGCCCAATGGCGGGCTCGAATCCACAAACTGCATGATCATGGCCTGAGCTGGTCAGATGCCGAACCAACTGAACCACCCAGGCACCTCTAGAATGGCTAAATTGAAGCAGTTCTAATATCACCATGATTTTTAAAGATTTCATGGTTAAATCAAACTTTAAAAAATAGCCCAGAGGTCACTTGGTACATATATGTGGATTTTCCCCCCATGAATTATTAGAAAAAAAGGTTGGAAATTGGCAACAATGTAAAAAAAAGTCACAAGCCACATAGCTTAGAAATTTCAAAAAAATTAAAAAGGTATGTCCTGGGTGCATATATATATTTGTAGATGCTAGTCTATCATATACTACCATAAATATACACAAATCTATTATATACAATTAAAATTTATGAAAACTTACCCACGCAAGCATTTGCAGACTGCACAGGGTGCCGTTTGAGTGGAGAGAAAAGTGAACACGTGTGAAGATGCAGGATTAAGTCATAACTGAGCAAAATTAGCTGCCGTCACAATTTCATAACAACCTCATGTTGCGAGCATCCATTTAAAATGCCAGACAGGGGTTGGGGGGGGCACCCAGGTGGCTCAGTCGGTTAAGCATCTGACTCCTGATCCCGGCTCAGGTCATGACCTCACAGTTCATGAGTTTGAACCCCATGTCAGGCTCTGTGATTCTGTGTCTCCCTCTCTCTCTGCCCTTTCTCCTCTTGTGTGCACACGTGCTCACTCGCTCTCTCTCCCTCTCTCAAAATAAATACATAAACTTTAATAAAATGCCACATGTGGACACCTAGGTGGCTCAGTGGGTTGAGCACCCAACTCTTGATTTTGGTTCAGGTCATGATCTTGGAGTTCATGAGATCGAGCCCCATGTCGGGCTCTGCACTGCCAGTGCAGAGCCTGGTTGGGATTCTCTCTGTCCCTCCCCTGATCGTGCTCTTTCTTCTCCCCCCCCCAATAAATAAATAAACATAAAAAAGAATTTAAAAGTATTAATAAAGTACCTTGTGTGGCACTAATCATCTCTGCAGTTTGTCTCTGCAGTAACTTACGGATCTCAGTGAAAAGGGGTCTCTCGTGGTTCTATCAGTAGTTAGGTTCTGAGGGAGTCACAAGTTACACGTGGATTTTTCAACTGTACATTGGGGTCGACACTCCATTCCTCTCATTGTTCAAGGGCCATCTGAGCCTCTGTTTCTCTTCGGTGAAATGGGGAAAATACTATCTCAGTAAACATGTTTTACATTGTTAGCTTTTGGTTTGTGTTTAACGCCATACCCAGTGTCGATATGGGTTCTAGAAATAATAGGCTTTCTCATGTACTGCTGGTGGGAGTGTAACTAGCCTGAACCCTCTGGGACGTAGCCTGGGGTCCAGGGCAAAGCCCTGAAGCTGTGCGTGTCGGCTGACCTTGTAGGCACACACCTGGGAGTTTACCCTCAGGACTTGCCCTAGTCAGAACTCTGAACAACAGTCTGTCTGTAAGATACATAGGTCAAAGTTATTCCTCGTTTAAAAGGAAAAATGCAAAGTGTCCAGAAAGACTATATCAACTGAATTAAATTGTGTCATATGCACAGAATAGGCCACTATGTACCTATTAATGATGATGTTACAAAAGAATTTTGAATAGCACAGGGAAATTATTAAGATATATTGAAATATCGGGGCACCAGCGTGGCTCAGTCAGTTAAGCATGTAACTCTTGATTTTGGCTCAGATCATGACTCACGGGTCAGGTTCCAGGTTCTCTCTCTCTCTCCTCTCTCTCCTCTCTATTTCTCTCCTTCCTCCTCTCTCTGTCTCAAAATAAATAAACTTTTAAAAGAAGATGTATTGAAATAAAGTAACAAAACTTTAAGTTCAGTATGTTCCCTATTATTTTTAAATAGATATATCATTGAAAAAAGGCTAAAAAGATATACACCAGGGTGTTTCGCTGAATAATTTAGAATTTCTTATTTGCAATTTTCTATAGTTTCACGGTTTCTGAAAAGAACATACATTGCTTTCCTAATAGATGTTTTCGGAAAATGAAAGCATCACAGGAAGATAATGTTCACGAATTTACAGTTGGAGTACCTTAGCCCGTACCATGGGAAACCCGTGAAGCTCACCGATTCGGGTCTCCTTGTCCCAGGAGAGAGCATGTCCCCTGAGCGTCTAGGTGCTGGGGATGGTCCCGGCTACCTGGGGTAATGGTCCCATTTCTGTTTGTGTAGCCTGTCCATCTACACAGTTTCCATCCGTGCCCTTGAGCGCACTGATTTAAACACCAAAATTAAGCCTCGTGATTTTCTGTGATGCCTACCAGGGGCAGAAACTAAACTTCCATGTAAAATTGCCTTTTATCTCCATAAATTAAATTCATGTGTGCTTTTCTAAAAGGGCTTTTCATAACACTAATACCTTTGAATCCAACTGGCTTCCACAGACCTAGAAGGAGCAAACAACCTTCTTCTTTTTTTTTTTTTAACACAAGGTCCAATTCAGGAAAAATAAAAATGTTTATGAGCCACATTTTTCTCCCACCCAAAATAAAACTCGCTTTTTACAGTCCCCGTAGGAAAGGAAAAAAAAAAAAACACCTCTGTTCTTATAAGCTGTAAACTACCTTATTGCAAGAAGGACAGCAGTCCTAACATTTGCTCGGCGTTTTTGGCTGTCTGAATTCTGTCCTCTGGGCACGGGTGCGATGTGACAGCACGGAGATGTCTTCCCAGTTTATCATCTGGGAAGTGGGGCCGGTTGGTGTGGGTGGAGGTCTTTCTCCGGTGGAGAGGGACAGGGGTGGGAATGACTGGAAGGAAGGACAGGGCAGAGTAAAAGTTCGAGGGGGCCTTGTTGAATGCCGTGGAAGAGGGGAGCCCATGCCCCATGGTAGCCAGGAGGCAGGGAGGAAATTGACCATCATGATGCGTGAAATCTCTCTCCGTTCTAGCCCCTGGACTTTGCCATCCCAAAGCCCCCTCCGCTGGGTTCCGTCTCCCTGGAGGGCGACCACAGGTTCTGATCCAGTGGGATCACCGAGCCCTATGCAGCCTCCTTGGAGGTGGAACTTTGGCCTCCACAAGGAGAAGGCAGGCTTGAGGGACTTCGGATTTCTAAAGAAAGAGTAAATAAACCCACATATAATCAGGAGCTCATAGGCCCAATTTATGTACACTGGTAAAAGGTCTCTCATAAGATCGCACATAAAATCCACCATAAAAAGTGGGCCCTGGGGGCGCCTGGGTGGCTCATTCGGTTAAGCGTCACCGGCTCAGGTCATGATCTCACAGTTCGTGAGTTCAAGTCTCGCAGAGCCTGCTTGGGATTCTCTCTCTTCTTCCCTCCCTGTCCCTCCCCAACTCATGCTGTCTTTGTCTCTTTCAAAATAAATAAATAAACTTAAAAAAAAAAAGTGGGCTCTGGTGCAAATCCGGCGTAGGCTTGTCCTGGCTGGTGGAGATTTGTATTTTACCATGTTCGCAGCATATGTAACACGGCGCAGCTCCTCTGGAGATCCCGTCGCTCTGAAACCAGCTGTGGCGCCAAAACTGAGCTGTCCGCATGGAGCAGCCCACTGGTGTGTGGCTCTTGGCACCAAGCCGGTCCCTTGCCAAGCCTGTAATTTGTTACAGATAGGTATACTCAGACACCCTCTCGTAATCTGTTACTGCTAATCGGCTGATATGTTTAAACTATAAATACGTGGGCAGAGGGAAGACGCTGGTTTGGCCCAGACGTTACCTGTACTGAGCTCCAGGTGACCTATCCGTGGCTGTCACCTACTTTGCACTGATGGGGGAGCCCTGTGTCCAGCAGGCCGGGCCTGCAGCCTGCGGGCGACCCCCCATCCCACAGCCAGGAAGGGACAGAACCAGCCCAGGGCGCTCTCCCAGGGACCGTTTACCTTCAGCCCCGGCAGCACACGTCAGAGGGGCAGCCATGAGCCCCTGCAGGCACGGCCCTTCCTGTTTGGGGGTCCGATGCCCCGTAGTCGGGAAGACACCACGTAGATGGATGGTTTGATCGCCGGCGGCTCTGACGCCGCGCCGCGCATGCGCCCAGCTGGACTGGAAAGTGATTGCTCCGCCTCCGCTGCTCTCTTTCAGCCCGCTGCTAGCCGTGTCCTTCGCCACTTGCTGCGCGGTTCCTGGAGCTGCCCTACTGACCTGGGGGGTGAACCCCCTCACGGGCGCCCTGGGGGTCTTCAACATTTTCCTGTACACCTGTTGCTACACCCCGTTGAAGAGGATCAGCATTGCCAACACGTGGGTCGGAGCCGTCGTTGGGGCCATCCCCCCTGTCATGGGCTGGACGGCAGCGACCGGCAGCCTGGACGCTGGTGAGTGTCTCGTGCGCACGGCCTAGCGGCCTGGGCTTGGGCCGGTGAGGGCGCCAGGGCCCAGCCCTCGGCGGCCCTTCTGCATTCGCACCTGCCAGTCCGAGGCATTTCCTCCCCGGGACCTTAGCGTCCCTTTCAGCCCCGTGCTGCTCCTGCGCCAGATGTGCCCATGCGGCAGTCTGCTGTCGAGGGAGGCAGAGCTGAAGGGGGACCGTGGTCTCTGGCTTTCCGGGGGGACGTGTGCAGGGAATATCTAGGGGGGAAAGAAAAACAAAGCAGTGCTGTGACAACAGGTGAGTGAAAAGCCAGTACCTAAAACGGATCCTGTTAGGGCTGATCCGTCCTTCGGGACTTCGTGGAGCAGGCGTGCCGGGCTCGGTCTCCAGGCTCCCCGGTCCAAGGGGCTGCGGCCTTGCGGCGGCCCCCTGCGTTAGCTCTTCACCCCCACGGAACCAGGTGAACCCCCCCACCTCCTTATAAAAGAGTAGACTCTTTTCATTAGTTTCTAATTTACTTTATATGATTTGCTTAAGTCCTTCGTGGTGTCTATAATAAAACCATTGAAACCCATCTACTTTTTTTTTTTTGGTGGTATGTCACAACGAAATTTGCGGGGTGAAAATAGCTCCTTTTTACCATCTGTAAAGGAAGTTTCACAGTCTAATTAGCCAGGTAATTAGTGTTCCTGACCAACACTTAGGAAGGAAGTGGTGAGGTTTCCTGCAGTAGACATAAGTACATATTTTTCAGATGAGAGATCAAAAGGCAGTTGACCATAAACGTTTGCCCCGTAAGCCACATTTCTGAAACTTTTCATAAAAGCCCTTACACTCTGACTTGGCAAGCTTACAAAGACGATTACACCTCCAGCGTCATTGTCTCTTAGCACGATTTTAATATCCTGTAAAATGTTGGTGTTTCATGAAACTCCAGGTAAGACGTTCTAGAACGTATCCACTCATCTGCTCAGTGACAAACTCTAAACCGGAATCTCATCCGTGTGGGAGCACTGGCAGCACAGTGGTAAGGAGCGAGTGCTCCAGAGCAGGGGTGCCCTTTAGAAGGTTCTAGACTTTTTTTTTAATGTTGATTTATTTTTGAGAGAGAGAGAGAGACAGAGCATGAGCGGGGGAGGGGCAGAGAGAGGGGGAGACACAGAATCTGCAGCAGGCTCCAGGCTCTGAGCTCTCAGCACAGAGTTCCACGTGGGGCTCGAACCCATAAACCATGAGATCATGACCTGAGCCGAAGTCGAGCGTTTAACCGTCTGAGCCACACAGGTGGCTAGTTCTAGACTTCACTGGAACGTTCTAGACTTCCTTATGCTACTGTCCCCTTGTCTCCCCCTTCTCATGGAGTTGTGGTGAGGATTAAGTGAGTTCTTGTTATGTATTCCTCGTCTGTATAGTAGACAGATTCATGCAGAGCATGCAAATAATCTCAAAAATCATGAGATTTTATCAGTCTGGCAGTTCGGAGCAGTTCGTCACTGTTACCTGGCCCTTGTTCTGCCCACAGCAAGCTTGCCTCCGGGCGTGGTGGGTAGAACGCCGGCTCCGTTGTTGGTGATGCCATCTTGAACGGAGGTGGGGGCACGGGGAGTCTGGGTCTGACATCTCCGGACTAGATGGTGTCTGAATTTCCCCCTCATTTGCGGATATGTGTAGAGAGCGCACCTGCAGACCACAGATTCCTGGGGGAGCCCCCTCCTCGTTCTGCCTGGAGTCTCAGTCTCCACCCAGACTTTCGGCTCCCCTCGCCCCTCCCTCCCCTCCCCTCCTGTACCCCTCCAGACCCGTCTAGTGATTGCCCAGACGTTTGAGGTGGGGCCCGTGAAAGGGACCCCCTCTTCTCTGCAGCAATGTGGTGCTCCCAGTCACCTGCCTGCCTGAAGGAGACAGTCCCTCACCCTTCTAGACCCTTACATGGTTCCTCCAGCCTGAAGGAACAGTGGCCTCCTGTGTCTCTCTGTCGGCTGAGCGTCCCACTCTTGATTTCGGCTCAGGTCATGATTTCACAGTTCATGAGATCGAGCCCTGTGTCAGGCTCTGCGCTATCGGTGTGGAGCCTGCTTGGAATTCTCTCTCTCCCTCTCTCTCTGCCCCTCCTTGCCTCTCTCTCTCAAAGTTAATAAACAACAACAAAAAAGGAACAAGACCCCCAAAACTACATTTTCTCTCTGGGGAATCCCAGACAGAGCCACAGTCGAGGTCAAGGATTATAGGTCCAGAGGACAGATATCCCTGGAGATGGGTGGGGGCAGGGCAACTTGGTCGCTTCTGCGGTCTGTTGGTCACCCGATTCTTGCTAGCGGCCTCTGTTGTACTCTCAGGCAGGGTCCCTCAGAGGACTTGAGCCTCAACGTATGTTCCCTGGGGCTGCATCCTCAGAGGCCAGAGAGAGAAAGAACTTTGCAAGTCTCCCCACTTAGAGCACCCACTCAAACAGGAGCCTGTATTTGTTCAGGGACAGTATGGATTAAGCTAAGCTACTAATAGTCCTATTTAAAATATTAAAAAAACAAACAAACTGTGGGGTATAGTATTTCCGTAGCCCACATTGAATCACGTGTATACAGATCCGTTCGTGAGAAATAGCAAAGGCCAGGCTATACTTTGTTTTAGGTTGCAGGGCCAAAATGCATGCTTATGTCGAGAAAGATGTAAGTGCCTGAACGGACCCCTGGCGTAAAGCGGTGCCGCCCACAACAGATTTGTATCACCACAAAGAGGAGTCCCTCCAGCACTTGACTCGTATCATGTCCTTTTTCTTCAAATCCTGAAAACACATTGTGGGGCACACCACTACGACCCGGTTTACCGTCCCCCGAATCCTGATTCACCCTCGGGTCCAATCGTATACCTAACGTCTTGTCAGATTTCCAGAGAGAAGGTTACCTTACGTGATGCCTTCAACTGCTTCCGAGAAAGTTGCATAACATAAATTTGATAGAGCAAACCTGACACCAACAGCCAACCTTTGATGACATTGAATGAATGAATCAGTCAGTATCTTCCATTTTACAGACAAAACTAAGTTAATCCTCCATCAGTTGCCAAATATGTATTGGGCCTCAGCTCAGTGCAAGGATCAAAAATGGTGAAAGAAATAAGGCAGAGTCACAGAGCACTTGGGTGGCTCTGTCGGTTAGCGTCCAACTTCGGCTTGTTTCGTGATCTCACGGCTCATGAGTTCGAGGCCCGCATAGGGCTCTGTGCTGACAGCTCAGAGCCTGGAGCCTGCTTTGGATTCTGTGTCTCCCTCTCTCTTTGCCCCTTCCCTGCTTGTGCACACACTCTCTCTCTGTCTTAAGAATGAACAAACATTAAAAAAAAAAAAAAGAAAAAAGAAATAAAGCAGAGTCTGCAAGAGTGTAGTTTCAACTTTCTATTGCTGGGATTTTAGCCACTAGGTTGAATGTGATTATGTATATAGTCTTGTCACCTTCTAGAACAGTACCCACTGGCCACATGTGGCGATTTCACTTTGAGCTTAAACTAAATCAACTTAAACATTCAGTTCTTCAGTCCCCATAGCCCTATTTCAGATGCTCACAGACACATGTGGCCAGTAGCAGATGGCATCCTGCGTTTCCATCCTTGGATTTAGTCGGTTCTGCCTCCAGGGACACATCAGCGTCCTTGTGAACCCGGTTCCACCTTCCTCGTGAGTTCCTGCTTTGAACACTAGGGCATCACAGGAAACGTCACCTGTGGTCTTGCCAAAGTCTAAAACAGTGGCCCCCAAATTTGAGTGTGCATCAGAATCACCAGGCAGCTTGCTAAATAAAACCTAGATTCCTGAGCCCAGTTTCTGGTTCAGTGGATCTGGGCGGAGGCCTGAAAATTTGCATTTCTAACAGTTTGCTGCCAGTGATGCCAGTGCCCGGGGTCCAGGGACCACTTTCTGAGCCACTAGCCTAAAAAGACGGAACCAGAGGGAGCTCTGGCTCTGACAGTACCTGGGGACGCCCTAGGGATATGGGCACAGGGTGGGGGCACGTGACGTCATTTGATCCCCGCTCCGGGTGTCGTCTGGATCGCCCCCAGGGGTCATGGCTCTCATCCGGGTTCTTCGGGGACACGTTTGTTTGAAACGGGCCTGCTGAGAGAGAGGTGGCCCGCAGTGTTTCCCTTCTGTGGCGTCTCCAAGTCACTCTGTCTCTGAACCTCCAAAGGGTGATGATCCCTTTGGAGAAGCAAACTGATGGAGAAGTCCTTGCTGTGCTCCACTGAGCCGCAGTGACAGCAAGGAGGCGGAGGCCACCCGCTCGGCTGGTCGGCCCTCCTCGTGGTGCAGGTGTCTGTGAGGACCTACTGTGCGCTGGGCACCGAGCGGCACAAGAATCCCTAAAAGCCAGGCCTCACCCTCGAAGAAAGCATGTCCAGCATCTTCAGGGAGCGGCAGGCAGGTGTCAGATCATTGAGCTGTAAGAGCGTTAGCAAGAAATCGGCCTTCAGAGGACTGCGCACTCGCCTCTCCTCCCCCGGCAGGGGCCGCGATCCGGGCGAGCTGCCTAACTGGAAACTGGGGCTTTACTGAAAGGCAGCCGAGGCCCCTTGGCGGTTTAAGCAGGCGGGGAGCGAGGGCCCCGAGTTCCGGATGCCTCTGCTGCGGTGCAGTTGGCAAGCAGCGATGCCTCCCCCCAGCCTCGTGCCGATCCGTCTCCCCCTGCCCCCTCTCTGGTGGGGTCCCTGCTGTCCAGGCCTGGCCTCCACCCTTCCCCACTCCCGTTTCACCCTGCAAGTGTGTAGTGAAGCATCCGGCTGGTCCTCCTCCTTGGGGGCATTGACCCTGCAGGTGGACGTGGGCACAGGTGGACGTGGTACGAGTTTGTAGGGGTGCGTGTTTGTCGGGGTGCGTGTTTGTCGGGGTGCGTGTTTGTAGGGAGGCAGAGGCCCCTGAACGCATTCCCTTCCTTCGTCCTTTCCCCAGTGCCCCCGCCAGGACATTGAGTACCCAACACCTACATCTTGGTCCCTCAGCCCCCTGCCCGCCCCCCCTCCCGGACCACATGAACCTCCCTGGAGGCCCCGTCCTGGGCCCAGAAGGTGGCAGGTAAGATTGGAGAGGAAAGCTCCAGGCGGAGGCCAGTGGGAATTCCTACAGCCTCAGGTCCTGTCTAGTTGAGGACAAAGTAAGGAGCCGAGGGACACGATTGGCATCCCAGACGGCTCGTGGACTCCGGACACGTCAACGTCCCCAAGTCCTTCCCCCACTTCTCAGCGTCCACCTCTTTTTGTGGGTTCCGTGGTGGCCATAGGGCCAATTCAGACCTCCAGAGGGCCTGCGCCGGAGAGATTAACCTGCCTCCCCGCCTCCAGCAAGGGCCGGAAACCTGAGAAAACATCAGGCCATCCCCTGGGATATTCTGATTTTTTTTCCTTCCCCCACAACCACTTTGCCGTTGTTGTTTTTATCAGAGAAAATGGTTTTTCTCACTGCTTTGGACACCCCGGTGGTGTGGGCGCCAAGCGTGTGGGGCTGCCCTGCCCTTTGTTGAACGCGGCACCTTGCCAGGGAGGGGACACAGGGACAGGGGAATCAGACAGATCGGTGTGTGGAAAGCGGGAAGCGTTAGTGCCTGACGCTTGCCTTCCCGTGGCTGAGGCGGTTCCGGCGGTGAAGGACTCCGAAAGCCCTGTGGATCTCAACAAAGGTCCTCCTCCCAATTTACCTGTGGGGCCCTGTTCCTCTGAGATTGGGGTTAGGCCTTTCCTCCCCACCTGCCTGATTCCTCTGCCTTTTCTTATGCGTTCGTTCATTCATTTATTAGCTTAACCGCTATTAGCAGCACGCATTAAAAATGCTTACCAGCAGAACTCAAGAAGGCTGAACGAGAGGGTGGGTAGGACAGCAGTGCGAGAAGTGACCTTCTGGGGACCCCAGCAGAGGGGTGCGCCTGGGGGGGTGGGGGCGCTGCAGATAAGTGCGGGCAGCAGACGGCCCCCTCCCGGCAGGCCTGGAGCCACACGCATTAGGGCCTCGCCACTGTGTTTACCTCCAGGGACAACTTAGTTTATCTCCCCGGCTTCCAGAGGACCTGCCCCTCCTCCTCGCCAAAGCCACCTCTCCGTCCCCACCTCCCCCATTTCTTAGAAAGGCTCCGATTCTGTTTTGTCGTTTTCCCAAATTTGACTAAATCCCAGGTCTTCGGAGTTTGTGGAATGGGCTGGGGTGACCTGCTTGTAGAGTTGACGCCTAAATTGCCTTTGGTTTGTAATTCAAATGTTGTTGTGCGGTAAACATTAATTATGTCAGCCAACATTATGTGACATTTTGTGAGCCAACAAATGAGGACTCAGCAGCAGCCTCTTATCGGGAGGTGGCGTTTGGCAGATGGATGGTTTTAGTAACAAAACAAGGGATTGGGTTTTTTTAGCCTCCGCTGGTAAACTGCAAAACGTTACATACTGTTTCGCCTTATTTACCTCCTTTATTGGAGGACGAGAAAGTAGACAGGAAAGGGGGGAATTTATTCACTCATTCAACAAATACTTATTGAGGGCGTACTAAGTACTGGTGCTGTCGGACCCAAGCACTTCAAGAGATTCTTTCCTTTAACACACGGGTTTGAAATCAAACCTGAAAATGCGTGTCTGTGTTCATCTGATGTGAGATTTTTTCCTTAACTAGTCTCAGTGGTCGTATTAACAAATGATGTTTTTTTTTTAAGTTTACTTATTTATTTTTAGAGAGAGAAAGAGATGGGGGGAGAGAGAGAGGGAGGGAGAGAGACAGAGTGGGGACGGGGCAGAGAGGGAGAGAGAGAGTTCCAAGCAGGCTCCACACTGTCAGTGCAGAGCCCGATGGGGGACTTGAACTCACAAACTGGGAGGTCATCACCTGATTGGAAGTCAGGAGTCAGATCCTCAACTGACTGAGCCACCCAGGTGCCCCAAGACAAATGATATTTTTTAATTTTTTTATGGTTTGTTTATTTTTGAGAGGGAGAGAGAGACAGAGAGAGATAGAGCATGAGTCGGGAAGGGGCAGAGAGAGGCAGAGACACAGAATCCGAAGCAGGCTCCAGGCTCTGAGCTGTCAGCACAGAGCCCGACGAGGGGCTTGAACTTGCGAACCGTGAGATCATGACCTGAGCTGAAGTCGGCCTCTCAACTGACTAAGCCACCCACCCAGGCGCCCCGACAAATGATATTTTTAAAGACAGGGTAAACAAGGAACATCTTCATGGGAATATCAGCAAACCAAGCATTCTCAGAGCCCTATTGTCTTCAAAGACAAAAACGCAAAAGGCTGAGAAAGAATGTACTAGAAATTCGTTGCTAGCCCCAAGACGGATGGTATAACTGGAGGCCAGCCAGTTGGTCCGGCCGAGGAAGTCGAGTCTCAAAGTCACTGGTGCTGGGTTGACCCCGTGGTCACGGTCACAGCTTTTAGGGGGGCCGGCCCAAAGTGGCTGTGGAAGGCAGCCTCAGGGTGACAGGGCGCCTGGCACCGCGTGCACCTCTGATCCGCAGTGTTCAGTGTACAAATCAGTATTCGGATAATAAAGGTGGAAACACCCTCGGAGGGGACCTGGGGGATAGGAACGATTGAATTTCTTAGAGAACCTGCAGAATCCCGCAACCTCCCTGTAAGGGAGTGGCAACAAGAGGAGAGAGCGCATTTTTTTTTTGGAGTCAGAGCTTTGCGTGTCCTCCACGGCCCGGCCCCCTGTGCCTGAAGCGTCGGGGTGACTGCGTGGACGCGGGCAGCGACGTGGTGGGGGAGGAGAGCGGCCCGCCGTGGTGCCTCTTCTCATTCCTGCGTCCCTTCCAAGGGCACGCTGACGTTGCTCAGTCTGGTCCCTCTTTTCCGAAGACTCAAGCCTCCGTTCTGTGGGCCTGCCGTTGACAAACTAGCCCCGCGCCCTCTTCCCTTTATCCCGCCGCGCCCTCGAGTCCGTCACACTGTGGAAGCCGACCTGTCTCACAAGCCCCTTTGTGTCCACCCTCAGAAGAAAGGCTGTGACCAAAGCTCCAGGTTTGGCTCTGCTCCCCCAGCTCGGCCCAGTTGACATAACCACGCAGCCCTGAGAGCACAAATACAGCCAGTCATGGGGCAGGGCGGCTGGCGAGGGCCGTGGGTGGAGGGCGCCCATTGTACCGAGGAAGGAAGGCCTCCTGAACCCAGCACCAGGGTCCGCCGGAGCTGTGTCTTTGTGTTTTTCAAGGCCATGGCCGGGCAGCGAATGACAATGGATGGGTCTGGGTGGAGGTGGGAAGGGGCTGAATGCGAGCCCCCGGGGCAGCCGAGAAAGCACGCTGAAACCACTGACTGAGCTCCATCCCCGAAGGAATTCTGTTTCGGAAGAGCAGGTACAGGGGCTCAGGGCTCCAAGGTGAAGATGTCTGTCTCCAGCCTCTTGGGAAACCATTTGGCTGCAATTGCCTTGGCTTTGTTTGCCAACAAAATGATGGACGCAGGCTGGGGACAGGACTGTGCCTGGAGCCTGAGCAGAGGGGACGGTGAGTGAGGTCCCCCTCAGCTGGTGTGCTGTAAAAATGACTGGCAGATGTTTCAAGAGGGTTTTAATTTTTTTAATGTTTTTTATTGATTTTTGAGAGACAGAGAGACAGTGCAAGCAGGGAGGGTCAGAGAGAGAGGGAGACACAGAATCGGAAGCAGGCTCCAGGCTCTGAGCTAGCTGTCAGCACAGAGCCCGATGCGGGGCTCGAACCCACGAACAGTGAGATCATGACCTGAGCCGAAGCCGGTCGCTTAACCGACTGAGCCGCCCAGGCGCCCCTCGGGAGGGTTTTAAAATCCACGTGCAGTAAAACCTTGGATTGCGAGTAACTTGTTCTTTGAGGCTTCTGCAAGACGACCAAGCGCTTCTTTTTTCTTTTAATTTTTTTTACTGTTTATTCATTTTTGAGACATGGGAGACAGAATGAGTAGGGGAGGGGCAGAGAGAGAGGGAGACACAGAATCGGAAGCAGGCTACAAGCTCTGAGCTGTCAGCACAGAATCCGACGCGGGGCTCGAACTCACAGACTGCAAGATCATGACCCGATAGATAATGACCTGAGCTGAAGTCAGATGCTTAACCAACCGAGCCACCCAGGTGCCCCAACGAGCAAACATTGCTAGTAAATTCTAACGTGATGCGTGTGGTTCAGGATGCTGAATGTCACGTGATCACAACTGAGCCAGTGGTTCTTGAAATTCGCTTTGACATCCAAGTGCTTTGGGTGACAAGCATATTTCTAGACGGATTAGGCTTACAGACCAAGGTTTCACTGTATTTGCAAAGCGTCGCTAGAAGACATTGGTTAGCCTTGCCCTGCCTAACGTGAATATATTAATATGTCGTCATCCACGCCCCCCCCCCCCCCCCGGTCAAAGCAGGGCACACGCACGGCCTGGTCCATGCATGTGCTCTTTGCCCTTGAGCTGGGATTATGGCATCGTGATCCCAGGAAGTTGCTGCCCTCCAGAGAACCAAACCCACAGATACGCCACCTCCATCCTAGATTTTCTGCATTTTGTGTATTCGGAGGCCAACAAATACTTGCTTCAAAGACAGGAAGCAGACGTGTCTTCCAGATACGATGAAACCAGATCTGTATCAAGACTCTCCAGAGTGGGGCAGGAAACTGAGAAAACACATCTAAAAGAAGCAGAAAAGGCATGGTTCGTGTGAACGGATCGAAACTCAGAGACCGTCTTCTGATTCCAGTGTGCAGCCCACTTCTTCCGGGAAGCCTTCCCTGATCTCTCCGAGGCTGACTCAGGCCTCCCTCCTGTGTGTTGCCCACGAGCGCTCCACCGAAGGTGACCTCGAGAGGCCGAGAGGCGGCGCTCCTGCTTTGTGCCCCCCCCCCCCAGCCAGGCTCCAGAAGAGGGGTCCCGAGAACAGACCACGCCTGTCTCACAGTGGGCCCGCTGCAAATACCCGGAGTCCCAGAGGACAGGCCGCGCACAAACAGCCGCTCTGGGGGTGGGTGAGGCCGAGCCGAGGCCTCTGAGTCAGTAAGCGGCGCGCTCTGTGTTCAGCCCACAAGGAAGGTGGGCTCCGCCGCACCCCCAGAGCTAATCCAAGCCTTCCTGCTCCGGGTCCCCTTATCTTGATGAAGAGAGCAATTTGGTTTACATCTTTCCTCTCTGCACACAGCCCGTGGAGGAGGACCGTGTGGGGGTGGGGGTTTTCTGATTAGGATCCATTAAGGCTAAGCTGTGATTTCTAAAGCTCTTTCATTTGCGACGTGAGCCAAACCCACACCCAATTTCCTCTCGCATAGAAAAGCAGCATGCTACTCTTATGAAAATGGTTTTTTTAATTATGTTATTTTAAGCAGGAGCACAGCCGAAAGCGCGCATTGAGCAGGACAGAAGACTCCGGTTGGCGCACAAAAAGGAGAGGGATTTTGAGAGAGGCCGGCAAGAGCCTCTCCGGGGCCCCGATCGCCTTAGCCCTTGCCAGCGGGTTTGCGGGGCTGCGTCGGCTCTTCCTCATCCCCTTCGACCACAGAACAGCCAGGGTGCTCCGGCTCCCCCGTTTCCGTCCCCCGGGTCTCCGTCATCGCTGCCGCCCTTTCCCCCGCCAGGACACGTGCCAGCCTTGTCCGCCTCCCCCTGGGCCCCAGCTGTCCTACTGCGGCCCGGAATCTGCTCAGACCCTTTGGGGGTGAGCCCCGTCCTGAGCTGAGCCGGGGCCGGGCTGCTCGGTGTCCATGATGGCCAGGACGTCACAGGGCCCCCAAGTCCCTGAGGACCCACCCACGCCTCCTCTCTACTGGTCCCTTTATGACCTGCTTTTCCATCAAGCGCACAGAGGAGGCGTCCAGCCTTCCCTTCTGTCCTTTCCAGTTCGCCAGGGGCCCTCTTTATCAAGACAAATGTCGTTTGTCTCTAACAGAAACAAACTTTTTTAAGGTCCCGGGACCCCTAATAAACCAGCAAATACACTTTTTTCCTTCCCAGAAGCCTGCTGCCTACCCAGCAGTCCCGGTGTTTAAATTGGCACCCAGCAGCCGCCCCCGAGCAATCCCTGTATACCTCTAGCAACAGTTCTAAAAGAAGGTGCTGGATGGGGCGCCTGGGTGGCTCAGTTAAGCGTCCGACTCTTGGTTCTGGCTCAGGTCGTGATCTCACGGTTCATAGATTCGAGCCCCGCGTCCAGCTTTGCGCTGGCAGCTCAGAGCCTGCTTGGGATTCTCTGTCTCCCTCTCTCTCTCTCTGCCCCTCCACCCCCCCACCATGAAATAAATAAATTAAAACTTTAGCTAGCTAGCTACCTAGATAAATAGGTAGGTAAAAGAAGGTGCGGTGTCCTGTGCCCGTCGTGCTGAAGATCCCTGGGTGGGCACGTGAATGAATCTTCTCATCTGTAAGAGGAGTAATGGCAGGTGTGAGAAGGCTGTCATGGGGGCGAGACTGTTTATATATAATTCCCCCCGCCCCCTGGTGCCTGGCATGGGACAGCCCCAAGGCGTTTAACTGGCGTGTCTTGGGGGGCACCTCAAACTTCAGTTGGCCCAAAGCGGAGCTCTTCATGCATCCACCATGAGCACACTCACCTGTGCGTGTGCCCGGGGTCCCCAGCTGGGTCCCAGGATCGGTGTCTGCCGCCTCCACCCCTCCCGTGACACCTGCCCGGTCCGCAGGCGCCCACGTGGCCCGGCCCCGCGCTGTCCCTCACTGTGGCCTCCACACTGTCCCGGAAGCCTACCCAAAGCGACCCCTCACAGGGCCTGACATGGTGCGACTCCCACTCAGTTGGGCCATGCTGTGCCTGTCGCCTTTGGGAAGGCCCTCCCTGAGCCGTCAGTGTCCTGCCGCGCCCATCATGTCCCCCTGTCCCGACTGGGAATAGCACTCATCACTGTCACGTGGGTCTGCGTCTGCCCCTCCCTCCAGACGTGGAGCAGATTCCGTCTCGCGTCTAGAATGGCGCCTGGCCTGAGGTAGACCCGCCACCTAGTCACCAAGTGAGTGGCTTCCGCGTGTAGTGGCTGCTTCCGTTACCAGCGTGAGAACTGGAGCGTGTCTACCTGAACTGAAATGTCTGTATTGTGTTATTGGTAGATACGGTTCAAGTGGATTTGAGGGCTTTGGCTGCTGAAATAGGGACGCTCCCGTCAAGTCTCTGTCACTTTGTTATATCCGAGGGCCGAAAGGGACCTGACTGCCCCGCGGCACCCACGAGCAACCATTACTGGATCCGAAAGCCGGTCCCCTTCCTCTCGGGTCTGCGCCCAGCACAAGCTCTACTCTGCAACTGCCTGACACACTTAATTCAGAAATGGGCGAGTTTCTGCCCAGAACAATAGGAGTAAAACAAAAAGCCACCATTCTGTCTTTTAGGGGACAGGGAAGCCTGCCCCCGGTGCCCCTCGGCAGCCCACGCTGTTGCAGAATACAGATAAGAGATTAAAAGAAGGGCCTATTCCTTCTGATCCGCCTCCACGTGTGCCCACCAGGGCCCCTTCAGGACCTCCGAGCCCCAGCCTGGTTTTCTGAATGACTCGGAATTATTTAAACCGCCTTCTCTCCCGCTGAGCGGTGTTAGCAGGAGGGCCCGCCCCCTCCTTCTCTGGACATTCCCACAGACGGGGGTGGCCAAAAAGAGCCTCGTTACCTGAAACAGGACTCTGGTGACAGATTCTCACCCTCTGTGCAGAACAGTGCCAGCCAGGACCAGTGACGCAGTGGGTGCGGGAGCCCTCAGCCTGCTGACTGGGGACCCCTCAGGGGACACTTCGGTGTCAGGAGTGAGGCACCAAGTCTGGTTTGCCCTGTGGGCTCACGAATCAGTGCTAGAACACACTGATCAGGTGAATGACTGGACGCCAGGGGTAGAAGCAGGTGTGAGCAGCTCCCGGAGGTGTATCCTCGCTCAGGCCCCTCTTCACGACCACCGGGTCACCATCTGGGTGTCCCAGAGTCGTGTCAGGGTGAGCACACCCAAGGGCACAGTCCTCTGTTCTTCATCTCATAGGCTGGCCAGCATCTCTGTGGGCCCCTAAACCAAGGGGGTGCCCTCTTTCCCCTCCTTACTTTACTCTGCACCCACTCCCTGTCACTTGGCCTCCTAAAGTCCCTTTCCTCCCCAGTGTCACCACCTTGACCCCAACACCTGTCACCTCTCATTTCCTCAGCCACTGATGGAACCTTCCGTATCTGCTCTGGGGCCACCAATGTGTTCTTTCTCAAATTGGCCAACTGACACGGATGGCCTTTCCTCACAGCCCCCTGCACATGCACAGGCGTGCACGTGCTCGCGCATGCGCGCACACACCCACACACACACACACACCCCCTTAAACATGTTCCCGTGTCTCCTGCTGCTTTGGGGATCAGGCCAGTACTTAGGAGCCACAGCCCCCTGGGGTGGGGGTGGCGCGCCAGCCTGTCCCTCCAGCCACACTAGCTTCCCTTTTCTGGTTTGGATATTTTTTTAAATCATCGTACAGTCCTGCCGACCCATTTGTCTTCTGACAGCCAGCCCTGTGAATCCTAACGCGTGTTCCCTCCCCTTTTAATACCTCGTCTACACCACGCACCTTCCGGTCCCTTTGTGACCACTTCCTCTGCCAGCCCTCACGGGAGGAGGTCACCTGTCCCGCGGAGCTCAGCACAGACATCCCTTCCTCTGAGAGGCCTTCTCTGCCGGCCTCTGCGGGGTCTTGCTCTGCGTCCCCATTGCACGGACGTCTGTACAGCAGTTGGGGTGGCGACGTAGACTCACGAGCGGCCCCAACGGCAAACCACGTTCTGGAGGGGTGGATGCACGCTTCCCATGCTTTCCCCGCGCCCGGCGCGGTGCCGGCCACGTCGTAGGCGCTCTGTGAGCACGTCTGCGGGTGGAAGTGAGCAGTGAATCGGTCTCCTGCCGAGGAGCGGGCTGCCTGACCCGAGGGAGGCCGTCCTCACCTCACACGGGCTCGTTCCGAACCCCTCCCTCACCTCCGTCTGTAGAACTTAACATCCTCTGGTCTGTGACGGTGCAGGTTCACATAATGAGCACGAGAGAGGGAGCCGTACCTCCCACCCGAGTCACGATGAAATAAGGAAAACTGCGGGAAAGCCTCTGCCACCTGAGAGGTGGCGCCTGCATGGCGGCCTTCGTCCCACCCCTGTGGGCAAGGGGAGCCCTGTCCCAGACAGAGGGGCTAAATGGTGCTCAGGATACTAATATGTCCTCGTTGAAAAACCGCAGAGCCACACACAAGCTCTCATTCTGCTCCGTGTTCCTTATGCCTCCGCATTTATTTGACATGTGCCTCCTGCTTGCCACATGGCGCGGGCAGGTGGAATGTGCCAGACACCTGCCCTGGGAGCCCTGGCTGTGCACTGTGACATGGTCAGGACACGGACAAAAGTCAGGATGCTCAACGGGGGCCTGGGGCTAGTTCACTGCCACTGCAGGCAGGGAGCCACCAGCGGCCCCGGGCAGGGACCTTGGGACCCCGCCCAAGCCCCCTGCACAGACGTCCCGCCCAGGTAGGGGCCTCTGGGCTCAGTGTCCCACGGTGGGGGTGGGGGGATCTCGAAGCGTGGGCAGTTACCCCCTCCCCCGGGCCCGTCCCCCGATGCCAGGCCGGCCAGCACTAGCGGAGGCGAGAACAGGGACGGGCAGAGACTCTGGGATCCGGGTGACATCCGGAGGGGCCACCTCAGGACCAGACGGGCTTGCGGGCGAGAGGAAGCGATGCCTTTGTAAACTCTCTGGTGACACCGTGTCTTTGCCTCCCTTTTCCCCTCAACCCGCACACAGGAGCGTTTCTCCTGGGAGGAATCCTCTACTCCTGGCAGTTCCCCCACTTCAACGCCCTGAGCTGGGCCCTCCGTGAAGACTACTCCCGCGGCGGCTACTGCATGATGTCGGTCACCCACCCGGCCCTGTGCAGGCGCGTCGCCCTGCGCCACTGCCTGGCCTTGATCGGACTGTCGGCGGCCGCCCCCGTCCTGGATGTCACCACGTGGACCTTCCCCGCCATCTCCCTCCCCATCAACCTGTACATTTCCTACCTCGGCTTCCGGTTCTACGCGGACGCGGACCGGAAGAGCTCCCGGAAGCTGTTCTTCTGCAGCCTCTGGCACCTGCCGCTGCTGCTGCTGCTCATGCTCACCTGCAAGCGGCCGCCGGGGGGCGCCGGCGCCAGGGGGGAGCCTGGGGGCTGACGCGCGTGCGCAAACAGACAGCGGCCGGGGAGATGCAAGACCTTTTTTTTTTTAAATCCTTTGTGGTGAAACCAGAAAGTTTCGGCAATTCTAGAGCCCGGAGAAGGGAAATCGCGGGGTTTCGTACGAGATTGTAAAGTGATTTGGTGCTCCGTGATTGCCCGACGATTTTTTTA
>PISW01000167.1:494900-609622 GCA_004023785.1 Mungos mungo
CCCCCCCCCCCCCCCGAGAAAGAGCCGGGCCCGTCCAGCTTTCTCACATATATTCCCAACCGCGCACTCCCCCAAACAATAATAGAACCCGAAGGATGTGCCACTGGCCCATCGCGAAGGGAGAATTCCACACGGTTGCCTGGGGGATCCCAGATGGGACTGCCAGCCCCCGGCCCACCCCCGCGACATATCAGCATTTCAAAAACTCCCAGGAATCAAAGGCATCTTTATAGTTCACTGGGAAATACAGGAGGTGTCTGAAGCGTTTTCCTTCTGGAAGGGTGGCGCTAGACTTCATGCCAGCTGTCCGCCGGGCTTGGACCCCTTCCTGTCCCCCTACAGCCACCAGATTGCTACGTGGCTTCTCAAGGCGGCCCCAGAAGGGTAAGCAGAAGAAAGGTGAGCTGGCCTAGCCAGCCACAGAAGCTCACGTTCTCATCCCTTTGGTGGAAAACACCGTTCTCTCCCGGCATCTCCTGAACTCAGAGATCAGCCTCCTGAGGTCCAGTGGCTTTGAGAGCCAGAAGCTTGGGTCACACTCTTGGTGGTGATAAGTCCAGTCCTGGGAGTTGTGCAAGCTAACTAGCCAGGCCCCTGTGGTCCCTTCCGTCCGTCCTTTACATATGCCCCTTATCCGCTGCCGGACCACACTTGGCTGAAGGTCCCGATGCCTGACGGGGAGTTCTCCTTGCTCAGTCTCCGGGGGCACTGCTGCCCTGGAGGGATCCATTTCGGGGGGGTAGTTAAGGCAGCACTTAAACGGTCACTGCAGCATGCCCGGTCTCAAAAACCCCCGAAGCGATTGCAGATAACATGACCGCTGTGTCTAGTTATCTGCGGTGTTACCTCCTGGCCGTATCCGGGTCCTTTACTGCGAGGAACGGGGCATAGGAATGTCTGCAAAGAACATCTAGGCCCTGTTGCAGCCCTCGGATTTGTAAAAAAAACCTCCATTCTCTCTTCCTGCTGCAATAAACCAGTGCATAAGAACAGAGTGTGTGTGACGTCATGCATTTCATCACCTCGTCCCGAGTTTAGCCAGGACCCGGCAGGACCTCACTTTTACGGGCTAGCAGAGGGTTAGAAGCCAGTCAGGGTTTCTGTTGCAAGGTGGTTGAAAGTGAGCGCATTGGATTTTTTATACCTGTACACCGAAAGAATAATGAGCATAATTGTTAATAAAAGAAGAGCCATGACCTGCCCTCCCCCAACCGACCTTAGGCTTGGAAACACCCAGTCTCTCCCTTCATCCTTTGGAACCAGCACCCCAGGGGTCACCTTGGGGGGTCCCAGACCTGTCGTTCTGCTCGGAAAATCCCAGGGGCAGCACACCGTCTATCTGTGCAGCGGATGAAGTCCCCGCTTCTCCACACTCAGGCCCAGTTTTCTCTCCGGGCATCTTCAATGTGAGACCTAACCTTCCCCCCAACTCCGCCCTGAGGACGCCCTATTCCCAGGTAGCCCCACCCCCTCCCCAAAGCCCGGCACCGGACACCCAGGTGTGGACCGTGGACTTCAGGCCCCCGTGGCCGCCCCCTCTCCCCAGGTCCCCGGATGCTGCTCACTCACCTGGCCTCCTGGGGTGCCTCGTCTTCACACTTGCTACAGCCTCTGACCTTGACCACGAAATGACCTTGCCTAAGAAATGCTCATCAGTGTTCCCCAGGTGGGTGAAGCATGTTTCTTAACTGGGAATCTGTGGGAAGTCATGGCTTCACAAGAGCTTCTTGGGGCATCGCCAGGCACACGTGCATAGTTTGGCCTCAAGGGACTCAAAGTTCGTAAAAATTAAAATCCCGGGTTTGCTTCCGCTGGTGCCTCTCTAACCTCCTAAGCAGGCGCAGGCCCTTTCTGGAAGGGAACGCTCCCGCCCGGTGCGTGGATTTAGTGGCCTCCTGGAGCACAGCCTGGGACATGCTATCCGGACTAATCAGTTTCCACTCAGGCCCTTCAGGCCACACGTCTGTCAAGTGCAGGGCTGGGCCCGGGGAGGAGGGGCTTGAGAACCCGGGTTTCACAAGGAGGCCCGTTATTCTAGGGCACTGCTTAGGAATGAAAAGGAAAAGGGACACATCCGGCCCCTTCATTAGCGTTTGTAAAAGCATGATTCTTAGCCTGGTGTTCCCCCTGACCCTGGGGAGACTGCGCAGACTTCCTTTTATTTCAGGAGAGCCACTGTGTCCATTAGAAGGATAAAACCACATTGCACCAAAGGCTGTTAGGGGAATGGCTCCACTTGATCCCGGGATCGGCTTTTCTTCCCAGACATAAAGCGGCTCCATCAGTAGGAAGACCTTTAAACGCACGTGCCTGGAGTGTCCCGCTCCCCGCATGCCCAAAGGGGAAGGCGAAACTCCAGGGAGCCACACTTGGCTCTGAGCACGTGCAGGACCGGATGGCCCTCTGCTAGTTCACCCTTGTGACCCCCTCCACCACGTGCCCACTGCCTGTCTGCTAAGAAAGCAGCCGGGACCCAGCACTTCTCTGCCCTAAGTTGGGGGCGGGAGGGGGACAGAGAGCAAAGCTCTTCCTGCTTGCTGACCCTGTGTGACAGGAGGCTCACTCCTCTGTTTCTGCTGGAGCCAGGGTCTCCGACACCCACCGCTCCCTGCCTCGCCGCCACGCTCGCCACCACATCCAGGAGACGGGACACTTGTAACTGACTGCTGGAAATGCACTTGGCCCTTCTGGGGATGCTCGGTTCCCAGGGGAACGCCTCGTTTGCCTGGAATGACGAACAGAGTCTGGAAGAGGCCCATTGGTTCTCTCTTGTGGATTAGAGGCCAGCCAGTGATTACCCACAAAGCTCTGCTTCTGTCGGTGGGAGCAGTGCTGTCAACCAACCAGGCGTCGAAGGCACATGGGAATTAATCGGGGTCCGGCAGTCGGCGTGGACACTTGGCAGGCTGCTTTTGGTCTCCCCCGGGAGTCGTTAAACCGTAGGTAAGTCCGTGTCTGCTCCTCTGCCTGGAGTAGAGGCACAAGCTGCTTCTTTGTTGGAAACTCAAATATCATGGACCTCATGCTGAGCAGATTACAGTTTTCTGGCATCTTTGGGCCAGTTTCCTAACCAAACATAAGATGTATAGAGAGATGTTTCCGGATCAAAGAGCCTCTGGCACTCACTTCCTGATTCGGGTCCTGTTACACAGTCTGCGGGCCCGCCGCGTCCATCGCAGATCCCCGGAGACGCCATCGGGCCTCCCTGGGCTTCCATGCGGACTGACCCAGCCTGGGCCACCCCTCCCTGGGATTTGTCATGGCGGCCACCGGCCGGAAGACGTCTGCGCTGGCCACCACTCACCTCCTCTGCCGCCACCAGCTTACATCTCTATATGTTCGGACTTGCCTTCTCTAGTCAGACCACCACCCCAGCCGCCACCATGGCTGCCGTGTCCGTCCCCCGTAGGACCCATCCATAGGCGACCTGCCTGTTGTATTTCCTGTTTGTAGACCATTCCCTCTTCCCCAGCACCCCTGTTAGACTAGAACCCCAGGAAGGCAGGCCCGCCTGTCTCTTACCACTGTCTCCCCACACGGTAGCTGCTCCGTCAGTGACAGAAGGAATGAGTGAGTGACTGCAGGTGGAGGAACCAGGAGCCCGAGGAATGGCCGTCTCGCTGGACTCCTGGACCCGCACCCGGGGGTGGTGGAGGTGGGCACACGCCCCGTGTGACCGAATCTTGGCCCGCGCGGCATTCTGTTTTGCGAAGAAAATTGAGGCAGGATGAGTTCCTGCCATTCCTTCTTGAGGTCACTCAGTCTTGGTCTCCAGATTGTGGTAAATTCTTACCATTTCCTCTATCTTCATGGCTGTCTCAGCTCAACCACTGAGCAACGCCTTAGTGGCATTGACTTCCTAGACACTATTTCTCTCTCTCTCTCTCCAGCCCTTCTCTATTTGTTGGCTTTTTCAGACACATTAGCAGAGAATCTAGTGTCTAACTCCACCTTCCTTGCTAAAACTACGTTTTGACTCCAACCTGGGGCTGGGCCCAGACCACTGGCGTGTGAGAGCCAGCATGCCTCCCAGGCCAGCTGAAAGGAATGGACCCCACCCGGTTCCCCCCCCCCCCCAGGGAAGTGCAGGCTGAGAGAATGGGGGGCCCGGGCACAAAGAAGATGGAGAAGGCATGTCAACCAGATTGAGTGGGTGAAAATGGCGCACCGGGGTCTTGGTGCAAGCCGGTCTGTCCTCCGCGACGGCAGCCAGGCGTCACTGCAGGCCGGGCCACCTCCCGACACTGCTGTCAGCAGACAGCTCCTCTCACCACAAAGCCCAGGGCAGAGGTGGGGGCTGGCGGGAGCAGAGAGGGGAACCCCACCGCACCCCCCAACATCTCAAGACCACAAGGTAACAAGGACAAACAGGCAGTCCCAGAGACAAACACACAAATACAAACCAGAATAAATCATCGGGAGGGGAGAGGCAGCTGACTGGACGGGGCGGGTTCATGCAACAGCCGCGGAGTCTCTTCTCCGCTGAGCAAATAACCATCGAAGGGACTACAATGCCAGTCCTTCTGCGGGACCAAGAGATGAGCCCAGATCCGTCCATGACCCCTCCCAGAGCTCACCGTGGAGGCTGGCGGGGTAGGAGGAGCAGGATGGCGGTTACGCGGGCACGCCGGCCTGTGGCCCCGAGTCCTTGGATGGTCTCCAGGCTCCACCGCCTGCGGGGGGTTGTCTCCGCTCAGCCTCTGCAGGGCCTTCTCAACCCCGACTTCTCTGGGATCCTGGTCCTTGTGTCCCTCTGTCGGACTCTGATCCTCTCTTCGGGGCTCTGTGCCCATCACAGGGTGGTCCGGCTGTGGGCCCTCCCTCTCAGGACATCTGAGCCAGACTGAGCCTACAAGTCTCCACGCCCCACGAGCACCCCCTTTTCCTCACGGGGCACGCTGGCGTCAGAGCGCCATCCCAGCATCCTAGCTGGGTTTCTGCGCTCAGGACAGAATGCGGCATCGGCCCGCAGTCACCGGGCTGAACGCGGCAGGGGAGGGGGGCTCGGGAGCCAAGGCGTTCCCAGCGAGGCCGGGGTGAGCAAGGCCCCGCGGGCAAGAACGGCGCCGGGCCAGGTCTGTGCCTTAGGAAAATTCAGGCCATGGAGTGGAAGACAGATTGGGACACCTGGGGAGACCAGCCGAGGACGCAGGTGTCTGACCCCGGACAGACGAGGGAGAGGGGCAGAGGGAGACCGCAAGCCTGGGGAGGCGATCGGCAGGAAGGAGATCTGGAAGTTTCCAGGGTCCGGGCTCCGGAGCCGAGGTGGGGCCGTCCACTGAGAGGGGAGGCCCTCCTCCGTGGCTCATGTGGCCTCCTCATCCTCTGCCTGTTCCCCCGTGGCCGTGACCGCAGGTCTGATCTGTGGAAGACCCAGGCCGCCCCCATCTGTCCCTGTGGCCTGGCTCTCAGTAGAAGCTTGTTGGCCGGGTGGGGCTGCAGTCACGTGACGGGACGCAAAGTGCTCTAAGAACCAGCTTGCTCAAGACGATGTGCCTTGCCTTCGGGCTGACAGTGGGTCTCCTCCGGTGCCTCTGCCCCAGAACTTGTAGGACCCCTAGGGGCGCCCCCCTCCCCTCCTTCTTCCCACCCTCCCGAGTCTCCCTAATCTAACCCACCAGCCTATTCATTTGTCCAGCCCCCCCCCCCGGCTTCCATTTGACACATGTTCATCTTTAAAATATAGATGCTCTCTCCAGCTCTAGAAAAAAAATCACAGCGACTCTGGTAACAGAGTGCACCCTCATCAGTTAACCGTTAACCAACCTTTGGATCTGTTTGGGCTCCTAAGTGCCAGCGACAAGAAACCCAGCTGTAATGAGCCTGATTAAGAATCGAAAAGTATTGGTGTGCGTAGTTGAAAGGTCCAGAAGCAAACGGGCTTCAGGCATGGCTCGATCCAGGAGGTGGTTTGCACTCTCGATTTGCTGTTGACACCCCTCTGGGCAAGCGCTCTCCCCTGAAGAGGTGGGAAGCCCTGACACACACAATTGATTCTTTTATTCACAAATATTTATTGACGGTTTGTGCCCAGGTGCCGGGGAGGCAGCAGTGAACAAAGCAAACATCCATGCTCTCATGCCTAAGGTACCTCTAGAAAATGGGAAGAAAAAAAAAACCCAAAAACTGTGGTTTTCTCTGGGGTGGGAACTGTTGGCCGGGGGTCAGCATCTCCTTCACACCTAGCAAGAAAGGAAGCGTGCTGACCCTAACTGGCCTCCCTGAGGGTGTGTGCCCATTCTTGACCCCCTCAGCCCCGTTCAAGTCCATCAGAGCCCGTGTACAGGAGCCGGTGATCCCCTTCCATGATGAAGGTTTGGGAAACGTGGTGGGAAAGTGGGATGAGGAGCGGCTTTTCGTTTGGTCCTCAGGGAGATTTTGGGGTCAGGGCACTGAGGCAGTGGGCCTATGGCTGGAAGCCCAGAAGAGAACCCCCGGGCCTTGGGGAGGGGTCCCAGGTGAAGACTTTGCCCTTGCCATGCTCGCGAGACCCTCTTATGCCCGTGGCCCGGGAGCCACTGCAAAGAACGAGCACGTGTATGTGCAGGAGCAGATTAAGGTCAGTTTTATCACAAGGCCATTAACAAGATGAAACCCCAGGGCATCGCCCTCCCCGCTCTTTACCCCACATCCGCCACATGCCCTGGGGTTTCCCACGCCCGCCCCCTACTCAGGGAGGGCAGAGCCACCCTCCCTCCCAGCCCCAGGCAAGCCCTGAAAAGAGCACCTGAATCCGTACCTTTCACCTTTCGAAACCTTGATCTGTAAATAAGATGTTGCTTGGAAGACACTTCCGCTTTCTTAGGAATCCTTCGGGGAAAACTTTCGGCTCTAAGAGCCAGAAATGAGGCAGCTGGGCCGTTTCTCACAGCAAACCTCCCCCCTCCCAACCCTGGGTGTCTGCAGGGAGCAGAGGGGAGGCATCCCCGGCCCCTGGCCACCGGCCTGCTGGGCACCCCCAACCCCGGGCCCGCAGGAAGAAGGAAAATACCCGTGTAAGCAGCACCCCAGCTTCCTGGGCCGTGGCCTTCTGCCTCAGAATTGTCCCTGCTCCCTCAGCTAGAAAGGGACACTTGGCATTCTCTGCGAGCTGTTTTAATGCTAATTTGTTTAGTCAAGAAGAGGATCCCAAACAGATGTGGGCCATTTGGGGGTGGGGGGAGATAGTTCATTTGTCAGCAAGTGCGAAAGCCTGGGTGGCAGGATATTGAACATTACCTCGGCCATTCACACACACTTCATATTTCAAGGAAGGGAGGGAGACAAAGGCCACGTCCTATAAATCAGCCTTTCAGAGAGGCAGAAAGAGGCCACGTTTGATAAATCTATGTCATTGTCCCAGGAGATCAAAGGCCCTAACATATGTATCTGTGCAACTGGCCATCACACACCAGGCCGGGACAGCCTGGGAAGGAAAGAATTAACCTACCTCTAATCTGTGATTAGCTGCTGTGTCTCCGGAGAGGTCGGGGGGCTAGACGGAGGGGGGTTGGGTTCTCAGGGCAGGCTGCTCCCCACAGTGGTGGCGGTGGCCAGAGAGGTGCAGGGCCAGCGACATCCACGCCCTCGGCTATGACCGTGGCGCTGTCTGGTCCCTACACCTGCACCCAGACGAAGGCCACTTCAAGACAGCCCTGATGAGAGATAGATGCGCAGCCCCCACCCCGGGAAAGACAAGACAATGCTGGCTGCGGGGCCACAGCGGGATGTCAGGGTGGCCAGCCCGCTCGGCGGGGCTCCCGAGCCAGCCCAGGGCCCTCAGGGTCTGACGCTGTCCTCCTGCCACCATGTCGCTTGACAGGCCCTGGTGGCCCCATCCAGTAGCCCTTGTGGCAGTGGCTGGCGTGCCCTCCATCACCGTCAGGAGCATGGATGTACTCCCAAGCGGCCTCTGATCCAGGGCCCTGTGCGTCTTGAACTCAACAGTCCATTCTACTTCAACAGGACGCTTCAAAATAGCTGAGGATGGAGAGTCAGTGGCACATTGAGGGGGAGTTTGGGGGGCGGACACACTTCAAGTCCAGACAGACCCCAAAGAGCCAGTGGGCGCTGGGGCGGCCGGGCCTCCTGGCTTCAAATGAAGATCTGGTGCTACGGCCTCACCTGGTTCACCTCCAGCCAGTGGTCTCCCGGGACCACAGCTTGGCCTGCATCCTGGTGCTCCTGCCCTTGCACTTGGCCGAGCTCACCTGAGCCCTGGCGAGAGCTGACTTTCTGCCTGCTCATGCCTGCATCCCACTGGCCGAAGGTGACCGGAGGAGGACGCCCGTCGTGCAGGGTGACCTCAGTGCAGCTCATGGCCAAGGGCGTCAGCGTGGCCTTGATGCGCCTGGGTCCCCTCACTGCCCCTGAGCTGCACAGTCCCCGCATTCTCCTCTGTCCCCCAGCCGCACCCCCCCATCCTCTCAGCCGAGGAGTCCTCTCTGGAGCAATCCACAGGGAATGTCGCCGGCGTCTGACCATCACCCACCTTCCAGCATCTGCTCCGGGGAGTCTGCTCACAGGCGGGTCTCCAGGAGGAGCCGTTCGCCCTAAAACCAGACCCTCTGCACGTGCATTTAATCTGATCTCTCATCTGTTCGAAGACATTGTTCCAGAACACCTGCCCTCGCCTTCCCACAACCCGGATTCCTTATTCCCTGCGGGACCTTTTCCACAAACACACAAACACGCCACTGTCCCCCTTTTGAAAGGAAAACAAAACCGAAACGGCTCCTGACTCCGCTTCCTCGGCTGCTGCCCTCCCGTCTCTCTGCTCCCCTTTGCAGCAAAATGCGAGGGAGCTGTCCGGACTCGGCTGTTTCCAATTACCTCCCGCCGCGACCTCTTGCACCGACCGTCCAGCTTCCACCCCCCACCGCTCTGCGGTCACCGCGCGTGTCAAGGTCACCCGTGACCTCCACGCTGCTACACCCAGTGGGCAATTCTCCAGTTCTCTCACCGCACTTGACCTCTTAATGGCATTGGTCCGAGCTGTGTGCTTTCTGTTCCTCTTGGCTCCTGGGTTTCCTTCCTCCTTCTCTGGGCACCTGCTGTCAGCCTGGGCAGCTGGTTCTTCTTTAGTCTCTGACCCTCCTCTACTTCCTACCCCACCCCCCACCCCCTTGGGATCCCCGGCAGTTCCCACGGCTGTAAACACCTGCTGTGCATTGGTGACTTCCGAAGGGCTCTCTCCTGCTGAGACTTCTCTAGCTAATTCCGGACTTGTCTTTCCAACTGCCTGGTAGGCACCTCCATTTAGGTGTCTAAGAGACATGACCACCTCCATGCACGCCCCCCCCCTCGGAGGCTCTTCATCTCACCACCACCACCACCCCCCCTGTGTCTTCCCACCCAGGGCGTCCACTCGTCCAGGGACGCAGTGTTGTTCTCCATCCGCCCCGCCAAGATCTCGACACCCTCCCCTCTTCCTCTCAACCCCCATGTCCAATTTCTCTGAAAGTCCTGCCGACCGTAGCTTCAGAGCGGAGCCAGAGTCCAGCCACCTCTCACTGTCTGCACGGGTCACAGGCGTCTCTTGCGGGAGGGCTCCGACAGCCGGCTTCCAACCTCATCCCACCTGGTCCCAGACCTCGGGTCTGTTTTACCACCGCTGGCGGAGGGATCACTTTTTTGTCCCCACAGCACGCAGGGCTTTCGAGCGCACTGTGTCACCCGCTCATTTGCTGCTTTCTGGGTCGTCTGACTCCCTCGCTCCTTCCCTCGCTATGCGGTAAATGCGTTCGGGCACCATCTTTGTCTATTTAGTTCACCCTTGATCCCGAGTTCCTCAGACAATACCAGGCCCAATGCTGACCCCAATACCATGTTCTCAAATGAATAATTCTGGCCGAAAAAATGTTCTTGTAGAGTACATTAGTCTTCCATTACTGCCTGACAAGCTTCCACTAACTTGGGGCTTCAAACAACACACATTTCCTGTCTCCAGTTTCTGTGGCCCACCAGGGTGCCTGGACCCCCTGCTCAGATCTCGCTGGGCCACAGTCAGGTGCCAACCAGGGCTGTGGTCCCCTTGGAGGCCCCGCTGGACAAAGGTCCCCCTCCAAGCTCTGTCAGGCTGTGGGCAGAATGCCCCTCCTGTGGTTGTCGGATCGGGGTCCCATCCATGGGGCAGCTCTCGACTACTAGAGGCCCCCCCACACTTCCTCACGCCCCTGGCTTTCTGCATGGACCTGCTCACAAGGTGGCAGCTTACTTCTCCCAAGCCAGTAAAGGAGCACCTCTCAAGAACAAGACATCACGTGACCACGGGACTGATGTCTCCTTACCTTTTTGCCACATTCTTTTGTACAGAAGCAGGTCAAGATGGCACCTGCTCTGATAGAGGGAAGAAGATTACACAGAGTGTGAACCTGGGGACCAGGTAACTTTTCTTTCCCCTCCTCCAATCTGAAGCAGGCTCCAGCCTCTGAGCTAGTGGTCAGGACAGAGCCTGATGCAGGGCTTGAACACACGAACTGTGAGATCATGACCTGAGCCAAAGTCGGACATTCAACCGACTGAGCCCCCCGGGCACCCCAGAGTAGTTCATTTTAGAGGAATGGGATCCTCTTCCTCTAGGCAGGGGAGGGTAAAGTGATGGGTGAAGAAACAGACCATGTGATGATTAATTTTATGTGTCAACTTGACTGAGCCACCAGATACCTAGTTAAACATTCTTTTAGGGGTATCCCTGAGGGCGTTTGTAGATGAGATTAGCATTTGAATCAGTAGACTGAGTAAAGCAGATTGCCCTCCCCAGTGTGGGTGGGCCTTGCTCAATCTGTGGAAGGCCTGGCTAGAACAGAAAGGTGGAGTGGGGATTCACTCTCTCTGCCTGATAGTCTTCAAGTGGCGACATTGGTCTTCTCCTCCCTTGGGACTCAAAGCCGTGCTAGCACCACGTCATCTGCTCTCCTACCTCTCGGGTCTTTGGACTCAGACCGGAACCAGTTCACTGACTCTCCTGAGTCTTTAGCTTGCCGATCTGGGACCATGGGTCTTGAGACTTCTTAGCCTCCACCACTACATGAACCAATTGCTTATAATCAATCATCCCATCAATCAATGAATCAATCCTATTGCTTCTGTTTCTCTAGAGAGCCCAGACTAATGTAGATAGGTTTTGGCAGAACAAATGTGTAAAGAAAAAATCTACTTCTTACTTTGACTCCAGCTTTCTCTCCCTTGCTTGTAATTAACTTTCACTACTTTGCTGAGATATGATCCTAGCACCTCAGAAAGTTTCAGCGAAATGAGTACACAAGCAATTTTACGAAAGTCTTTATAAAATTGGGAATGGCTTGGTAACTTCTGGGCTTGCTATAGGGAGCATCTTTTCTATCTTTCTATCTTCACCTACACCTGACCAGATGTCCCTGGACAGAAGATGCCTAAGCTGAAAAATAAAACAAACATATCATATATGTAAATGTTATAGACTCTTCCCAAAACCCTATCTTTTTTTTTTAAGTATTTACCTATTTTTGAGAGAGACAGAGACTCTGAGCAGGGGAGGGACAGAGAGAGAGAGGGACAGGGACAGAGAGGAAATACCAAGCAGGCTCCACGCTGTCAGTACAGAGCCCAGTGAGGGCTTGAACCCGCCAAACCATGAGATCATGACCTGAGCTGAAACCAAGATGTGGACCTTTAACTGACTGACTCACCCAGGTAACCCCAAACACTGTCTTAATTTGTAGATTATGGGCAGCTAGCATAATAATTGTAAAGATTGATGGTTACTTATAAAAACCCAGCATGGTTTCCTATGTCGAGAGCAGTAAGAGTAACATATTTTGAGATTCCCCTAAGAGATAAGACCCTTGCCACTCAGAAAAAGATCATATGCCTACAAAATTTGGCAAACAATTCCAGAGATTCTGTGGATTCCCTAGAGAAATCAGGCCATGGGGAGAAATCAGGCTGTCTCTAATATTGGGGAAGTAGTTTCTTTCTTTTTTTCTAATTTATTTTATTTTTTAAATTTTTTAATTAAAAAATGTGTTTATTTATTTTTGAGAGAGAGAGACAGAGCATGAACTAGGGAGGGGCGGAGAGAGGGAGACACAGAATCTGAGGCAGGCTCCAGGCTCTGAGTTGTCAGCACAGAGCCCAATGTGGGGCTCGAACTCATTAACTGTGAGATCATGACATAAGCCAAAGTGGGATGGTCAACCAACTGAGCCACCCAGGCGCCCCTTTTTCTTTTTTCTTTTTTTTTAAACTTTATTTATTTTGAGAGAAAGAGCACATGCAAGGGGGAGGGGCAGAGAGAGAGAGAGAGAGAGAGAGAGAGAATCCCAAGCATTACAGAGCCCAATGTGGGGCTTGCACTCACAGACCATGAGATCAAGACCTGAGCTGAAGTCAAGAGTGGGACACTTAACCCACTGAGTCACCTAGGTGCCCCTGGCCAGGTGGTTTCTTAATAGATTTTCATCTCGAGCTTTTCAAGTGTCTTAGTTCCCTGACGTATTTTATCTCAGACAGAAGTTTCGGAGAGCACGTGTATTTGTTCAGCCCACACATGATGCGAAAACCATGCCTTCAGGAGTCGGGCAAATGTGGATTCTGCCGCCATGTGACTGGGGCGATGTGTCACCAACCTCTGCGAGCCCCAGCCTAGTTCCCCATCCATCCTTCGGAACAATCCCTAGCCATCTCAGAAGTTAGGGTGAGCGATGGGAGTAAATACTTCATGTCCTCTTCTCTGCTCTGCGCTGCCTGGACTGAACTTTTAGTCCGACTAGTGATTTTGCTGAATTGCCCAGTTGCTTTGGCCTCACATAGACCCGGTCAGCTGCTACACAGTCGAACAAGATGGAAAGCAAGATCATAATGCCCTAAAGTGTAGGGTGTAGGTGTGTGTATACGTTTGCATGTTAGCATCTGGCTGGGTTTCCTCGTTTGCATAACCCGCTCGTCCGAGGCATCTGGTGTTTTCTGTTTAGGCGCCGAAATCAGCATCCGACCCTCTGCGTGCACGCGCCACTTCCGCCTTCACGTGCAGTGCCTCCGAACGAGCACCCAGCTCTGCTTACCTCGTTTCCCCCTAAAATCTTTACTGTGGCATCTCTGTCCTTGCTTTTCTAGGGGAAGCATTTGCATTTCCCCTGCACGAAATAGAATACGTGTGTTGAATGGAATCCGATCGATCCCCACCTTTCCTTTCTAATACACACACCCCTAAATTCTCTTGGCCCCTCCTCCGCGCCGGACCCACGGCTTAGCGTGCCTCATCAGCCCTCATTCCTCCCCACATAGTTCCCTGGCGTTGCTGTAACCAGTTCCGCAACACTAGGGGCTTAAGACAACAGGAATCTGTCCTCCCAGCTCTGAAGGTCGGCAGTGTGAAGTTCGCATCGCTGGCCCGAAATCAGGGTGTCGATAGGAGCGTGCTCCCTTGGGAGACCCTGGGGGAGGGTCCTTCCTTGCTTCTCCCGGCTTCCGGTGGCTACCAGTTTCCTTTGGTTTATGGTTTGTGGCCATATCATTACAATATCTGATTCCTTTGTCACATCGTCTTCTGGGGGAGGGGGTGCGAATTCTCCCTCCACCTGTCTCCTGTAAGGACATGCATCCTTCATTAGGACTCAGCCCGATCTCCCACCACAATCTCCCCATCTCAGGATCCTTGACTTAATCATACCCTTTTTTTTTTTAAAGGTTTATTTATTTTTGAAAGAGAGAGTGTGAACAGGGGTAGGGCAGAGAGAGAGGGACAGAAGATCCAAAGCAGGCTTGGTGCCAACAGCAGTGAGCCCAATGTGGGGCTTGAACTCGTGAACTGTGAGATTATGACTAGAGCCAAAGTCCAATGCTCAACCGACTGAGCCACCCAGGCGCCCCATGTCTTTTGCTGCGTCATCTAATATCCACAGCTTCTAGGGATTACAGCCTGGGGGCATTTTTCAGCCTGCCACACCCCAGACAGCCCCATCGGAGGAGGTGCCCAGGGTACCCTGCCATGTTTATTCTATTCGCCCTATTCAGATAGGGCACCAGGGGCTGGGCTTACACTCTGGAAGGGACTGTCCGTTCGAAGTTTGGACCCAGGCAGGAGCGTAGTGCACCCGAGGTCAGGACAGAGGTATCTGGTACCTCCACCTGGGTACCAGGTAAAGGTAAGAAGGATCAGCAAGGGCACCGCAGGGGCTGGTCCCCGCGGAGTCCCTGTGCAGTTGAGGGCAAACTGTCTTAGACCCTAGACCTCTCTGCCCACCCGCCGCCTCTCACCCTTGGTCACAACATGCCCAGGGATGTGTAGGGTCACCGTCACTCTCTGCCCTGTGCTTCTCCGGCCTTGCCAGCCCTCTCCCCACCGCTCAGCCGCTTCCCACTAGTGTCACCTGAAACCCAAGCCATTCGTCTGTCCATTCTTGCCAAGCAATCACTGCCAACAGTCTCTTCTCAGCGCCCTCACCTCCACCTCTCAGAGCCTCCCTACCCTGTGTTTATCTTTCCATTCCTCCTCACATCCCTGCCCGTAATCCTCATTGACAGCAACATCCATTTTTCACGAGCCAGGAGTTGCCTTTGATCTCTTGGCTCCCAGCCTCCCGGCCCCACTTGACTTCCAGCCCCGCCTTCCACCTGCCACCCACGAGGGGGCCGCGTCCTGACGCTCTCAAGTTCCCTGCGAGACACAAGTTTGGTTCACCTTGCATTTCCCCAACCGTCCCTTCTCTTGTATTCATGTCTTTCTTAAGACGGCCACCATGAAAATCACCACGAACTTAGTCCCTCAAAGCAACAAAGGTCACTCTCACTGTTCGGAAAGGAGGAAGCAGGAAGCTTGACATCTAGGTGTGGGCAAAGCCTCCTCCCTTCTAGAGCCTGTGGAGGAGGCTCCTTCCTGCCTCCTCTGGCTTCTGGAGGCTCCGGACATTCCTCAGTTTGTGGCAGGCTCTCTCCCAGCTCTGCCTCTGATTCCACACTGTCCTCCTCTGTGTGTCCTCCTCTCCCCTCTGAGGACACTCATCACTGGAGTTAGGACCCCTCCCTAATCCAGAATGATCTTATCTTTAGGTCTGTAGAGACCCTTTTCCCAAATAGAGTTCTCTTCCAGATAGAGGGGCAGGTGGGCAGATCTGCTGCGAGGCGTCCATTCAATCCACCACGTCTCTCTGGTTCCAACCTGGAAAACCCCACTGCGCTGTCGGCTTGGGACCTGCCTCCCTACAGTCAACAAGGGGACAGACGATGGGATCCGCGGGTGTGGGGAAACAGCTCCCAGGAGACGAACCTTCACCAGCCGGAAGCACGAGGAGGAAAGCAGCCTGGGCGCTGCCCCAGGTCCTGTGACGGGGACGTCATGCAGCTCTGCCTGGCAGGGACAGAGCCTAACAGGAACACCTAGAATGGCTGCATGCTCACTGCACAGAGGGACAGGGACAGGGTGACAGTTTTCCTGATTGGGCAACCAGGCGTAGATCCTGAGAGACACTGAGTGGCTTTGAAGGGCGCTGCCTGCCCCTCCCTGTCCTCAGAGTCCTTATGCCTGAGCCAGGGAGGAATCGCTGTCCCCTTGCAGCCTAAGGGAGCGCCATTAACACAACCTGCTGGGCCCTTAACCTCCCCGGAGCCCCCTCTGACCATGCTCTTGGCATCACCATGTGTTTTTCACCATTGTACAATTATGTCCTTCCAAATAAGCACTGTCACTTGACCCACATTGCCATGTTCTGCCACGAACATTGCCTTCCAAGGCTTTCTTGTCTTCTTGACCTTTTTCTGGTCATCCCTGTCATAGATGCATAGATAACCTTCTTCCTTCTGCTTCCTTCTGCTTCTCGCTCCTTTACAGTTAAATAGGCATGACGTAAAATTTATCACACTTACCGTTTTTGAGTGTATAATTAGGAGTACTTTGTAACCATCACCACTTTTTGTTTCCAACACATTTTCAGAGCATTTCCAAAACAGAGATGCCCACGAAATACAAACTCCCCATTCCTGCCACCCCTTAGTCCCTGGTAAGTCCCTCCGTTCTACACCCTCTCTCTATGACTTTGCCTATTCTCGCCACCTCAAAGAAGTGAATCATGCAACACTTGTCCTTTGGGGTCTGGTTTATTAACTGTGATAATGTGTTCAGGGTTTGGCCATATTGCAGCATGGGTCAGAATTTCATTCCCTTTTATGATAGAATAATATTCCATTGGATGTAAATACCCCATTTCGTTGTTCTCTTCATCTATTGATAGACAGTTGGCGATTGTGTACCTTCTGGCGATTGTGAATAATGTTGCTATGAACATGAACGTACACGTGTCTATTCGATACCCCATTCTCTATTTTTGGGGTATTCATCTAGGATCAGAGTTGCTGAATTTTATGGTACTTCTGTGTTTGAGGTTCTGGGGAACTGCCAAAATGTCCTCCCAAGTGGCTGCACCGCTGGACATTCCGACCAGTGATGTACTGAGGGTCCCAGTTTCTCCACATGCTCACCAACACTTGTTACTTTCCATTAGCCACCTTAATGTGTGTGAAGTGGTATCTCATTGTCGTTTTGGTTGGGATTTCGTCACTGACTTCTGAGCATCTTTTCATGTGCTTATTGGCCATTCATTGGTACGTCGTCTTTGGAGGAATGTCTGTTCAAGAACATTGCCCATTTTCAAAGCAGATTGTATTTTTGTTGTTGAGTTTTAGAAGCTCTTTATATATTCTGGGTACAAATTCTCAGATATATGACTTGCAAATGTTTTATCCCATTCCATGAATTGTCTTCTTATTCTCTTGATAGTGTCCTTTAAAAAAAATGTTTATTTTTCAGAAAGTGTGAGTGGGGGATGGGGAAGAGAGAGAAAGGGACAGAGGATCTGAAGCAGGCTCTGCACTGTAGCAGTGAGTCCAGTGCGGGGCTCAACTTCATGAACCGTGAAGTCATGACCCAAGCTGAAAGTCGGATGCTTAACCAACTGAGCCACCCAGGCACCTCTGACAGTGGTGCCCTTTGATGTGCAAAAAGTTTTTAACTTTGATAAAGTCTAGTTTATCTATTTTTCTCCTTTTATTATCTGTGCATTTAGTTTCACATCCAGGAAATCACTGCCAAAGCCAACGTCATGAAGATTTTCCCACAGTGTTTTCTTCTGATAATTTGATCGTTTTCACTGTTAAGTTTAGCGTCTGAACTATTTTGAGTTAATTTCTGTATATGTTGCAAGGTAAGGGTCCAACATCATTTTCTGCATATGGTTACCCATTTTCCCATAACCAGTTTTTGACAGGATTGCCCTTTCCCACTGAGTGATGTGGCAGCCATGCTGAAGATCAGGCCACCATATACTCCATTGGTCTGTATGTCTCTTTGTGTCAGTTCCACATGTTTTGATGATTGATTGCTTCACAGTAAATTTTGAATCCTGAAGTTTGAGCCCTCCAAGTTTGTTCTTCCTTTTCAAGATTGTTTTAGCTGTATGGGGTCCTTTGACATTCCACATGAATTTGAAGGTGGATTTTTCTATTTATGCAAAAAAATGCAAATGGAGCTTTGATAGGGATCCCATTGGATCTGTAGAACACTTCGGGTCGTATCATCTAAACAGTATTAAATCTTCCAGTTCATGAGTACAAAATGTTGTTCTATTTATTTATGTCTTCCTTTAATTACTTTTAGTGAGGTTTCATAGCTTTCAGTGTACAAATCTTTCACTTCCTTGGTAAAGTTCATTCCAAAATGTTTTCTTCTTTTTGATATTGTAAGTAGAATTGCCTTCTTAAAATTTTTTGCATTGTTCATCATGAGTATATAGAAATGCAACCAATTTTTAAGCGTCGATTATGCACCCTGTACCTCTGCTGGATGTGTTTATCAACTCTAACAGTTTTTTTGTAGAATCTTTAGGATTCTTGCCTTTATAAGGTTTCGTCATCAGTAAACAGATAATTGTACTTTCCCCCCTTCATATTTGGGTGCCTTTTCTTTGTTTTGTGGTCTGGTTGCTCTGGCTTAGAACTTCCAATGCTATGTGAAACAGAAGTGGTGAAAATGGACATTTTTTTCCAGTTCCTGATTTTAGAAAAAAGGTTTCAGTCGTTCATCATTGAGTATGTTGTTACCTGCGGGCTTTACATAAATGGCCTTTATTATGTTGAGGAAGTTCCCTTCAATTCCTATTTTATTGAGTGGTTTTTTTTTTTTATATCATGAAAGGGTGTTTAATTTTGTCAAATATTTTTGCATCATTTGAGATGATCATGAGTTCCCCCCCCCTTTATTTTATTGATGTGGTGTATCACATCGATCCATTTTCATATGTTGAATCAATCCTTTCATTCCAGGAATAAATTCTACTTGGTCATGTTGTATGGTCTTTTTAATATGCTGCTAAATGTATCTTGTGATTATGTTACTGAGAGTTTTTGCATCCCTCTTAATAAGAGATCATTTCATTACGTGCTATAAGCTTTGCTGTTGTTTTTCACATTCATTTGTCTGAAGGTATCTTAAATTTCCCTTGTCGACCTATTTGTTGTTTAAGAATGTTTTCTTTAATTTCCACATTCGTGAATTTTCCTAATTTCCTTCTGCTATTGACTCCTAATTTCATTCCATTATAATGGAAAAAACACTCTGCATGATGTTAATCCCTTTAAGTGTATAAACACTTATTTTATGGCTTAATATGTGCTCTATTCTAGATAACGTTCCACGTGCTCTTTAGAAAAATTTGTTTTCTACTGTTGTTGTGTGGATTGTCCTGTATGTCTCTTAGGCCTCATTGTTTTATACTGTTGTTCAGATCCTCTATTTCTTTATTGATTTGTCTAGTTGTTCTATCCATACTGAAAGTGAGGTATTGAAGTCTCCCAACTATCACTAGAATTATCTGTTTCACCGGTCAATTCCATCAATATTTGCAATTCAGATTTGGGGAGGAGTCTGTGTTCTGGTGCATAAATGTTTATAATTGTTATATTATCTCGATGAACTAACCCTTTTATCAATATGTGATATTTTTTGTTTTATTTTGTTTTGTGTAACAGTTTCTGATTTAAAGTCTACTTTGTCAGGGCATCTAGGTGGCTCACTTGGTTGATTATCTGACTTTGGCTCAGGTCATGATTTCATAGTCTGTGAGTTTAAGCCCTGCATTGGGCTCTGTGCTGACAGCTCAGAGCCTGGAGCTGCTTTGGAGTCTGTGTCTCCTTCTCTCTCTTTCTGTTCCCCTCCCCCCATGCTTGCTTGCTGTCTCTCTCTCAAAAATAAACATTAAAAAAATTATTTTTAATAATGTTTATTTTGTCTGATGATAGTGTAGCCACAGCAGCTCTCTTTTGGTTACTACCTGCACAGAGTATCTTCTTCTTTATCTTTTTAAAAATTTTTTCTAAGTTTATTTATTTTAAGAGAGAGACAATGCAAGTGGGGGAGGGGTAGTGAGGGGGAGAAAGATAATTCCTGGCAGGCTCCATGCTGCCAGTGCAGAGCCTAGTGCAGAGCGCAAAGGCACGCTGCCAAGAGATGATGACTGAGCCCAAACCAAGAGTCAGACACTTAACCAACTGAGTCACCCAGGCGCCCCTAGAATGTCTTTTTCTATCCTTGAACTTTCAACCTATTTGTGTCTTTAGATCTATTTGGATGGCAGTTTCTTTATCCACTCTACCTTTTGATCACATAGTTTAATCCATTTACATTTAAAGTAATTATGATGAGGAAGGACACCTGCCACTTTGCATTTGTTTTCTGTATCTCTTATCGCTCTTCTGTCCCTCGTTTCCTCCATTATTACCTTCTTTTGTGTTCAGTTGAACACCCAACCTGGGGCTCAAACTCACATCCCTGAGACTAATAGTCATATGCTTTGCTGACTGAGTCAGCCAGGTACCCTACTAGTGACACATTTCGATTTCCTTCTCATTTCTTTTTCTGTGTATTTTACAGAAAAAATCTTGTGATTTTTTTCTGACATTACATTTAAATCTTCAAGTTATAACCATCTACATTTAACTGATATCAACTTAACTTCAACAGCATATAAAAACTTGGCTCCTGGGGCCCCTGGGTGGCTCAGTCGGTTAAGCATCCAACTTCAGCTCAGGTCATGATTTCACAGTTGGTGAGTTCAAGCCCCACAACAGTCTCTGTGCTGATAGCTCAGAACCTGGAGCCTGCTTCACATTCTGTATCTCCCTCTCTCTATGCCTCTCCCCAATTCGTGCTCTGTCTCTCTCTCCCCCACCCTCTCTCTCTCTCTCTCTCTCTCTCTCAAAAATAAACATTTAAATTAATTTTTAAAAGAATTTTTAAAAGCCTTAGTTCCATTAAAGCTCCTTTTCCACCTCTTTCTAATTACACCTTTATACATTGTGTGTCCAACAACATAAGTATTTATTTTTATGCATTTGTCTCTTAAATCATGTAGAAAAGTGGAGTTATCAACCAAACTTATAATAATACTGAATTTCATATTTGCCCATGTGTTCATCTTTATTGGAGTTCTTCATTTCTTTCTACAGCTCCAAGCTGCCCTCCAGCATTCTTCCATTTGAACACGAACGAGTCCCTTTACTTTTCTTACACAGCGGGTCTAATGCTAACAAACTCCGCTTCTGTGTGTCTAGGAGTGCTTTAATTTCTTCCTCATTTCTGAAGGACATTCTTGGCAGATATAGAATTCTTGGTTGACCTTTTTTGTTTGTTTGTTTCAGCTCTTTAAATATATTACCCCCTCACCTTCTGGTGGCTCAAGTTTCTGTGGAGATATCAACAAGTGATCTTATTGAAGATTGCTCATGTGTTAAGTCATTTCTCTTGTGGCTTTTAAGATTGTCTCTTTGCCTTTGGCTTTTGACAGTTTGATTATAATGTGGCTTGCTGTGGGTCCCTTTGAGTTTATTCTACTTGGAGTTTATTTGGCTTCTTGGCTTTGTATGCTGAGATCTTTCATCAAATTTGAGCTGGTTTTGGAGATCCATTCTTCAAATAAACTTCCTGCCCTTTCATCTCTCTCTCTCTCTCCTCCTTCTTGAACTCCCATAACGTGATGTTGGTGGATCCCCTGGGGATGGGGTCCTGCAGGTCCTTAGGCTCTGTTCACTTTTCTTCGTTCTTTTTTATTTCTTCTTCATACTTGGGACTTTCAATTGCTGTGTCTTTAAGTTTGCTGATTCCTTTTCTCTGGCTGCTCAAATCTGTTGTTGAGCCCCTGTAGTGAATTTTTAATGTTAATGGTTTTACTTTTCAGCATTGGAATTTCTGTTCACTCCTATTAATCCTTTCTCTCTGTAATGATAGTCTCATTTTGCTCATGCATCATTTTGCCTCTGACTTCCTTTACTTCTTTGCGCTTTCATATTTACACCATTGTTTCGGAGCCTTGTCCTAGGAAGTCTGATGACTGGCATTCCTCGGGAACAGCTTGTCAGGCTGTTTTGTTTCACCAGGTGTGCTATATTTCACGGTTTGTCAGTATTCCTTGTGGCTTTTTGTTGAAAAGTGCATGTTTGATTATAATGTAACTCTGAAGCTCAGATGCTCTGTCTTCTGGGGCTTCTGCTGGGGCCTTTTGTTTGCCCTGTCATGTTTGTTCTAACTGATTTTGTCACAACCCACAGCTCCTTGCCCCAGCCAGCCACGGCCTCCAGGACACCTTGCTGCTTTCGTGAGCTGTGTCCACAGTTCTTCTCACCTGAGTTCCAAGCTTCAGGAGAGAGAAGTAAATGTCTTGTATCCATCTTCAAGTATTCCCCAGACAGGTTAGAATAGATACAGATAATAACTTGTGAATGAGGTCTCTTCTGCTCCCTCTGCTCCAAAGGACTGAGGTCCCAAACTGGGAACACGGACTGCTGCTGCTTTAGGACCAAGACTGCCACTGCGCCAGGGAGGGGTGGGTAAGGCCAAGTAAAAACGCCCCAAAACGTTCCTGCCACTTTGAAGATGCTTTCTTTTCTTTCCCTTTTTCCTTTTCTTTTCTTTCTGCCTTTTTCTTTCTTCCTTCCTTCTTTTCTGTCTGTCTCTTTTTTTAAATTTAGCATTCACTTGATTTAAACCTTTGACTCTTCCCTCCTGAATTCTGACAAAGTTAAGTTGGTCAGTTTCTGATTTGTTTGTTTGTTTTCCTGTGGTGGACCGAGAGCTTGGAGCTTCCGAGTCTGCCATTTTGCTCTGGTTTCCCTCTAGTTTTACCCCCCCTTCAGTGAAGAAGACTGGCCACATTTTCTGAGTACTTTCTCTGTGACATAAATACTATAGATATTACAACAAATGAGACACAGTCCCTACCTTCATATGGCTTCTCTTCTAGTGGAAGACACCAGAAAACAAGTAACTTAGTTGCCATTTCTAATGTGTGCCTTGCAAAGAGGTAAGGGCTAATCCAATATAGAGAATGACAGGGACTACTTAAGTATTAGTAGTGTAGTATAATATAACTACTATTTTTCTAATATCTGTCTTTCTTGCATGCTAGAGGAAGACCTCCATGAACTGGGGCATTGGAGCGAGACTAAGACTAGAAAGGAGGCCCCAGTGTCAAGAGTGGGGATGAAAAAATGGCAAGCTAGTGGGCAGCACTGGCAAAGTATAGAAACATACTTGCAGCGCTGAAGGGAGCCCTTGAGACTCCAGGACATGAACAAGGAGAGGAGGGCAGAAGACAAGGCAGGCAAGCTGGGGGGCAGCTGGAGGCCACCTGAAGTTCAGCGGGAAACCATATGTGAAGCAGAGGGGTGACAGTTTGCCTGGACTTCTGACATCATGTGTTGCTGAGCTGAGAACTGATTAGAGAATGGTATTATGGAAGCAGGGAGACTAACCAGCAGGATGTTGGTGAAGGTCCAGACAGAGTCTGGTGGTCAGGACTGAGGCGCTTGGCAGGAGGAGGGGTGCAGAGAAGGGGGAGACACGGCTGTGTTGTGGTCGAGGGTGTGGCGGGGTTCCTGATGGATGGATTGGATGGATGAGGGTGAACTCACAGAAAGTTCTCAAGGGAGAAGTCGAGGAGAGCTCCCAGTTTTCTATGAGGAAATGAATACGAATAGACAGTGGCATCCTTACGGTGGAGAGGGAAATCCGAGGGGAGAAAGGGTTATCTCGCTGTATCGTGAAATAACTGTAAGACCTCAAAGTGGAAATGTTGAGTAGGGAGCAGAACATGACTCTGTGGCTCAGAGATGAAAAGGCTGAGCTGGAAGAGACATACATCAATGAAACAGAGTAGAGAGCCCAGAAATAAACCCACAATTCCATGGTCCATTAATCTTTGATAAAAGAGGCCAGAATATGGAATGGGGAAAAGACAATCTCTTCCACAAATGGAACTGGGAAATCTGGACATGCAAAAGAATGGAACTGGACCACTTTCTTAACACCATTCACAAAAATAAACTCAAGATGGACGAAAAACCCAAATGTGAGACCCACAACCATAAAGGTCCTAGAAGAGATGACAGGTAATCATCTCTCTGACATCAGCCCTGGCAACAAAAAGACTGAGCTACAGATATAAATTTGGAAGCCTTTAAAAGGTAGATGGTATTCCAATCCATGCATTTTAATGAGGTCACCTAGGGAGCCCGTGTCGAGAAAAAAAAGGTAGGGACCTCAAACCTAACACGCAGAGGCCAAGCAGATGCGGTGAACCACCATATGCTGGCTGGGCTTTGTAAGATCAGACCCCCGAGCCTGGATTCGCTAAGATAAACGTTCTCTGGAATGACACAATGGGAGCTCCCTGCTCCGACCGTTACTCAAGTGTCTGTGTTGATGCTCTGGAATCATGAAAGCCAAAGGCGATGGAAGATCATCAAATGTTGCTTTACAAAGTCGGTAAATCTGGGGTGCTTGGGGCACTTAGTCGGTGAGCCTCCGACTCTTGATTTCTGCTCAAGCCATGATCTCACGGTTCGTGGGTTCCAGCCCTGCATCAGGCTCTGCACTGACAGTTGGGATTCTCTCTTTCCCTCCCTCTGTCTGCTCCTCCCCTGCTCACACGCACGCATGCGCTCTCTTGAAAAAAAAGTCAGTAAATCCTTCTTAGATGGGGCAGAGAGATCCTGAAGGCCCCTCCCAGATCTATGCTCCAATAATGCTCACCAGGCAGGAATTACTCAGGCTTCCTCAGTTGCTTTAGGAAATAACTGTTTGTCTCTGAGGGAGGGGGGGCTGAGCGAGGGGGAGGACTTCCTGGTGTCCAGCTGTCTCAGTTTCCACCTGAATTCACTTTTCATATTCATGTTTAAACTACTAATTTTTTTCTCTTTTATAATAAATATATGCCTTTATAATATGTACACTTAATGCTGTCAAGATTCTTCTATGGACTGGACTGTATTTCTGTTCCTAACACAGCACCTAGCCCAAGGGGCAGCTCAAGAAAGGCCAAATGAATAAATGGATGAAGATTGGGGCTAGTGAAGGATCTAGAAACTCATTTAGATTAGAATTCAGGGGTCTAGAATGGAGGACAAACTGACATTATCCATGCATATTCAGTAAGTTGTCACTTTAATGCAATTCAATTACTTTGAGCAACAACAACTTGTTGGCCACTCACCACGGGTCTAAGATTGTGACAGACACCTGTGTCCAGGCTAAAGAGGACCGGCAAAGAAGGGGAAGCGTTGGTCCCTGGCGGGCGGGCTGGGAAATGCACAAATAGAACAAAACACACAACGTGGGAGTGGTCTGTGCACCCCCTTATGGGCAGACCTAGACTGAGGAGGCCCTTGTGCGGTAGAATGGTGGGGTAACGGCCTGGTTGGCCTCTTTGTTGACGTCTAGATGACCTTGGGCAAGTCAGTTCACGTCCTTGGGAAGCAGTATTCTCTTCCATAAAAGGGAGTGCTTTTTCTCAGTCCCTCACCTCCACCGTTGTCATTTCCTCTATGTCTTCTGGAACTATCTGGATAGACCAGAAGTCGGAAGCTGGAACTATAGAGGCTTAAGATACATGTTTGGGGCTCAACTATTCATGGTTCTCGGGGCTCTGGTCAAATTCCATTTCAAAAATGTAACATTTAAAATCATCTCACATTTAAAATGCAGGCAAGGGGCACCTGGGTGGCTTAGTCGGTTGAGTGTCTGGCTTCGGCTCAGGTCATGATCGCATGGTTCATGGGTTCAAACCCCGTGTCGGGCTCTGTGCTGACAGCTAAGAGCCTGGAGCCTGTCTTTGGATTCTATGTCTCCCTCTCTCTCTGACCCTTCCCTGCTCATGCTGTCTCTCTCTCTCTCTCAAAAATAAATAAAACATTTTAAAAATTAAAAAAAAATGCTGGCCATTTCACATAAAAATCCAGTTTCCCCAGAAAATCTGACGCACAAGAAAACGCTAGCCCAGAGGGGGTAGGTGCCGTTTTCCCATTTACTTCGGATTTCTCTCTATAGTTTCTTATCTGTTCTCGTAGTCTAACTGCTGACCGAGTTTCAGAGCAGTTATTTGGAACAGGAGTTCAAGTTTATCCTGCAAGCAAGTGATTTTCATGGGGGTATGTCCATGGAGGGGGGCCGGGAGCCTTTCCTAGGAGGTAGATCAGAAGGTCTGTGTGTGTTTTCAATCCCAGAGGTTCTGAAGACACTCTCTTCCCACTTCCTTACCTGAAAATCCGTGAGTATCATGAGCCACTGTACAGGTGAGACCCCTGGGCGGGGAAGCATGCACGGCCATCACTGACGTGATGGCAAGAGCTCACCTCCATTGGATGCTGGCTTAGGTCTGGCACCGCTCTAAGCCCTGTGGCATTGCCAGCCCCATTTCACAGATGGAAACTGAGGCATCAAGATGTTAGTTCCTTTCTGTAGAGTCCTAGGCTGGCAGGTGACTGAGCCAGATACTTGGTCTGCAGATGAAATCAAGGTTGGGAGCTACACCTGCGTACAACTAAAACCCACGGGGTGGGGGGGTCTCTGAGTGGGGAGGGGCCCGCTGAAGCTGGTGGCGGTGAGCAACACGAATTCTGACGCGCAGAGCGGAGCGTGGGGGCTACATGTTAGCTGATGTGGCCTAACGGCTAGAAACGCAATCCCGGCGGAATATCTTTACTCCAACACGGAGTGCGTTCCTGGTTAACACACTGTTAACTTCCTCCTGACAAATTCTTAAACAAACCAAGTAAAGAGGCAGCTCTGGGTTTTATAAACCAACCTCATTTTTTTTTTTTTTTTTTTGGTAGGTTCACGTTCGTGCGTTTGGGTCTTCCAGACGGAAATGGGGTTGAACGTCTGACAATGGCGCGTGCCAGTGTAAACGCTGGGCGGGACGTGGCCGAGACGAAGCCCGCCATTCAGGGACATGACTAATTTCCACGGGTGGCTTATGAACATTGGCATCATTCCTTGTATTCTCCGTCTTCACATAAAGCACCGGGTGTCCCGATTTCAGGCGGGTTTCCCCTGAAAGTTAAGAATTTCATAAAGTGCCAATGGAAGTCCAAAGGGGACAAAGAAAAACCACCAAATGATTGCTTGTATGGGCGATTTTTCCCTAGTGCACTTTGCAGAGCCGGGGAGACGGGTGCAGCGTCTGTGACGACAGGAAACTCACTTGTCTATTACTTCAGCCTGTCCGGGGACTGCTCGGAATTGAAAATGAAGAATAGGTTACAGAGGTGATTTCCAGAGGGAGAAAGAGTGGAACATGGAAAAGAAAGGTCAGAAACGGAAGAGGGGGGACATGTCAATAGTAAAGAGATGGCATTGCTGGGGAGAAGGCGAGGGGCAGCGAGGCATAATATGGAAACCTCTGGAATCAGCAGCCTCCATTTACTTTTTTTTTTTTTAAGCAGTTTGGGGAATCTGGAGACGATTCTCAAAAATGGTACCAAAACACCTGACTGCAGAGAACACTCCAGGTGAAGATATTTCAACATGTCAGAGGGATGGCTAGTTGTATTTCAATGGGTTTGGTCGGAGAGAAATCACCATACGACGCCAGAAAGTCTGGTGGTTGGTCAACCAAATGCTACGGCCAATAACTTTCCTGCCACTTTAAGAGGAATCACTTTGAAATACGTGATAAGTGTCTGCAGACAGGTTATGAGACCCACCAATGCCCCCAGATACCACTGCAGATTTTCTCTTTGATTAAAACAACAAGATTCTTTTTAGCCAATAAGTAAGTAAAGTCTGGTTCAAAGGCTCTCACACGGCCACCTGTTACTTCAAAAGCTCTCTCAATTCCCCGAGCAATTTACTGTAGGGCACGTGTACTCCTGGGTGTGGTTTCCATCCGTTTCTAGCCATGCTCTCTGTGTAAAGGAAGTATCCATCTCCGAAGGCAGATTTTCAGTACAGACTCGCCCACGGAGGCATTTGCCTGCCCTTACTGCTGTGATGGCAGAAATGGAGAACAGGTCCTATCTGTACAAAATAGGTCAAGATCTTCAGAGCATTGACAGGAAATCTCAATTTTGGTTCAGTTTTTAAAATTAAGGGGTGCCTGGGTGGCTCAGTCGGTTAAGCGTCTGACTTCGGCTCAGGTCATGATCTCACAGTTCGTGGGTTAGAGCCCCGCATCGGGCTCTGTGCTGACAGCTCAGAGCCTGGAGCCTGCTTCAGATTCTGTGTCTCCCTCTCTCTCTCTGACCTCCTCTGCTCGTGCTGTCTCTCTCCATCTCTCAAAAATAAAAAACATTAAGATTTTTTAAAAATAAAAATAAATAAAATTAAATGTTGAATTGACTGGTCTGTGTTCTTGTAGATGAGTCTGCTACCATCTAACCTGGGCTGGGCCCAAGGATAAGTAAAAATATTCGAAGGCACACTGAATATTAGCAAAAGGCAAATAAAAAGAGCAACATGAGATACCAGCTCACATGCATTAGGATGGCCACTATAAGAATAATAATAATAACAAGTGTAAGGGGCGCCTGGATGGCTCACTCGGTTGAGCATCCGACTCTTGACTTTGGCTCAAGCCATGATCTCCGGGTTGTGAGAGCGAGCCCCATCAGGCTCTGCGCTGGGCGTGGAGCCTTCTTGAGATCCTCTCCCTCCTCTCTCTCTCTCTCTGCCCCCCCCCTAAAAAATAAAATAACAAGTGTTGATGAGGATGTAGAAAAAGTGGAGCCCTGGTGCACTGTTGGTAGGAATTTAAAATGATGGAGCGGCTATGAGAAGCAGAATAATTAATCTGAGGAGCGGCCCTCAAATAACTAAACAGAATTTCCCTATGAGCTCGCAATCCCATTTCTGGATCTATCGCCAAAAGAATTGAAAGGGCGGCTTCAAAGAGATATTTCTAGACCCTTGCCCAAAGCAGCATTATTCATAATATCAACAGGCAGAAGTGACTCAGTGGAACATCCTTCACCTTGAACAAAGGAAATCCAGACACAGGCCACAACTGGGATGGACCTTGAGGACATAATACTGAATGAAATCAATCAGACACAGAAAGATAAATCCTGTATGAGCCTACTTACACGAGGTGCTCAGAGGGGTCAAATTCATAGGGACAGAGACGAGAATGACACTTGCCAGGGGCTGGGGAGGGAAGATGGGGAATTACTGAGTAATAAGTATAGGGTTTCAGTTTTGCGAGATGGAAAGTTCTAGAGATTGGTTGCAAAAGGTGAGAGCTTGGGAAAGATACCAGGTGGCACGCTTCACAGAGGTCCATGAGTGTAATAATCTACCACAACCATCAGAAGAATGGTTATATATATATATTCAATATAGAATTTACAACTCAATAAAAGAGTAAGGGGAGGAAATGAAGAAAACAATCCAAGAGAAGATCAGAAATGAGAAAAAAAAAGATAGCAAAGATGAAGGATGGAAAATAGAGTGGAGAACGACTTCCTCCAGCACCCTAGGCTCTGCCAGTAAGGTGGAAGACAGGATCGCCCTTGGAGGATTGCTTGGGGGGTGCAATGGAGGGAAAGAGGGGCGCAAGACATTTGCAGGAGAGGCGCACCGTCATAGACAATGTTACTGGGGCTCAGAAGGGCTGTGCAACTTACTCAAAGCCACACAGCCAATCAATAAGTGGGTTAGGCACCCAATCAGGAACAGTAGTGCACATTGGTGTATCCCATTTGGGGGCCTGGCAGGAAAGACAGGGCACATTCCGAGACTGGGCAATAAAAGGACCACCTACAGAGACGCTGGAGGAGGGGGGTGGACACACGGGAACAGCGCGGTGCCGGGCACTAGTAAGGGCCAGACCTGGAGAGGAGAAGGGGACGGCCATGCCAGGGCCTGGGGACAGTGTGGAGAGGACTTCCCCATGACTTCCAGATGTCCCAGCCAAGAAGCAGCCTCCCTCAGTCTCCCCACCATTCCCTGCCCCTCCCCCACCCCAATTTGGCAGAGGGCAAGGTGGAATCCACACAACGTTGACTCCTCAGGACACAAGTCACCGAACCGATCTGGGCATCAAGCTGCTTTTATCTGTAAGATCAGAGCAATCACGTCTCCTGCGATTTGCTGGGGGCTCTTCCTGCCCCGGGGAGCTGACCATGCAGACCGGTCGCTTAGGTAGCAGCCCTGTGTGGGCCGGCGGCTCCTACCCAGGCTGGGCCTGGACGCGCTCCCTTGGGCACAGGGGCAGCCCTCCGGCCACCTGACCTGGAATTCCGAGCTCCACCTCCGCCTGGCCAGGGGCACGCCCTGCACCCCCGGGGGAGATGGGGATGATGCGGCCATCTAGACACTTGGGGGGCCAAGAGGGCTCCGGGGCGCGCCGGCAGGCGCCGCAGAAGCCCAAATGTGGGCGGGGGGGATGTCTCCTTCCCTGTCTGCTGCTGGTGACCCGCGGGCTGCAGGAGCCAGCGATCCCCGCCTCCCTCCATCAGCCAGCTGTCGGAGCGCCCCCTGGCGGGCGGGCATCGGAGGCGCGGCCACCGCCGGACTCCGCACCTCCAGCCGCGCGGAGGAGGAGGAAGGAGCTTGCAGCAGCGAACCCCAGGGAGGCCGCCTAGCTGGGGGGCTGGGGTGGGGTGGGAGCACCGGGGAGGGGAGGAGGGCCCGGGTTCCGGTGACGGCTCCGCTGCGAGCAGCGGTGGGGCACCGACCCGGGAGGCCGAGGGTCACGAGGCCGAGCTGGCACGGCGCTGGAGCAGCTGCAGGCACCTCCCTTCCCGAGGTCAAAAACTTGGGGCGGAAAGTACCTCGGGGATCTTTGGCCTCAAGTCCCCCTTTTTAAGGATGGGGAATTTTAGGGCCAGGGAATGACCCGACTGGGTCGCAGGGCGGGTCGTCGGCAGGACCCGGGGGAAGAGGAAAAGGGACCGGCCTCCCAAGGCGGTCCTGTCTCCTTGCTGCCAGTTTAGAACATGTCCCCCCCGCCCCCGGCGGAGGTTCCAGGGGAGCACCCCATTAGGTAATCCCAAACCAACCAACCAAAATAAAACATGAGCCTCACAGGGGTGCTCAAATTGAACTGGCTCCTTTCTAGAATTTCCGAACGCAAACATTTGGAATCATCTCACCAAAAGTAAACCTTTCTCCAGTTTTGGGTGGCGGCGCTTAGCTGCGGGCCTGGCTCGGGGGCGGGGGGACCCGGCACTGCTGAGCAATGGTTAAGGCCAGGGTTCAAACCGGCTGGGTTCACAGTCAGCTTCGCTACCAGCTCTGTGCGGGGTGACACTGGGGTTCCGCGTCTGCGGTAGGGGACGATGGGAGGGACTGCGTTGGCCGAGGGCAGAGCCTGTAGCGGCTGCCCAGGCGTGGGGGCTTTTGGGGCGCATTCCGAGCCCGGCGGACCCACCAGCCAAGTGCACGGAAGGGGCGAGGCGCCGGGTCATAGCCCAGGCTCGGCTCTGCCGCCGCCTCGCAGCCCTCCCCGGCGCTGCACCGGCCGCAGATGACCCCCCCGACCTCGGGCGGCAGAAACCCCTGGGCGCCGGGAGCACCGAGAACTCCCCCATTGTTCTGGAGGGGATTGAATGCGCGCCGGGCGGGCGCGGGCGGCGGCTTGGCTCTGGGGTGCTCGGCTCTGCGGAACGCTCCGGGCAATTTCCGATGCCCACGTTTTTGCTTCCACCCCCGCCCCGTCTTCACCTCCGGAGAAAAATAAAGTCCTAAATATATCCGGCGACTTGGATTTGTAATCCCCGACTTTTCTTTCACACTCGACTTCTCTAACGTTCAGGACACAGACCGTTTTTATTAGGAGTATCAAAATCCTTTAAAAACATACACACACTTACAAATTGTAATATTCACAACCAACCAAGGCCTCAAGTTAGCCACACCAGGAGGTACAATCCGCCTGAACACACAAATCGTAAACCACCACGACTCTCTCCCCTGAATCTTCAAGAGTCAACAAACTCCTAGACCCCCAATAATATGAATTTGTACAACACACACCCTTTAGAGATATTGTTTCCTTCTTACATTTCCAGAGTAAAGCCTCGGGCTAACGCTCAGAAATGCATCCTTGTGTTTTAAGAGTTCGAAAGAAAATAATGATTAATTAAACTTAAAATTAGGCGAAGAAGTCACTTCTGATGAACAAATACAACATCCCAGCGACAGGGGAAAAGAAAAGCTGGAAAGAAATCCTCCCTGCGAACAAAACAAGAGGCAGAAAAATCCTACTTATATTATAACCCCCCCCGCCCCGCCCCCTGCAGTTTTGTGGGACAATGTCTCACGGTGGCCCGGGGCACAGCTGGGGCGCGTGGGTCTCGTGCTGGCCCCTGGGTTATCTGAACACTCTCGGGTCACCACCACCTTCCTCTAGCACCGTTTGGAACCGGAGGTGCTAAGGACCGGCTGTTGGGGGTTTTTTAGTGTGCTCCCGGAGTTGGGCTTCGGGGGCTCGGGGTGCTTGGGGACATTTACTCAGGGAGCGAGACTGCGCGGGGCAGGCGGCCGAAGGCTAGTGTCAGACAGCGGGCGGTGGGACAAGGGCTCAGGTCAGTGGTGCCTGAAATGCAGCGTGGGCGGCGGCTCCGGGTGAGTCACCCCGGGGGCTACTCTCAGCCCGGGGGGCCGCGCTGGGGTCGGACTCGGAAGGAACGTTCTGTCCCGGAAAGGCGCGAAGCCGGGCGTTGGAGGCCCGCTGGCCCCGCCGGAGCCGAGTGTGCAGGCATTGAAAACTTTCTGAACACTACCGGGATGGACTTGAACCTCCGAGCTTCCGAACTCCAGATACCCGGGCGAGAATGCGGCAGCGCGGGGCCCCCCTCGCCCGCCCCTCCGCGGCGAGGGTTTACAGCTCCGCTCGGCGCCCCGAGGGCCCCCTTGGCACAGCAGAGCTGGGGAGAGCGGCTTCCCCTAGATTTGGACTGAAAGCGCAGCTCAGCGATCGATTGGCTCCACGTTGAGAAACAAGACCTGATAATTAGTGTAACAGGTCAGCAAACCAAACCGCCTCCTAGATGAAGGCGCATGGAATGCTGGCTTTAATATTTATTCAGGAAAAGGCGGAGAGAGAGAGAGAGAGAGAACATTTTCTTAAACCTAACGTCCCCCAACGAACTCAGATCCGGACAAAACTTTCTGCACGTGACGTTCACACTCCCTTTTTGACCACGGAGCTTCTTACCAGACTCTACCTCACAGTTTTCTCCCTTCGCTCCCCCGACCTTTCCTGCCAGTTAGGGAGCAGAGAGAAGATTTTTCTTGAGGACCCTTTACAACGATCTCCGTTAACTCGCAGCCCGAAAGAGATCAACTCCTGGCAAAGAATAAGAAGGAAAAACTTTTTAAAAAAGTTGACAGCTTTTTACAAACTTTTCACTTAAACTTCCGACGCCGGTGCCTGTCTCGGAAGGCACCCCGCCTTCCGGGTCCCCGGCGTGGGATGGTCGCGTTTGGGGGCTGCAGGGATCTCTGGCCTGAGTCTCGCTCCTCCAACCCTCTTTCTACCGCACAACATACACACGCACATCTCGGGCCCGCCGGCGAAACATCTGGATCGGGACTCGAGTCCTGACACCAGGGCAACTACACGCCGAGGCTGACTCCTGGGGAGCCCGTGCGCGGGAGCGCACCACTGCACCGCTCGGCGGGGCCGGACTTCTCCCAACCCTCAGTCAATCCAGCATCCTTCCGACCATCTGCTCCTGTCACCAGCTCCTGGCTCCGCCCCCCTGGGTCCGCCCCTTGTCCCGCAGCCAATAGCAACCTCCGATCTCTCTCCACCGCCCCAAACCCTTTCCACACCCCCACGTTCCGAGAGCCGGTTGGTTGCTGAACGCTCAGCGGAGCGCCTGTGGTTGCAGGGCGCTCCGGGTTTCTGGTAGGTGGAGGGAGCCGTCAGTCCGGAAGGCTGGGCCCGCCCACCCCACCTCGGTCCCCAGCTCTCTTCCTGCGCAGTTCTTCGCAGCCTCCGCGGGGAAGAGCCGGGGCTGCTCCCGAGGCTCAGTGGGCAGGACCGCGAGAAGGCAGCCCCGGCGAGCGGCCGTGCGCACCGTCTGGAGTGGCCGGGGGAGCGCGAGTGCCGCGTTCTTTCGCCCGAGCAGGAGCAGCCCTTCGGCCAGCAGTTGCCGCCACCGACTTTCGTTCCAGTTGAGGCTCCTCCTGGGCAACATGTCAAAAGCCGCAACCGCTCCAGCTGCCGCCGCCACCTGGGGAAGAGCGGCGGCGGCGGCCACAGCCGCGGCTACGGGCGCGCAGGAGCAATAAACCGACCCGGCCGGGCGTCCTGCGGCCCAGGGAACCCCCTCCGCGCTCACAGCTCCGGCGGGCCCCGCGCCATGTGCTGAGCCATGACCCTCGCCGCGCCCCCGGGCCGCGCATGGGGCAGCGCCTGAGCGGCTGCCGATCCTGCCTCGATGTCCCCGGCCGGCTCCTGCCGCAGCCGCCGCCGTCCCCGCCGCCGGTGAGGAGGAAGCTCGCGCTGCTCTTCGCCATGCTCTGCATCTGGCTCTACATGTTCCTGTACTCGTGCGCCGGCTCGTGCGCCGCCGCGCCCGGGCTGCTGCTGCTGGGCTCGGGGTCCCGCGCCGCCCACGCCCCGCCGGCCCCGGCTCCGGGTCCCGACGGGACTACCCCCGGGCTGCCGTTCCAGGCGGCGCCGGCCACCCCGCTGGCTGCGGGCCGGGAGCCGCCCGAGGGCGCCGCGAGCCAGGAGGAGCAGAGTCCGGAGGCGCCGGACTCCCCCAGCCCCATCTCCAGCTTCTTCAGCGGGTCCGGGAGCAAGCAGCTGCCGCAGGCCATCATCATCGGCGTGAAGAAGGGCGGCACGCGGGCGCTGCTCGAGTTCCTGCGCGTGCACCCCGACGTGCGCGCTGTGGGCGCCGAGCCCCACTTCTTCGACCGCAGCTACGACAAGGGCCTCGCCTGGTACCGGTGAGTTTCCCCAGCAGGGCCATGGGCAGGGGCGGCTGCCGCGATCCAGACCCGCCGCGGAGGACGGAGACGTGGCATGTGCCGAGGGAGTGACAGGGGTACAGCCTCCGACCACGGGCCGGGAGGGGCAGATGGAGAAATAACCGGCGGCGCCGGAATCCCGCCCCAGCGTGGTACGGGGTGCGCGGGGGGCTCCGCTCTCGCCACTACCCATAGAAACTTCTCAAGGAGGTCTGGCGGCCCACGGCGCCCCTAGAATTAATCAAAGAAGGGGGGTGGTCAGCGACGGGGCCCTCTTCACGGTGGCCGTTTCCCAAAGCAACCCATCCCGCGTTGCTCGTGTTTTGTTTTTCCTCTCGGAGCGCCGGGACGGTCTGCGCCCAAGCCGGTCACGGTCTCCACCCTAGACCAACTTCTAGAGCAGCTTCTGCTCCCCAGATGGGGATGGGGGTGGGAGACACAGACGGCGTCTGTAAACTGTTTTTTTTGTTACAGTCGTACTCCTCGCTGGAAGCCGAAGACGGCCAGACCCGCTTGGCTGGCGGGCAGCTTGGGCTCGGGAGGGTGAGCTGGGCGGGTGGCCCGGCGCCTCCGCCGCGCAGCCGGGGCAGCGGGCGGCGCGGAGCGTGGAGCGGTGCTGGTCCCTGTCGGGCAAAGGCGCGCACTGCAGCGGGCGGGAGAGGCGCGCGGCTTTGAAGGCTCCCGGGACGCCTCGGGCGCTGCTCGCCCGTTTCCGCCTCCCAGGCCTGGGTGCTGGGAGAGCACGGGCACGGACGCGCGTCTCCGCGGGCCCTGCACAACGTCAGGGCGCAAAGAATGTTAGGGGTTCATTGATTGAGCAGTGTGCTTTTCCCGAAGGTCGGGCCTTTAGGAAATTCCCTTCTTCGGGTCGGGTTGCAAAGGGGCAGCGGCCCTTGGGGTCATAATCGCGACCTCTGCCCCGAGGCTTTCCAAAGCGATCGGTCTTTGGAGTGAGCTTTTGGGTTGACCGAACTTCCGGTGAGGCGCGGGGTGGGCGGGGGTCCAGACTCCGGTCTTCGAAAAAGTTGGTCGCCAACCAGGGGCTCGGGTCAACGGCCTCCACCCCTTTCCCTCTGGTCCTGAACCCCCAACCCTAGCAAGTGTGATTCTGGAGTCCCTGGCAGCCACCCCTCCAGGCCCAAAATGCTCTGGACTTCGGGGAAACAAAAGGGGAAAGTCGAACCGAACCCGCGTTCCCTGCCCCCGCCCCCAGGCCCCAGGACCCAGGAGAGAGAAAAGGGGGCTGACCCGGAGGATTAAAATCGCTCTCTTCCCAGCCTCGCTCTCCCCCTCCCTTTTGTCCTTAATGTTTTTATTATTGTCAGGAGTTTGCCCGAGTCTCGAGGTTTAGCCAGCCGTGACAGTCACGCTTCCCACCGTCGCTGGGCCGACGTCTGGATTCGCGTCCGGGCTCTGGCAGCTCGCTGGTGGCGCCGAGCCTCAGTGCTCCCATCCGTGCAGTGGGTGGGGATCCTGTGGTCACACCCACCCCCCCGGGCGGGGAGCCCTGCTCGGGTGCGCTCGGGTGCCCGGCTGGCACGTGGGGGCCTCTCCGATTGTTAGTGCCGTTGGGTGCCTTGTTGTTTCTGCTTCTACCACACCTGCCCTCCTCCTCCTCTTTCTCCAGGGATGAGAAATCTGGGGGCTGGGAGGGCAGGCCATCGCGAGCTCCTTTACAGGGGGATCCCGCCAGAGGCCGGAGGCAGCCCGGGATTTTCTCAGATGCGAAAGCTAGGGGCCGGGTCGGGAGGAACTGGCTGGAATATCGCCGAATCGATGAAGTCAGGCGGTTTCAGAAGCACCTGGGGCAGGCGATGGAAATCCCCGCTGGAGGATTCGCGCGGTGTCTCCGGCGGCCGCGCTCCACCTGCCGCGTCCCTTTTGATGGGCTGCAAACCGCGGAGCGAGGAGCGAAGTCGCGCTGGAAACCCTCGCCGCGCGCCTGCAGCGGGGAGCGCGACAGCCAGGGACCCGCGCGGGACCCGCGCCCGGGGGGCCGCGTTGCGAGCGGCTGCGCAGGGCGACTGGGCTTGGGGGTGGGGTAGCCATCTCCCTGAACCGAGGGGCTGACTGACGGGGGACCGGGAGGCCCTGGGCCCGCCGCGGCCACCCCGCGGACCGGGTGGCGGGAGGAGCAAACTGCAGACCCCGCGGCTCGCCCCACGCGCCGCGACCGTGGGCTGCGCCAGCAGCGCCCGACGGGGCCGCAGGCTTAGTGGATGTCTTGAAGACAAAAAGAAAAAAAAAAAAAAGAAAGAAAGAAAGAAAGAAAGAAGAAAAGAAAAAAAATAAAAAAAAAGAAAGAAAAACCAAAAATCCAAGTCTTTTAAGTGCCATCTGCTTATTCGATTTTTTTAATTGATTAAGGATAGTCTGGACGTCTGGGCAAATGGTGTGGACTTAATTATTTTGAAGGCAGCCGTTTTAACTTTAAACAGACCACACCGGGAGGAGAGGCCTGCCCCACAACGCTTTTCCTAAAATCTGGTGCCCTGGCTGGAGTTTGTTCTCTGGGCTCAGCCCAGCCTCGCTGCTCGCCAGAGGTGTGCCCCATTGTATCTCCCGCTGTGTCCGGACGGTCAGGCCTCAGACTGCGGAAAAGCGTAAATAATAATTAACCGGAGAGTTGCAGTTCGGATATGTGGTTAAAATGTGTTCTCAGAAGCAGAAAAGAGGAGAGAGGGGAAGACATTTTGAAGGCATTTAGACATTTTGAAGGCGTTAAGAAAATAGGGGCATGGATGGTTGAATCCGACCGTCAGCGTGGCAGCGTGTAGGGGAAGGAGGTCTTGGCTGTGTCTGAGCAAGGCGTTAATGGGTTTAATCGGTTGGTAACACACCCGCTGCTAGTGCCTCACCCGCAGCCCAGGGCCTGGGCAGATTTGCGCGAAGTCTTAGGATTTGATCATAGGTCTTTTCCACTTGGCAGAATGAGACAGTAGCAGGCGGAGCTGCAGGATTCATGGCAGGAAAGAGCCTACCAGGGTGGCGACTGGGAGCTGACCTTGCCACTCTCCAGAAATCAGGAATTTTCCACCGCTTTACCTGCGGGGAAAAAAGAAAAAAAAAAAGTGTTGGTAGGTGCGGTTCATCTGCTCCTGACCTTGAGTTTGTTTTAGTCTGGGATGAAGACTTTTTGTGTTTATTTTTCCAGGTCATTATCCAACTTGCTTTCTCTTTCTGCTCAGGCCTCCAAAACCTAACAGGTGCTTAGAGGACCCCATGAGTTGGTTTATCAAGACTTGGGGTGAAATTGGCCTTTACCTTCTGTTCCATGTTGGTGAAAGTGTTGGAGAAATATGGGGCCACCGTACATACCCCGAGGTGGAGAAATCACCTACCCCCTACATTTAGGCCCTAAATATTGATTCAACTTTGAATTTAAAATTAAATATGGACATTCTGTAATAAGTTTCTTTTTTTTGATTTGGCTTAAGCTTGGTAGATTTTCAAGAATTTTAATGACCCCAGTTTGGGAATTAAGTTAGCTAAACATAGTGTGATTATTATTACTATTATTATTATTATTATTATTATTATTTTGCGCGCGAGATAGAAATACGCCTTAGATATCACAGCCGCAGAACTCGTTCCCTGCCTTGACTCTTCTTTCCATTTTTGGTTGTACAAAAATTAGCTGACACTTTAATGCTGTGGCCACATTAAAAAAAAAAAGTAGTGTGTGGGTGGTTTACTAATGTTGATAGCTAACACTTACTGAATGTTTTCCCTGTGTGCCAGGCACTGTTTCAAGTTTTACAGGATTAGCAAATTTAATCCTCATTACAGTCCTGTGAAGTAGGTACTTGTATAGGCCAAGAAACACAGGCACAGAGAGGTTAAGCGACTGGCCCAAGGTCTCACAGCCAGAAAGTGACGAAGGACAAAGCTAGTATAGCAACCCAGGCAGTTCTGATCCAGGGGTCACTCTGATCAGGGGTCACCGTCCCCCCCCCCCCCCCTGCTGGCTTAAGTGACGAACTCGAGGTTGGTCATACACGATGAGTTCAGGACTGGGTTAGCTTTGGAAAAGTCTGAGTTTTCTGTTGTACTTCCTGTGACCTCAGGGCAGGCTGCTCACTTGTATGAATCAGTGTAAAAGAGTATCAGCCCCGAATAGGCCAGTTACTACATCCCAAGTTGGCTCATCAACTAAAGTAAGGATAATTCCATCACTGTAGAAGTTTCGTTTCTATGCCTGCACAGGACAGAGCCAGAGGAGTCATCAAAATTACAAAAATATCCTCAAATATAAAGGCTGAGGAAACAGTGAGTGTCCCTTCGGAGAGTAGATTTATTCTCTTCCATTTGCCCTTTTCTAAGGCTGGGGGGTGGGGGGTGGGGAGGAGGACATAGAGTTAAATAAGATGTTCCAGAATTTTTGGAGGGTGAATTTATTCATCTGAAAAACAAAAACCAGTGCCCCAAATCAAAACTGAGAACTTGGACTTATTAACCAGAGACAGTTTTAATTAACACCTGGAGCAGATTTCTTTCGAATTAGATTCTAAAACCCAGTAACTTCAGAAATCTCTGTCTTGAAAGCCAGAGCTGAGAATGCCAACTTTTCCCACCTTTCAATTTTAACAAATGCTGAGAAAACTGAATTTCTCCCCTGTTTTCCTAGACTACCTCTGAAAACGTGGCAAGGACGGCTTCTGTCTCCGTGGACGGAAACTTAAGATCTGATCTGATTGGAGATAATCCTTTTTGAAGTAATTGCACTTTCTCAGCCCTGGAGTTTAAACCAAATATGCAGCTCACTTCAGGCTGCCGGGTGAAGATCAAAAATCTACATTTATATGCAACAATTTGAAATACAAACCATCGTGTTACAAAGCTGTCAAGATTTATTAGCAAGACAGTGTAGCATGTGTTGAACTCTGTTTTTAATTAGGCACCTAAATTAGACCATAAAATGGTTGATTAATCTTTTACAAGTTGAGGGGGAAATATAACATAAATTAACCTAATCATAAGTGTTTTCCCAGATGCTCCGAGTTAATAAAATAGTCAATATTTAATAGCAACCTATTTGTTTTCGAGAAATAAAATGCTGAAATGTATGAATTAAATCACACTTATCTTTCAAGTGATAGGGCATTAGTGAACAGGTCTTTAGAAAATTAGCCTATGCCTTAAAAAATATTTACCGAAACAAGATACTGTGATTAGGAATCAAGTGTGGGGTAAACTAGATTTTGCCTTTTTAATGGAGCCATGAGTATTAAAAACGTATCGTATAATAGAGACTAATATCTCTAAAGACCTTTCCCAGCAAAGTTGAGTTGTTGGAGATTTTTTAAGTGATCCGTCATGGCTGGCTTTCTAGTTTTGGTGTATTCTTTTTGTTTGAAGCAAAACTTGTTGAGATTAAAAAAAAAAATCAATAGGTCACAGAGCCTCCTTCCAAATACGTATGCTGGTTTTACCTTTCTGTTTAAAACATGTTGTAGGATATAAGGTTTGCTGGTTCCATATGTGGACCTTTTTTAATCAGTAAAATTACTTAGAATTAAAAGTGCTCCAGGAATTAAAAAAAAAAAAAGAAAGAAAGAAACCCACCAGTCCGCTGATTTTCTGAATCAGGGAAGCGGCGTTTATTCAGAACTTCAGAACTGAAATACGTGACTAAGATTGCTTGCAGACTGTTTTCTATGTCAGTAGGTTTTCAATACTTGATGTCCTCACTCTATGAACATGGAAATTCAGTTGATTGACAGAAACACAAAATGTCTACTCGAAAGGCAGAGCATAATGAGCATTTCTTTTGCTGTGAATAGAGTTAGTTTCCAAATAGGGCTCTACTTCTCTCATTTAACAGTGGGTGATTTCAGACAGTAAGGGAAATTTCCGTGCCAGGCTGCTGGGACAGTCCGGAATCCCAGCAAACTGAATTCCCGAAGTATGTGGCATATTTTCAAGGGTAATGAATACAATATGGTGCCTACCTCAAAGGAAAACATTTACCATGACCGAGAAGAAATGAGATACTGGTATCTTTGAGAACTACTTGTAAGCAGAGCATGAAGCTTTCTCTAATATTTAAAACATTACCTTGTTAGAAATCTCCGATTGCTCTCAAACTATATCAAAACAAAACTAGCACCCAGTGAAACTGATGTTAGTGTATACCGATATTTTTTTTTTTTTAGTTTTTTCTGAGTTTAGATTTGGGGAACAATTGAAGGAGGAGCAATTAATTACCAGTTTGAATAACACGATGATAAATAATTTTCATTGCAGCCAAGAGGTGATGTGTTAAAATATTGTCCGTGCTAATAAAACCCATTTATTTCCTTTGCAGATAGAGACGAGTTCATTTCCTCTATGTCTAGATCTTAAATTCTTTAAACACACACTTTTGTGACTTGAAACATTAAAAATAGCTTAAGTTCCTGGGTCATTCAAAAAATGTTCCCTCCTTGCATCATGGGTGAAACATGTTTAGATAGCAAAGCTGTTACTGAACAGAGTTTGTTGGCCGCCTGGAGAAAGTTGCTTTTAGAAACTAGGACTGTGGGTCCAGTTAGAGAGGCCGACCAGAGGGGAACTGGTGTTTTCTACGTGTATTATAATAAAAGTATGTATGCTCATACATCTATTCACTGGGACTTTAATTTGATATGTTTGTTACGGAGCAGATAAGCCCTTGGGATAAAATCTGTTTCTTCTAAATAACAGCAAATGTGTGAAAAGAAGACTGTGGTTTAACATCGGGTTGGGTTGTTATTTAAGCCCAAGCTGGACTCGGTCTTGCCAAGGGATCGGTGCTTTTAAACACTTTGGACAAGAGTGTGAATGATTGCATGTGCAGCTTGGGAACATCGATTGAGACCCCCTGCCCCCCCCCCCCGCCCCCATCTCTGTCCCACGCAGTGCACAGGGTTACACTTGCTCAGAAACCCCTACACGCCTGCAAGATTGTTCTGGGCAACGTGACGCTTGGGGCAACAAATGCGAGAGTGAAAGAAATATACATATATGTGGGGAAGAGAAAGTGAGAAGCGGCGGATTTCTCACTGAAGGGTGGAGGGGCAGGAGGAAGGTCTGGTGACAGAAGCGTCCAACATGGCCCCACAAAGGCCCTGGGCGCGGCCACGTGTTTGTCATCATCGGGGAGCTAGACAAGCGCTCCCCTGGACCTGGCGTCCTGGAAGGTGGCGCAGAAAATGGCTCCGCGGCTGGGACCCGTCAGCGCGGTCCCTGTGTCGCGTGGGATCACTGCATCTGGTCCAGGACCGCTGAGCCCCGGAGACAGATGGCGGAGCTTCCCTTGTCGGGGGCGTGGCCGGCGGCCGGGGCGGGGGCGGCCCCTCCGCCCCGCGGGTCGCCCGCTGCAGCCACGTGACCAACCCGAGCGCCGCTCTGCAGCCTCACCTGTTGGGTTGAGCCTGGCGGCGGCGGGGAGGGTGGTGGCGGGCCGCGAGCGCGCGCTGATTGGTCCCAGTGGTTTCCAGGAGGCCAATGGCGTTCTGCCTGCGCGACAGCTCCGCCCAGAGTGGGCGGGCGGAGCGGGGGCGGGCGGGATTTCCCCGCTGCCAGGCATCCCCGGGGTGGAGCTAGGCGGGTCCTGAACCTTGGTCGCCCTCCCAGCTGTGCGCCTAGGCGGGTCGGTTTGATCGCTTCCTTTCTCCCCCTGTGTCTGTTTGGAACCCTCCGGCTCAGTTTCCACTGCGTCTGGTGGGGAGGTGTGTGTTTTCGGAGTGTTTGCCTCGGTCGAGTGGAGCTGAGGGTGCAGATCGGCCAGGCCCTCCCTGGATCACTGGCTGTTGGGGCGCGACCCGGAATGAATGAGTTCTTGAGTTGGGCGACGAAACTGCCTTTTTTGAGGGGAAGAGGATGAGATGTCAGGGAAGCAAGTGAATCAGCAGAGTCCGTTTTCAAGCAGCACGTGTTTTCTCCTTCTCTCCGGCCCGCTCCCCTCCCCCTTTTCTCTCCGGGGGGAGGAACTGTGTGATCCTGAGTTCACCCGCTTCTGTAAATGGATGCCTGGAATGCGAGTCCGCGGGTTCCAGTGGGCACCCCAAACTAGCCGTAAGTGGGGCTTCTTAAAGGATAAAGAGGAAAAGGGGAAAAGGCCCCAGGTGGGGAGAGGGGGAGGCTAAGGAAAGGCAAATAACTCCGGCCCCCTTCTGATTCCCAAATCTCTGCTCGATGGAGATCAGGTGGCTCGGCATGCCCCCTCCCCCCGACCGTGCCCGGAATCCAGTCCAGCAGCTGCCCCCTGCCCACAGGGGGTTGGAATGGCTGTTAGTGCAACCCCCCCCCCCCGCCCCCAGGAGCGCCCTTCTGCGCCTCCCTTCCCCAGCCTGCAGGTGGGTACTCAAGTTTACCCTTCTCTAGTGCAGTGAAGGTGGAGTGACAACTTTAAAAAGCCTCCCATCGGGATGGGATTTACACGTGCCCTGGGACCACGGTCGTGCATTTCGAGGAGACCCTGTTTTGGGGGGAGGGCTTTTTGCAGACACGCAGGAGACGACCTGCACCAAAAGAACGGAACGCTGACCTAGGACAATGCTCTCTGCTGCAGGAGATGTTGAACAAATGCAGGATTTGGACCTCAGGTCCATTAAAGTGGTCTCCCCAGGGAAGAAGACGCACTAGGCAGACAATTAGAGAACAGTCTTTACCCCCAGATCACTCCCAGTTCCTTCCCCCAGCTGAAAGGCCTCCCTCCCTCCCCCGCTGCTTGTTTCTAGGGCTGGAAACTAGTCCTGGCTCAGCCCAGCCATTCCTCTTGATGTGCTGTTCCTGGGGTCCCTGGTGCCCTTCAGGCTGATTGTTCCAGAAGTCTCCAGACACTTAGCATATGCTAGTGCTGCCAGTTAACACAGATACACAAAGAAGTAAACATCCTGTTCCCAGCCCAGAGCTTTTACAGAAGCCCCAAGTGGGTGAGTGGGTGTGGGGGGGAGGGGTGGGCACGGAGATTAGGGTAGGAGAGCTGATCTCTACTTTGTCACCAACTTGAAACGCTCAAATGGAAGAAGTCAAAGGTGATCATTTTGAGTCTTTCTCTGCAGTCCGTGAATAATACATTCTCCTAAATCATGCTGACCTATTCCTAACAAGGATTTATTGAGCATTTACTTTAAAAAAAATGTTTATTTTTGAGAGATCACAAGCAGGGGACAGGCAGAGAGAAGGGGACAGAGGATCCGAAGTGGGCTCCATGCTGTCAGCAGCAAACCCAACGTGGGGCTCCAACTCACGAACCGTGAGATCATGACCTGAGCTGGACGGACTCTCAATCAACTGAGCCGACCAGGTGCCCCCAGCACTTGCTTTTTAAAAAACATAGAGACTTTATCTTTCAAAGCATTTTTAGGATCATAGCAAAATGGAGTGAAAAGTCAAGAGCTCCCAGGTACGCCCTGTCCTCACAAATGCACAGCCTTCCCCACTGTCCCCATGCATCACCAGAGTGGTCCATTTGTTACCGTTGATGAACTTCTGTGACACATCATTATCGTCCAAAGTCCTTAGCTCACATTAGGACTTAAAGAGTTTACAACACTGCTCTTGATGTTGCCAAGTTATAGCTTTTGACAAGTGTATAAGGACATGCACTCATTATTTTAATATTCTCCAGAATTAAGAATAATACAACTACCCTGAAAATGCCGTTTGAACCCTCGCTTTTGTCAAGTGCGATCCCAGGCAGCCGAGGAAATAGGAGGAACATGAACTTGTCCTTGAGGGGCCTGTTTGAACCAGTGAACTAAAAAAAATCTGCAGGCTCAAAGATGCCACAAAGCAACTTGAGCTCTGATTTAAAAAGTCGTGAGTCCTGCCGAATCACCGGTAATTCCGAAAACCATTTTGAGGAGAAGAGGAAGCATTCAATGAAATAGTGAAAATCAAACTGTGATTGTGTGTCATTTACTTTCCAGGCACTTTCCAAAGACAGCTAAGGAGAGAGGAAGGGGAGGGAATGTCAATTACTACGTGATACAATAGGAAAAAAAATGCTCGCCTTAGTGAACCTAGTGCTGGGTGCAGGGCGTGATGGTTCTGGGTGATTTCCCCCACATTGTGGAGCAGGAAAGGGAAGCTCTCACACACTGCCCACAGTCCCACAGCTGAATCTGCAGGTGGCTCAGCCTCTTGAACCCAAAGCTCTCCCAGATGGCCCTTGGAACGCCCCATCTTGGAGCTCCCGTGCATGGCTGCAACTCGATATGGAGTTCTAATGGATCCGGTTAAGCTTGCTTCTTTCCCCCCCAAAGACACAGACTTTTTCACATTAAAGTGTCCCCAGGGTTATATTTTCCCTCTCTTTTTCTATCCCCATGCCTACTTTTCCTTCTGCCTCAGCTCTGTTGGAATGACATGGGCGTTGATGGATGGCAGTGTTTCATGTGTGTCACCCATGCGCCCATGATCACTTTCACATCAGCCCCATAGCCCGTACTTGAGCGGTAAATCTGTGTATTTGATGCTCCTTTTCTGACCACAACCTCCCTCCATTTCGTCACTCGCCAACCTGTTCTCTTTCACTCGGTCCTTGAGGCTGCTGGCCACCACCACACCGCCCCAATTCTTGGTTCTCAGGATCACACTGGGACTCTCCCACTTCCTCCCTGTGCCCTGTTGCTTCCCTTCTGCGTTTCCTGACCCCCTAAACACCATTGGCCCTACCAGTGGAGACACCTTGCTCTGTACTGTCCCCAATGCTCTGCAGGAGAAGGTCTTAACCGTAGAGCAGACCTGGCCCACGCTGAGTCTCTGCCCTTGTCCAAGAACTTGGCCCTTATTCTGCAGCTTGCTGGCCATTCAGGTCACTACCACATCCCATGCTGTGCACGCGGGAACTTCTGGGTAGCATCGTCTTTCTTCAAGCACCTGTCCAGGGAGCTCCTACACAGGCTGAAACTCCAGAGAGATCATGGTCTCCATAAGAACACTTCAATCTTCTCAACGTGGATTTATTTTCTACTTTTCCAAGACTTCCCTTCCTCATTGCTAAGAGGTGCTGTGCTCTCTCTTTTCTGTGTTCTTTGAAGAAAATCCAAGATGTCACATTATTTAATCTAGAAGTTTGTCTTTTTTTAAGTCAAATTCATATTTTGTGTACCTATGAGAAAGTATGCAAAGTTGAAGTGTGCAGCCTGATGGGTGTTCACAAAGTCAACACCCTGAGGTGATGAAGGTCTAAGAACCCCCAAAGCTACCCTCGTGCCCCCTTCCGGTTACTGTTCCAGTCCCAAGGACACACAACTGCCCTGTCCTGCCTTTCACCATCACACGTTAGTTTTGTCTATTGTTGAACTTAATATATGTGAAATCCTGGAGCGGATACTTGCAACATTTTAAAAACATGTAAATTCCTTGCTGATATTGACAGACGCCAAGGTTTCACAAGCAAATCCGGGTTTTCTGCTATTTCTACAAAGTGGGTGACAGTCCTCATGGCAACAGCTGGCTGGAGCTGGAAGGCGGCCTCACCTGTGAATGGGGACACGCTCTTCCCATTTGACACAGTCCCCACCACTCCTTACTGTCTCCCCCTTGCTGGCTTCAGTCCTCTCTTACCTGCCTGGTTCTGGGTCAGATCATTTGAAATCAGAATCCTTGTCATCAGATTGGTTCGAATGACACACTTCTTCTCTTTAAAAGATGCGCTTGGTTCTGTAACCAGCTCTTCCATGGGGCTCCCCCATTTGGGGTCAGCCTTTCCCTATAGACTTTGTGACCTTGAGGAAGTCACTGTCTTTGGTGTCAACATCCCCATCTTTCCAATGGAGGTGAGCCCATCCGTGTTTCCAAACTCTGGTGCGGACCATGTATTTTCCCAGCCCGCTGTGGACTGTGGCCCTACTTCGCGTGACTAGTACCCAGCTCGTGTCCTATGCAACACCCACGCTGGTCTGTACCCGTCTGTGATTTCGTTGATCAGGACCTTTGGTGTTGTGGAAACGTCAAGTCACTTATAATAGTTTTATTTTCTTTTCAACTGTTTATTTTTGAGAGAGAGAGAGTGTCGGGGGGAGAGGCAGAGAGAGAGGGAGACACAGAATTCGAAGCAGGCTCCAGACTCCGAGCTGTCGGCACAGAGCCCAACTCAGGGCTCAAACCCACCAACCGCGAGATCATGACCTGAGCTGAAGTAGGGCGTGCAACTGACTGACCCACCCAGGTGACCAACTTAATGATAGCGTTAAATTTGCATTTATCTTCTTGAGGACAGTTGGCAGGTGGCATGGGAACCACACTTGGAGAGCTACTGTGTCCATTTCCTTCTTCGAACAGAAAGTTCTGGAAAGATGAATAGGTGATGTGTTGAAGAAATGGTTCTATGTTAGCGCTTTTAAGGCCCTGAGAAGTACTACGGGCCAAACAGAAACAAACAAAACAAAACAAAACAGAAACAAAAGCGAAAAAAACCCAGGACAGAACAAAACAAAAATCTGTTTACTTTCCTTGCAGCTGCGGTTTCCCCCCAGGTACAGGATTCTCTTTTCATTCAGTCTCACCTGCGAGCCCATGAAACCGTCCCCGTCCTGATGCCACTTTGGGGGACGTTAGCAGACCAGGTCTCCAGGGTTTCTTACGTTTTGAAGAGTTTGACCCTGAACCCTGTGCTCTCTCTGTCTATGTTTAGCCACTTGGCAGCGATGGCCCTTCTGATTTGAAGTTAGGCTCCGTGCTTCTCCCACTTGTGAAGTTACTGCAAACCTCCTGTGTCTGGGGCGCCTGAGTGGCTCAGTTGGTTGAGCGTCGGACTCCAGCTGGGGCCATGATCTCGGGAGTTCGAGTCCCAGGTCTTTGCTACTTTGGATTCTGTGTCTCCCTTTCTTTCTCTGCCCCTCCCCTGCGTGCATTCTCTCCCTCTTAAATAAAACATTAAAAAAAACACACACCTGATGTGTGGCCATCCCCTTAACCGCCCCCCCCCCCTCCCCGGACCCAGGGTGATCGTGCAGAAAAAGTCAAGAAAGAGAAGAGAGAGGATCACAGTAAAATCAGGGGACCTGGGCAGAAAGTCGCTGAGGCTGAGGCCTGGGGAAGCCGACTCGCTCATGAGGATTTCAAGTTGGGTCTTGCTAACAACCTTCTGTAGAAGGCTTCGCCTGGCTGGGGTGCCCTGAGCAGGCTAATTGCCGGTTGAGCGTTCCTTCAAGAAGCTTCTGTCTGCTTTCAAAGGTAAGCGCGCCGGCTCCGCGGTGTTTGATGGTGCCGCAGGGGAAGGGCGAAGGGTGTCCTCTTGTATCAGAGCCCCCAGAATGACCGCTCACCCCGGACAGGATGCTGAGGTCTCTGGGAGATCACGTTCACTTGCTGCCTGTAAACACGGGCAGCCTTGAGCCTTTTTTTAAGCTTTAAAATTTTTTTAAGCCTTGAATTTTCCCTTTTGTTGTCTGGGGCCAAGGGGGAACACTTGGAAGTGTTCTTATTACGCACAGCACCGGAAAACGAAGGAAACTTTCAGATTAGGTGTCCCTGGGAAAGGAGGCGCGTGAAACCTTTTACAGAGAGCAAGGGGGGATTCGTTTACTTGTTTGTACAGAACTTAAGTTACAGGGGCATCTGGATTTCCCCTCCAAGCACTCGAAACTTGCTGGAGTGGCCTTCTTATCTTCTGGTACGCTTCCCATCCACTCCTTGTATTTGGTGAAATTCTAACACCTGTTTGCATCACCCCCCTCACCTCTGCCCTGGGCTCTTGCATACAGGGGAGAGGTCTCTCACCAGCTTCTCACACGGTCTGGAGGCGGACCCTTTCACACCAGAATGGGGTCCCCCACTGCATATACTTGGCTAGTTTTTCATTCTTATCTCCCTTCCCTTCCTATAAAGTTACGTATCTTTTTAGCGAGATATTTAATACCCATCTTCTCTTTCTGTGGGGCCTTCTGAAAATCAGGCAATAAGGCAGACTTCTCGCCAAGCCATGGCCAAGGCATCTAGATGGTACTACTGATGGAATGTGGGGTCTACCATTCATTTGTTCGCAATCTGATTTTATGCACCAGACCGGTTTTGAACACCGAGAATGGGTCAGGCAGTTCAAAAGCATTTGGGAAAATAAGATTCTGAGCCCCGTTGTCAGAAGCCTTAAGGTGCTCACGATCTTGGTCAAAAGGCCATGGTGAAAGAAGAGAACAAAGGGAGACATTTCTGTGGGAGCAGAGAGAGAGGAGGCCCAAGAGAGGCCACCATTGCCCTGGGCTTTGAAGCATGGATAGGAGTTTGCTGGCCAATTGTCCCAGAAAGCAGATAAAAGCATTCAGGGTGAAACAGCCCTGCAGGAAAAGACCCAGAAAGAAGTGTCCCCCGGGGTGGGGGGGTGGAGCAGAGGAAGTGTCAAGATTGGCAGAGGAAAACCGGGAGAGAAAAGTGGCTCACGAGTTAAATGTTTCGAGTGAAGACTTTATCTTACTGGCCCGAGAGATTTGGGGGACGGCTAGCTGAGCCTCTCCTACTAAAGAAATTCTCAGATGTTACATGAGCTTTGCGTTTCAATTCTTTTCATGTGGTATTGAGGAAAATGAAATAATTTGCTATTTCAAGGAGGAAAAAGCAAGAAAATGAAAATGTACATATAGGTGGTTTGCTACTATGAACACCGGCCAGCCTTGCTGGGTTATTTGCATGTGGCTCTTGGGATCCTTCGCACAAGCATCTGCTCCCTGTAGCACTCGTGAGAGGGGTGGGGCTCTCTTTCTTCTCTTGTAACAGACCCCGCCTCTCCCTACTGCTCCCTGGGTCATTCGGATGACTGTCCCCAAAGGCCTTTGCTCCGGGGCTTGAAGTGTTGGAGGAGCCCTGTCCTTGTCCGTGTCACCATGTCAAAGTGACTGCGGGGCGCCTGGGTGGCTCAGTCGGTTAAGCGTCCGACTCCGGCTCAGGTTGTGACCTCATGGTTTGTGGGTTCGAGCCCCGCGTCGGGCTCTGGGCTGTCAGCCTGTCTTCAGATTCTGTATCTCCCTCTCTCTCTGACCTTCCTCTGCTCGCGCTCTCTCTTTCAAAAATAAATTTTAAAAAACAATTTTGTTTAATTTTAAAAAGTGACTGTGGTCACCCATCCCATGTGGCTTGAGGTTCTGTATCCCTGGAGGGCGGGGAGGGGGGCTCAGGAGAGCACAGCCAGGGGGCTCCTGATTAGGGGTCTGCCCAGGTGAGCAGGGCTGGCCCCCCTTGCACCGGCCTCTCTCCTCCTCCTCTGTCTCCTCTGGTTCAGTCATTCACTCAGCTCTTCCCAGCCTTGTGTTTTCCTCCTGTCTCAGCTGGAAGCAGAAATACAGAGTGTGGCTCGAGGCTTTCTGTGTGAGTTCTATAAAAAGAGCATTTACCAGGGAGCACATGTGCCGGCTTCGTCAGGACTTAAGCGTTTCTGGATTTTAAGGTCTTTGATCAAAGGAGCCACCTCATCCCTCCCAGATGGTGGCTTTGGGGGATGTCAGTCGTGGGCGGGAGGGGGAAGGGCACCCATGTCTGTCTCCTGTGGTTGCTCAGCCTCCAGGTGTGGCACAGGGATCCTCCGTTCAGGTTCAGGTTCAGGTTCAGCCGTGGGTTTAGGTCCTACACGTCGGCCCCACTCACATTTAACATGTGCGTCCCATGAAGAAACGGCTGGCCACTTGCTGCCCGTTAGTTACATTCTGATGTGGATTTGATGCTTTTCCGCGTCCATTGTGAAATCCTTGGGCTTCTCTGTACTGCGTGGTGTACATTGAGGGGACCGTCGGGAGGAAGCCCGCGTTAAGGACACAGGGCTGAGGACCCTGTCCACTGGAGACCCGAGGCAGGGTCGGAGAACTAGCGAGGGCCTCACTTAGCTCTGGGTGTCCCTGGATGTGGCCGTCTGCTGGTGTTGCTTCTGTCCCTTATGGCTGCGTAGATCTGATTAATTTATGGAACATCTATCCTGTGCCAGACTCCAGGGCTGCAAGGGTCTGTTCATTTCTCTGATATTATTGTGAGTTTATTTTATCAGCACTGCACGAGCCTGTCCTCGTGAAATTTACATTCTACTGGGGAGGCGGGCAGTAACAGAATAGCAAGTGAACTAATAAAACCAGAATACTCCCACCGATAAGAGCCAGCGGAGAAATAAAACAGGACAGAGCCTTGGAGGGGTAGCGGGGAGGAAAGAGCTACTTTAATTTAGGTGGGAGGCCTTTTTCAAGAGGTGATGTTGAGGAGAGGCCTGAATGAAGAGAAGGGGTATCTGAGGGTCCGGGAGGTGGGAATGTGCCCCCAGAGAAGGCATTGGGGCCACAGTGAAGAGATCAAAAGAGGTTTGGGGGAGGGAGGACAGAGAGGAAACTCTTTGTGATCTCAATGAGGATGCCAGTTGGGGGCTCCTTGAATGGGAGGGCCAGGATCTGACCTCCTTTTTAGAAAAGCCCTGACCACTTTGTAGAGACTGGCCAGGGAGAGTGTGGGTGAAGGCAGGGGCGGTGACGGCTTACGTAGAATAGACCTGGATACGTGCAAAAAGAAGGGGCCTGGTTAAGGCAGAAAAATGTCGCAGAGGGAGACCTGTTCTCAGTGGGGAAGGATCTCCACTGGGAAGGCTTCAGAGAGGAGGGGACACCCTAGTTAAGGTTTTGACGGGCGAAGGGAGTCCGTGTGCAGACCGTGTGGGGAAGGGTTCTTGACCGAAGGAATACAGGTGGAAAGGCAGGGAGGCCTGCGTGAAAAGGTGTGGTGGATGCAGGGAAGGGTGAGCAGAGACAAAATGTAACAAGCAGGGTAGGACAGCGTCAGAGGGATTGAGGTCTTTGGAGAGGGAGCCCTAACCGTGACTCCCCAGCGTCACTAGTGTAGCACTGTTTATCCTGCCCTTTTTCTTCCTGTCTCTCTCTCTCTCAAGTATTTCAGCTTGGAAGTGGGATTTACAAGATGCCATTGAGTAGCGTTAAACGCGGTTGGCTCTCGCCAGCGATCAGAAGAGAAGCCACCCAGAAAACAAGGCAGTCGCTGGAGATGCACTCAGGATGGGTTCCGGGACCCACGTCCCCTAAGCCGGTTGCTTTTTGCTTGTCTGGATGGAGCCTTTCATTAGGGGGAAGCCTAAAGCCATGTAATTAGAAATTCCACTGCTCGGCTCCTTGGACCTGCAAGAGAACGGCTCCGTGGACGCTGGGCTCCGGCATTCTTAGAAGCTGAGCAGGGCCGGGCGGCTGGTGCCAAAATGCCAAACCTGGTAATTAAGAGGTGGCTTTGCAGGCACACACCTGTTCTGAATGTGCAATTAGTGCCTGCCGCCCTTGTTACTGGAGGTGGTGCCTCTGTCTGCACCGACCCCTGGGGGGGCGCCGGAGGGGGCGTACATATGGGTTCCTTTCCACCAGTCCCCCCCTCCTCCTCCCACCCCTTCCCTTTCTTCTTTACTAATCTGAAGTCATCCTTCCTTTTTTTTTTTTCTGGATGCCCAATTCCTGATCGTTTAGTCCCAAGGCCCCCCTTTCGGTATTTCACGGGGTGCAATTCCAGTTTTCTCCGAAAACCAAAGTAAGAGAGGCTCGCCCTTCTCCCCTTGCCATCTTTCTTCTTGTTCAGGAGGGTGGTGGCAAAGCAGGGGACCAGTTTGGAAGACCGGAGGGGGATGATGCTTGGGAGGAGAGCATTTGGTGCTTGTGGGTTTTTTCTTTTTTTCCCCTCCCCAGGAATCGCTCCTCGGATGCTTTTCCAGTCTGCATTCCTGGTTTATAGCCAGGCTAATTCAATTTCCAGCTAAGAGGCTACTCCCCATATGATGGCAATCTCAAATAGTTAATGAGCTAGAAGAGGCAGCCTATTGAATGGGTTCTTGGGGCTCGGCTCACTGGCTTGGCAGCACTAATTTATCAGCCTGTTTGTTTCTGGGTTCAGGAGCCTCCCTCAGCCTGGCTCAGCCTCCTACGTCTCCCCGCTCCCAGAGGCGGGTGGAGCTGTGCCTTCTGGCCTCCGGACATTCGGAACCAGAACCGGCTTTCCTTCCCGTGCCTGGTTTCGTTAAAGGGAAGGAGAGCAGAGGAGATGACCTTGGGTCTGTCCAGGACACCTGTAAAGCCGACCGAGAAAAATCCCGAGTCTTTCCCTTCATTCCAGAACCTTCTGGACATGCTGCCTTGAGCCACACTGCCCCGTCACACAGGTCCTCGGATTCGGGGCGAGGGCTTTCCTCCTGCAGAACACCGACGCCGCTGAAAAAATTAAGGGCTCGAGCCACACTGGGAGCAGTGACAGAGGATGTAGGGCTGTGCTTGGGAGAAGCTAATCTGATCATTTTCATGTGTGTGATCATTTGTTTCAGTAGGGTTGAGTGAGAAATGAACCCTAATAAAAGCAGAAGAGCAGGAGTGCAGGGAACCAGTAAGAGGTTTAGCTTCCAGTTTCTAAGTTAATCTCTCTGCGCGCGCGCGTGCACACACACACACACACACACACACACACATTCATTTAATGCAAGTAGGTTTTTTCATTATAATTTATGCCCCCATATAATTCCCCAAATTAACTTAAAACCAAGTGTTTTCATTTCTCATCCAAAAAGGAGAGATGGTGGGAACCTTGTAGGAAGAGGACAGTGATACCAGATGGGTCAGGTGGGCAGCTGCTGTGTTGGGGTTTTTTTTTTTTAATCTTGGAGGCCCTTAGAAATGTCAAGAACTGGATGGATGAGGTTCAGAGCTGAACATTCTGAAGTCCAAATCCAGGCTCTGCCATTGCCCAGTGTTTGATTTGGGGCGGCCCCATTTAACGGCCCCCCACCTCATCCTGCCCATTTCAAAGATGATGCACATGCCCATTTCAAAGATGGCCCCTCAGAAGGTTGGTATTGGAGAGGCAGCCACATCCTAGAGAAGCAGCCCTTTTTGGTGAATCAGGTGAGGGGGCAGATCTCAGAATTGACCTCCTGTGGTCCACAACGAGAGAACCATCTTCTGACAAAAAGGAGGCCTGCGTATTCTTTATCAGAGGCAGAGTCATTTTTCTTTTTCTTTTTTTAAATGTTTATTTATTTTTGAGACAGACCCCGAGCTTGAGTGGGGGAGGGGCAGAGAGAGAGGGAGACACAGAATCCGAAGCAGGCTCCAGGCTCTGAGCTGTCAGAACTCGAGTTCGTGATATCATGACCTGAGTCAAAGTCGGACACTTAACCGACTGAGCCGCCCAGGCACCCCCAGAATCATTTTCCTGTTGCTGGAATTTCGGGTATTATAGTGATCCGTGTCTCTGTGGCTCCCCAAGGCCAATGGAGCCCCATTATTAAGCCAGCCCATCATGGGGATGCTTCTCAAAATATGGAGGCGTGTCCCATTTGTAGGCAAAACCTTTGGGGGGTGAGCAAAGCTCACGGGGCCTACGTGTGATGCTGACAATAATGCGTGGACGGAGAACGCACGTCCGCTGGGCTCTGGCCACTGACCTCCTAACACACCATCCAGTTAGCCTTCTGACGGTCATGCCGGTGCCTCCTGGCTGGGACGTGGCTGGTGGACCGTGTCGGGCTCTCCGAGGGGCCCCGCAGCTCATTCCCGACGTCTGTGTACGTGTCACAGATGTGCCTTTGCTTCACAGATCGCCCATCCCTTGTCGGCTTCTCTGTGGGCCTACAGGGGAGTAGCCCTTTGTCCAGGGCCTCAGGTCTGTGGAGTCTGCGTGCGTGTCCTTTGGCAGTCGGGACGGTCACCATTCTTTTGTGTCCTGAGTAATTGCTGAAGGGTCACCCGCCCCGCGACAGGGAGCCCTTCCCCCGACCAGTCCCATATTTGTGTCCTAAAGAACTCTCCCGGAATTCCGGGTTCATGGAGACATCTGAAGACGATGGGCGGGCACCGGCTTCCCGGGGTGTCTTCCTGCTCTCAAATGATCCCACTTCTCAGCTTGTTACTGGTAGTGGCCCTGCCCTGAGTGAAAAAGGAATCACTGCGCCCTGAGCGAGCTGGGCAGGGCGGGGCGCTGCCTTTCCAGGGCCTTGAGTGAGATCAATTTCCCCCGCGTGCCAACGGGGCAGCCGAGAGCCGCACATCACATCTCTCCTCTCCTTCAGGTGGTTGTTTGCTCAGGGGCTTAAGCCTGTGTGTCCCCCCCACCTCCCTGGGATTTGCAAATGGACTCATTTGGAAGAGTATCGGCTTAAAGGCCTTTATTTGATTTTGTCCTCGAATGGGGAACACCACTGAGCCTCTCAGGGAGAGGCGGCCCCTGTCTGCACCCTGCCTCTGGCCTGTGCCTCCCAGACTGGCTGACCACCCACCCTAGGCTGACCCACCTGCCCAGAATTGGCCTTCCTGGGCCAGAATTTGGGGTGCATTCTGACTTCTCTCTGTTTCTGGTTTTGGGGGGGGGGAGTTGTAAGTACATATGGACAAAAAACCCAAAATCCTTGTCTGTTTAAATACTTCCTAGGTGAACACCTGCATTTTGCTGCTGACTCCGCCCTGAACGCTCTGGGAAGCTACAACTTAATGCAGGTGAATGTAGAACACATTGGTGCCACGCTCCCCCCCTCCCCCACTTTGCTTTAAAAACTGCAGATGAGGGGCGCCCGGTGGCTCAGTCAATTAAGCACCCGACTTTGGCTCAGGTCATGATCTCACGGTTCGTGAGTTTGAGCCCCACGTCGGACTCTGTGCTGACAGCTCAGAGCCTGGAGCCTGCTTGGGATCTGTGACTCCTTCTCTCTTTGGCCTTCCCCTGCTCACACTGTCTCTCTCTCTCTCAAAAATAAATAAAAACATTAAAAAATTTAAAAGTAAAATAAAATAAAAACTGCAGGAGATCCTTCAGGCGCCTGGGTGGCTCAGTCAGCTCAGGTCATGATCTTGCAGTCCATGAGTTCTAGCCCTGCATCCGGCTCTGCACTGACAGCTCAGAGCCTGGAGCCTGCTTCCAATCCTGTGCCTCCCTCTCTCTCTGCCCCTCCCCTGCTCATGCTCTGTCTCTCTCTCAAAAATAAATAAAACATTTTTATTTAAAAAAAAAACCCCACAGGTGATCCTTGTTTCTCTGTCTTTTCCCATCTCTGCCCTGCGTTACCAGCTTTCTCTCTTCCTTCCTACAAAACAGCCTAGAATTAGTTGCCTTTTTTCAGTTCCGCTGCCCCTTCCCATTCAGATGCACAGAATGCCATTTATTTTGCATCCCCCTTATTGAAAGCATACTTACGGTGATTTTTTTTTAAGTTTATTTATTTCTTTTGAGAGACTACAAGCAGAGGAGGGCCAGGGAGAGAGAGAATCCAAAGCAGGCTCTGCACTGCCAGCACAGAGCCCGATGCAGGTCTCAAACTCACGAACCATGAGAGAGACCTTGACCTGAGCCGAAACTGAGAGTCGGATGCTTGACTGAGCCACCCAAGCGCCTTGTATTTCACTCTTGATTAATGAGAGAACCAAGCATGTGTTATCTGTGGTTCGGAAGAGACGTGAAAAGAACATAAATTCACTTGGAAGAAATGCTGCTGTGAATTTACAAAGAGGGTGGGAAATGGAGTTTTTTCCCCAAGCGGTGGGAAGTGGAGAAGGAAATGCTGAGCCTCCCCTAGAAAGCTTTTCTCCGGATGCCTGTGGTCAAGAACTGTATTGCATCGCTAGGTTGTTAATTTAGGATTCCCAGAGTTGCAGAATATTTCAAAGGCAGTAAAAGCCTAGAGTCAGCTAACTGGAAGGAAGGCATCCCGGTTGACGGTCTTTTTTTGTTCACTCTAAATTTCTTTATTTTTTTTATTTTAATGTTTATCTATTTTTGAGGGGAAGGGGGAGACAGAGAATCCCAAGCAGGATCTGAGCTCTCAGCACAGAGCCTGATGTGAGGCTCGAACTCATTAACCATGAGATCACGACCTGAGCAGAAATCAGGAGTCAGGTGCTAACTGACTGAGCCACCCAGGCGCCCCTCTGGACGTTTTCTTATATCGGTGTTCAGTAGGACTCACGGAGCCCAGGTCCGTTTACTGCCACTCACCTCCTCTGTCTGATGTGGCTTCTCCTTGCCTCAGATCATTTCAGCTTCGGTCTAGCATTTGTCCATCTACCCACTTACTACTTCATTCATCAAAGAGACCCCTGGGGCGCCTGGGTGGCTCAGTTGGTTGAGCCATCCGACTTCTGCTTAGATCATGATCTCATAGTTCGTGAGTTTGAGCCCCATATCAGGCTCTGTGCTGGAGCCTGCTTCAGATTCTGTGCCTCCCTCTACCTCTGTCTCTCTCTGCCCCTCCCCCTCTCATGCTCTGTCTGTCTCTCAAAAATAAATAAACATTAAATTCTTTTTATAAAACACAATGCACTTATTGTTGCCACGGTGAAAATAAGGCACAGACCAGTTCTTTGGGTGTCGGGATATTGAGATCATCAGTTTTTTTTTTTTTTAATGTTTATTTATTCTTGAGAGAGACAGAGCATGATCGGGGATGGGGCAGAGAGAGAGAGGGAGACACAGAACCGAAGCAGGCTCCAGGCTCTGAGCTGTCAGCACAGAGCCTGACGTGGGGCTCAAACTCATGAACTGTGAGATCATGACCTGAGCCAAAGTCATGTGCTTAAACCCCTCGAGGACCTAAGATCGGACAGATGCTAACTCTGTGTATGTGCGAGAGTGTGTGCAGGCATTTGTGTACCTGCAGGCGGACGTGGGGAGGGTCGTGGTCAGGAGAAGGGAGCAAGAATGACTAACCTCTTAGAATGGGGAAAACAGAGTGTCCTAGAAGTTTTGTAGAAGGATGGAGGCAAGTTCATGGGTCCGTGTGTTGGGAGTTGCAAGAAACCATGACCCATTCGAGGAAGCGCGGTGCCTGCCCACAGCTGGGTGAAGCCAGTTGGGAGAGTGGGGAGATAGGGAGGAGGAAACATGGGGTCCAGTCCGTGCGTGGCCTGCCGGGGACTTGGCAAATCATGCCCTGCACGAGAGACTCCGTGAAGGTCACTGGCTTGGCCGTCTGGAAGGATGTCTCCGGGAGCACTGGGTGGAGGGCTGGGCAGGTTGGAGAGGGGGTAGCCAGCCCATTTTCCAATCTTTCTAACCTTATTTTTCATTATTCCTCAAAACAAAACAAAAATAACAAATTAAAAGTCTTCAGTTCCAGCTAAACAACCCAACCGCTGTCTTAGGTTCCTAAACTTCGGTATCTTATCTTCTTGACTTCTTGTCTTCCACCTGCTCATAGGAGTAGCCCAAGGAAGCTGCTTCTGTCCCAAAGGACACAACTTCTGGATTCTTCTTTTCCACATTTGTTATTTTGAGCCAAGCCTACAGTATCTGCTGGTCAGCTTTGCTCTCCAAATACACAGGAAGGCCCTGGAGGGCGGCACAGATGGTTCGTACCCGCCATCTCACTGACTCCTTCATCATCATCCGTGATAAACACTACGTTACATTCCTACTTTGCTTTCCTTCTTAGTACCTAAGAACGAGCCTTTCGGGGGGTCTCAGCCCAGCATCAGTGGATGGCTTCCCGGGAATGCAAGGGAATGTTAATAATAATTAAAGCGAAATAATAAGTAAAATAATCCAACAACAGTACGCACAGATCATTATAATAATAAATATAAGTCACACTCTGACAATAGAGAGCATGAAGAACAATTCATATAAATCGGTGAATGAGTGTCAATTGTATCATTGTTAACTGGGACCACTTGCAAGTTTGAAGGGACAAGGTGGCCGAAGGGACAAGGTGGCCACAGGACTCAGGGGCATCCAGTTGGCTACTGAGACGTGGCCACAGCTTGCTTCTGTCCCACAGGTGCGTTGAAGCACACTGATCTTAGGACACATGTTCTTTGAGTGAGCTTGGCATCCAAGTTCAAGCCCTTCCTTACGTGCATGGCCTTTTCGTGTAATTGTGTTCATTAATGTCATGGGTGAGATGACACGTACATGTGGGTCTAGAATTAACTTCTTTGGGCATCGGGATACTGTACTGAGGTCTTCACCATTTTCTTTCTTTCTTTTTTTGGTGCTTGTTTATTCTTGAGAGAGAGTACAAGCAGGGGAGGGGCAGAGAGAGAGGGAGACACAGAATCGAAAGCAGGCTCCAGGCTCCGAGCTGTCAGCACAGAGCCCGACGCGGGGCTCAAACTCGTGAACCGGGAGATCATGATCTGAGCCGAAAGTCAGACGCTTAACCAGCGGAGCCACCCAGGCACCCCTGAGATCGTCATCATTTTCCAACCTCGCTCAACAGTTACTTATCAATTCCGGGTTGTGCCCTGTTCTCTTTGCATCTCTGCATGGTGGCTTCCGGTTATTTAGCATCAAGCATCGTGCTGGCTCATTTACCTTCATTCATTCATTTGCATGTTCATCGAGCCTATTATTTTTGCTCCAGTGTTTTGCTGTTTTGTGTTTCTTTTGAAGATAAAAATCCTTGGGGTACCTGGGTGGCTCAGTCGGTTAAGAATCCGACTTGGACAGAGTTTGTGGGTTCGGGCCCCGTGTTGGGCTTTGCACTGACAGCATGGACCCTACTTGGGATTTGCTCTCTCTTAGTCTCTCCCATTCCCCCTTGCCCCTGCCCCACTTTCTTTCTCTCTCTCTCTCTCTCTCTCTCTCTCTCTTTCTCAAAATAAATAAACTTAAAAAAAAATCCTCAACATTCACAATCCAAACAAATACAAACGAAACATGGAGGGCAGTAAGATCACACCAAACGTTTTGTTCTTAGAAATAGTCATTAGGCTTAAAACTAGTTAGAGGGTTGGTGTTCCGTGCAGGCGAACGCAGGGTAAAAGGCTAATCTCACTGGTAATTCTTAGCAGTCTCTCGCACTCACCATTTAGTCATTTGATCTCCTTGGTGCTTATAGTTTTGTTCCCTTGGGGGACTTGCCGGGTCGGCGGGGAGAGAATGGTGTGTCTAAAGCACAGAATTGCTGGAAGTTTTAAGACTCGCCAGGCAGGCAGAATCATCCCCTAAAAACTTCTCATTGAATGTAAGAAATCACCGCGTGACACATACTCCCTGGAGTGTCACGTCAGACCCCCAACACGTTCCATCTCTCCTGTCCTTGGACGCGAAATCCACAGTCAGGTTGGACTCTGTAATCGGTTCCAAACGTATTACCTACGTGTGTGTGTGTATATATATATAAATGGTTGACCATGACAGACAATGGTTGGGAATTTGGGGAGGCTGGCCTTTTTTCCTGCTGAAAATGGACTATAGTGAACGTCCGTACTTTTCAAGCCGAGAATTCTAAAAGGGGTGGGGAGAATTGGGGGGCTTTGGAGTTTCCATTGGCAATGTGATGCCACTCATTTTCTTGAGACCCCTTTGAGTCCGCTTCCAGCCTGTGGTCAAGCCAACCCGGATGAAGTAGGTATTGATGACGGTAAGGAGTGTAAGATAAGAATCAGCAACTTTTCCTTTTGTCAGCAGTTTTCTCTGAAGTTTATCCTTTCCCTTGGATGTTCTCTCTGGGTAGAAAGTACTTCTTTTCTTCTCTAAAACGTTTTTTGAGCTATTTAAAGCCTGTGATAAGGGAAGTTTATTTGTACGCATTTCCGTTTAGTTTAGCTTGACTTTAAACTTATGTCTCGGGGTTTTTATTGACCTAATTTACTTTATGCTGTTTTGGGTTGATAACCATAAAACGGGGTTCTGTGTGTTGAGTGGAAGGGAAGCAGAGAGCAGGATGGAGCCATTATCTTGGGCTGTAGTCAAGAGTTGACTGCGATTTCTCGGGTCCCAGACTCCTACTGGCCGCACAGCTGGGAGGCAGGAAGGTAGCTGATGATATCAAATCTTCACTAGGTGGATCTGGTTTCAGCCAGTTGGGTTATTTCTTTCCCTCAGCCTCAAATGGACCCCCGCCCCCAAACTGTGGCTGTTTCGCTCCTTGTAAACCTTATTCTCTGCCATGTTAAAAAAGAAAGAAAGAAAGAAAGAATCTTCCCAAGTAGGTTGTGTTTCTATTCTTAGAAAGGCTGCCTCATTTTCCATTCTTCTGTGGCTTGGATCACCACACTTATTCATTGAAGTCAACCCAAGAACGGGCACTGCGTTTTCCTTTGTCCCTGATGTCCTACCAGGGGACTAGGGAGGACAGTCCAACCATGAGCAGCTTCGTAGCACAAGTGGAGAATTGAGGGGAGCTGAGACTCCTTCAGACGCTTGTTTTTTTCATGAGCCTTTGAATTTGAGAACCAGTTTGGTGTTTTCTTTGTCCTTAGCGGTATTTCCGTAGAACTAACCCTACGATATAGAGCCATTTGCTGAAGGAGATAATACAGAGACAGGACTTGGGTTCATTCCACTTAACCTTTGGGTATGGTCTTGCTGGTTTAAGAGCAGATTCACCTGCAAACTACATCTAGGTTTTTTTTCCATGTAAAGTAGGCAGGACAAATCTTTCGGTTTTACAGAGGAGGAGAGGCAACTCCAAGATGTTAGGCACTTTGCTGGAGACCACACAGTTTGACCTTGAACCTTGACTTTTCTTTCCACTCCACCAGGCACCGGGCTATTTGACAAGTGGGTGCATAGATTCGGGGCCCATTGAACATTGGCCTCTGGTCTCTGTCTGAGCTGAAGAGGAGGAGGGGGGGGTGGGAGATGTGGAGATGGTCAGGCTCCTCTTTTAGAATTTGAGAGCCCAAGAGCATCCTTTTATATATTTTAGGGAGACCCAGAGAGCAAGCAGGGGAGGGGCAGACACAGAATCGGAAGCAGGCTCCAGGCCCTGAGCTGTCAGCATGGAGCCAGATGCAGGGCTCTAACTCATGAGTCTTGAGATCATGACCTGAGCCAAAGTCTGACGCTTAACTGACTGAGCCACCCAGGCGCCTCCCCCAAGAACAGCCTTTTAAGCCAGCCCATCTGCAGGGAAGCGGAGCCCAAGGAAGGAGCCAGAACACAGTTTGGAGTGCATATCCTCTGTGCTGGAAGCCCCCTCCCCTTGCCCTGTGCGGCCTCTCCCCCAGCTTCCCCAGGAAAGGCTAGCGATTTTCCTCTGCTCCTCGTTGACTGGCGCTGCTGAGTGCTTCCGGGCTCTTGGGCGGAGGCCTGTTGACAAACATTGGCACCGAGTTTCTGAGGGCACAGAGCACGCACACGGTCCTGGGCCGAGATGGTGAGTGATTCCTGGAGCCTGTGAAGCCCACCAGGCTGGCCCTGCGCTGCTGGCTGCTGGAGGGCTTCCCGGCTTGAGGTCTTTGCAGACCCTGAAGCCAATGCCTACTGGAGATCACACCCCTGCACTGTCACCGCGGAGGGAGCCCCGCAGGGCAGGGCCAGAGCCGGTCACCTCCTCCTGGGGTCAGGTGTCCCCCCTCCTGCACGGCGGGTCCTCTGCGCCATCGGCTCCGCCCCACGGCAGGACTGGATTAACTTGCTTAAAAAGTCTGCTTCCCAGAAAACTTTTTCTTTCTAATGATCCAAAAAAAAATTTTTTTTTTCTTGGCATATGTTTCTGTTTGTTTCCGGGAAATGGGACAGGGATTCCTCTGGTTTCACAGGATTGGTCCCAGCACACAGTGAGGTTCCCCCCCACCCCAGAGAGCTCATCACAAAAGCCTATTAGCTTTTAATTGAAACCCTCTCTCCCTCTTTCTCCGCCCCCCGCCTACCACTCCCCCCCCCCAGCCCCTTCCAGGAACAGGAACTCAGGCCTTTGTGAAACAGCGTCTATAACAGAGGATTCTGCCAAAAAAGAAAGGCATCTTGAGTCGACCCAGAGGAGCGAGATGCTCTTTTGCGCCCCACCCCCTTATGGCATTCAGGGGCTTTTCATTTTCTGGGCAGTATTGAAATTCTTGGACAATGGAGGCCAAATCCTTGCCATGGGGGCTGGGGGCTGGGGGTGGAGAAAGGGGCGGGAGGGCTGGAGGAGGAGGAGGCCCGGGGGAGTCCAGCCCTTTTGTTATTTCTTTTCTTTTCTACCCATTACCTTAAAAAAAAATAAAGGAAAGGGGAAAAGGCCGAGTAAACTTTATAATGAATCATGACATCACTTCCGGCAGCCCTAGTGGTCCAGCCCTGGGGACCCAGGAGACCCTGAGAACAACAGACTATTTACAATTTCGTTTTAAATTATTTTTAAAGCCCTCCCAAAGGAGTTCTTTGATATGCAAACATCTCCCCTAAATGGAGATAATTATTTATGGAGATGTGGTTCTTTGAAAGGGTGGACTTTGAGGCTCCCCAGGAGAGGAAGAAGGTTCCAGATAAGGAGGGGCCCCTGAACTGATACCCATCTCTCTCCCACCCCTCCTCCGGGGGAGGGGGAAGAAAGTGGCTTTAAAGAAGAAACTTCCCAGAGTTAGGACCCACAGTTGGGAGTGGAGGCTTCTCTGGCATTGCCCATAGTCAGGGTTTCTAGAAGTTTCTGCGTGGTCCACGGGTGCCTGGGCTTTCTGTAGGAGAGGAAAGGGGAGGCTGGTAGGCTCTAGTGTGTGTGTGTTTGACCCAGGAGGTGCGCTATAACTTACAAGGTAGTGAGGTAGAAAGACATGGGGGAGGTTTGGGGGGGGGCGTGCCAGATAACTAGGGTTGGTAAGAGAGGCCTTGGAGAAGATGAGAACTTAGCCCACACTTGTTACCACACAAGATACAGTGACCAGGACGGGCCTCCTTTCCCTTCCCTCTGAAAGTGCTTTAACACTTTGGCCTGGGGTACCAAGTGCCCACAGAAACCCGGGGGGAACACCACCTCCCCACAACCTGCCGGGGACTTTCCCCTCCAGGACGTGGTTGGCGGCTTTGAAGCTTCCTGTCAAGTTGGCCTCCCTGCAATGGGGAGACTGAGGCACTCAGCTGATGCTGAGCCTGCCGGCTCTGTCTCCCTCACTTCCTCCCCTGGGGAGCACAGGGGCTTGGGTGGTCCCAACTCCGCAAGATGAGGGAATAGAGCAGTAGCATCCCTAGGGACCCAGGGTGTCCTTTCATAAAATAAGGCAATTTTTTTTTTTCCATATATTTGCAAGGCAGAAAGCTTGACATTTTCTTTTCCTTTTTTTCTTTTTTTAATGTTTACTTATTTTTTGAGAGAGAGACACACAGAGTGTGAGCAGGGGAGGGTCAGAAAGACAGGGAGACACAGAATCCAAAGCAGGCTCCCGGCTCTGAGCTGTCAGCATGGAGCCCCATGTGGGGCTCAACCCACGAACCGCGAGATCATGACCAGGGCTGAAGTCAGACGCTCAACCGACTGAGACACCCAGGCACCCCAGAAAGCTTGACATTGTTATCCCTTATCTTGTACGTGTAAGAATCTCAGTTTTATGTAGGACTTAGGGTTTTCTTTCATGCTGGGGGGTGGGGGGCCAGAGTGGACCGGGCCAGGCTGCTGGACTCCCTGCATCCCAGGAAAAGCCCGCTGCTCAGATGGACAGTGAGTGTAGACGGACTGGACCATCCGGAGAAGGGCATATGGTGGTGGCCTAGGTTTAGGGGTGTGAGGCCATGAGACCCCATAAATTCCCCAAGGAGGAAACCACAGCTCACAGAGAAGAAGCCAAAGGGGCATCTGGGGGGCTCAGTCAGTTGCGCGCCAAACTTCAGCTCAGGTCACAATCTCACAGTCTGTGGGTTCGAGCCCCGCGTCAGGCTCTGTGCTGACAGCTCAGAGCCTGGAGCCTGCTTCGGATTCTGTGTCTCCCTCTCTCTCTCTGTCCCTCCCCCACATGTGCGAAGTCTCTCTCTCTCTCTCTCTCTCTCTCTCTCTCTCTCTCTCTCTCTCAAAAACAAATATACATTAAAAAAAAAAAGAAAAGAAGCCAAACACCGATGAGATCTGTGTTGTTTGGGGTTCAAGTTGTGGCTTGAAATACATTTCAGTTTTTATTTTGAGACCAGTTTCAAGTTCATGGCGCAATTGAGGGGAAGGTGCCGAGATTTCCCTTGGACACCTCCGCCCCCCCCCCTCCGCCCAGAGTCGAACGTCCCCCACCCTCCGCATCACCCACCAGAGAGGGACATTTGTCATAACTGATGAACCTGCCTGGACACATCATAGTCTCCCAAGTTCCAGACTTGTCATAGTGTCCAAATTCTAGACAGGTCACAGTCTCCCAAATCCCAGTCTCTGCCAGGGCTCACTCTGGTGTGCACATCCCATGGGCTTGGGCAGACCGTTTCCACTGCCCTAAAAATCCCATGTGCCCCTCATGCTCTGTGCATCTCGCCTCCCCCCCTAATCTCTGCAGGACCCCACTGTCTTTGCGTTGAGGGCTGATACGTGTGGCTTTATCGGGTGGCATTCTACTTGACTTAACTTTTTTGTTGTTGTTTATCTTATTTATTTTCGATAGAGAAGCAGAGCACAAGCAGGGTGGGGGCAGAGAGAGCGAGGGAGACAGAATCCGAAACAGGCTGCAGGCTCCAGGCTCCAAGCTGTCAGCCCAGAGCCCAGTGCGGGGCTCAAACTCACCAACTACAAGATCATGGCCTGAGCTGAAGTCAGACGCTTAAATGACTGAGCCACCCAGGCGCCCTTACTTGCCTTACCTTTAGAAGGGGACATCCTTAGGTCCTAGACAGATTTGGGACTGTGCAGGCATTAGGAAGGAGGTAGTCTGTTTCATTTCATCCTATTCTTCTATTCTAGTCTAGTCTATTCTATTTATTCTATTTGATTTTCGGCGTGGGGGACATAACCTTTCTAGGGATCTCGATTCTTCTGGTTTGTGAAGATTGTTCTGTTTGTTTTCGCTTCTGTGTTCCAAATTCTCAGAGGCTGAGCTCTAAGTCACAGAACAGGTTCCTGGCTTGTGCCCTGGGTCGGTCACCAGAGCCTCCTGGGCCCTGCTGATTTTACAGAGCAGAAGCGGAGGCCCAACATGTCAGGGACACGGCCAGGGGGACATGCCTGTTAGGAGCAGAAACAGAACAGAGGCCTTCATGGAAACAAGGTGTTTTCTTTGTTTGTTTGTTTTTTAAATCAACAGTATACCTGTGATGTCAAAATATCTAAATCCTGATTGACAATTTTCCGATGCACAGAGCCAGACAGCAAGGGTGATTGGTTATTTTATGTAAGTTTAAAAAGAAATTTTTACTTTTATTTTAAAAAAAATTTTAATGGTTCTTTATTTTTGAGAGAGAGACAGAGACACAGAATGGGAAGCCGGCTCCAAGCTCTGAGCTGTCAGCACAGACCCACACGGGGCTCGAACCCACGAACTACAGATCATGACCTGAGCTGAAGTCGGACGCTTAACCCACTGAGTCACCCAGGCGCCCCTGAAAGAAATTTTTAAAAAGAAGGAAAAAAAAATCTCTGGGAGTTCAGAAAACGTGGGGATACTTCTGCAACCAAGCAAGGCCCTCATTCTCCCGACAGGGGGAGGAGACAGGGGCAGGCAGAATGTTCCGGCTCCTCCCAGATTTCTTCAGTCTGAGTGGGAGCCGGCCCTCCCTGACCCACTGGGACTCACGGCTTTGTCCCCGCCCCCTCTGGGCGTTCACTTCCCTCTGCTTTGCATAAATGTCTCCAGCGTCTGCTTGGCTGCGCTGAGGTTACACCCATTTGAATAATCTTCCTCTTGATTGTTGTGTAATTTGCCAGTTCAGACAGTGAGTTTTGCGGGAGCAGGGGCGTCACTCGAGGAGAGAGGAAGACGCGGGGCAGGAAAATTAGGGCCACATTTGCCTCCGAGAACATCACAGTTGTCGGGCTTTTTAGAACTCCTCTGGTTCATTCGAATTAACTACGCCTTTGGGCCTGAAGGTTTGTTTTTAATTGTCTGCATTTAGAGGAGCATATGGGAGCCATGTTAGACCTGGGGACGCTCTTTTGTGAACCCCGAGCCTCTGTCTCCCAAGCCCTATGGCAGGGAACCCCCATGGGAATAAGGTGACTCGGCAGGTAGCTGGCTCCTGTCTAGTGGCACAGGTTAGCGAGGCTGAGGGTTCTGGCTGTCTCCTGACCCACCCTGCCTCCCGGGGCAACAGACATCCTTTTCTTGGGGCACCTAGGGGGTTCAGTTAAGCGTCAGACTTCTGCTCAGGTCGTGAGCTTACGGTTCGTGGGTTTGAGCCCAGCATCGGGCTCTGTGCTGACAGCTCAGAACCTGGAGCCTGCTTCAGATTCTGGGTCTCCCTCTCTCTCTGCCCCTCCCCTGCTTGCACCCCGGCTCTCTCTTCCAAAATATAAATAAACTGTTAATAAAAACATTTAGAAGCCCCATCCTTTTCTTCTCCTTGCATTGCACCTGACTGCATTTTATTTGCTGCAATTGTTGCGTTCCCTGCCTTTTGTAACCCTTGGAGTGTGACCAGCACTTGCTCTGGGTCACGTGGTCTGCTTTCAGCTGAGGGAGGAGGGCCTGTAGACTTCACTCCAAGCCTGTGACTCAACTAGCAAGTCTTGGATTAACTGAACAACTTCCATTTGGTTCACAGTGTGGTTCTGTTGATTTTTTTAATGTGTATTTATTTTGAGATGGAGAGAGAGAGAGCATACATGAGCCGGAGAAGGGCAGAGACCGAGAGGGAGAATGAGAGAGAATCCCAAAGCAGGCTCCGAGCTGTCCTCGCAGAGCCTGATGTGGGGCTTGAACCCACGAACCGCAATATCCTCACCTGAACTGAAACCAGAGTCAGATGGTTAACTGACTGAGTCACCCTTGTGCCCCTTGTTAATTTTTTCCTTTTCTTTTTTTTTACTGCATGGCCTTGTAAACCCACCCAGCATCTCCACTTAGATTCGCATGAATATCAGCGGAGTAAATGACAAGCGTGTGGCACATCCAGACCCAGGGACACCACTGAACAGTGATTTCCGATCCTGGCCGAGCATTAACCCATCTAAACAATGGCCATGTGGGGGCCCTGGCATTGCGTTCAGAGCCCCGTGGGTGAGCCTCACGTCGCTTTCTTGTGAATTTCTGCAGACACACTGAAAGCCCTCCATCTCCATGCCCCTTCTACACCGGCCTGGGCCCAGCTCTTTAGGGTCACTGATAATCCCAGAAGATCATTGGGCTGGTCATTGCGGGGTCTTGACGGCAGTGACACGGCTGCCTTGACCTCTGAGGGCCCATGAAAGACGTGAGGTCCTTTCTGCTTTCTGTCCTGGGTGGTCTGTCGGGTGTGGATCCCTTAGGCTCGTGCTGAGGGTGGTTCTCGTGAGCATGAGTGTGTCCTCCTCAGACTGTGTCTACTGTCCGGCCCTGTCGACTTCACAGGTGCCCGATGGCGATCACGCTGGGTGTCGGGGCCTGGGCAGGGGAGACCCGTTCCCACAACTGCCGATATTCTGGGCTCCCCCTGCAGCGCAGCTAACTGCCGGAGACGGTGAGCCTAACAGCTCTATTGTTTTGAAATCGGACTCCTATTTGAACAATTATGATCACAGTCCTCTGATTCCAGCACTGAAATACCTATTATTAAGATCCTAATCTAGGAGAGGGGGGAGGAAGAAAGGCAGGGATCTATTTAAAAGAGGGGACAGGTGTGTGTCTGTGTGTGCTTATCATCAGATTAAGAAGAAACAGAAGGTTGGGAAGGGGAAGGGGCCTGGGAGGGGGTAACCTGGTCCCCACTGCCCACCTGCAGGCTGGTGAGCTGCGTCCGTACTAGCCGCCCTCTCCACTTGGGCTTGTTTCTTCACTGGAAATCTGGGGATCCTGGGACCCACCTCAAAGGCGCGTTGTGGGGATTCCATCAGATAATGCAGGTGAAAGTCTCAACGCAGGCTCGCAAGCACTGTGTAATTATTAGCTGTGATGATCAGTTTGAGAAACTGGCTTTCATAATGAGCCGCTCAATTAAGCTGCACCCTCGCTGCTGGCCCGAGGCCGGCTTGTCTGCGGGGGGCCGCCGGGAGGGGCACTCGGGGCCCATGCACGGGGCCGCCCTTGGCCGTGTCCTCCTCCCTTCGTTTCCGGTTCCGGGAACCACTTGTGCCCAGAGAGGTTTTGAGTGCTGGGACGGGAGACCCAGCTGGGGAAGGGAGCGGAGGGAGAGGACCCAGGAAGAGAATGGAAAAAGCCTTTGTTCCCGGACCCGGGGAAGGGGGTGGGGTGAAGCCCCCTCCCCGCCCCCCCCCCAAGCCCGTGGAAGGGGTTTAGGAGGCAAGTGCGGAAATGAAGGAGAACCCACTTGTGCACTTCAGCCGTCAGCCAGAGGGAGAGCAGCCCTAGGCACCGTGGGCGGAGGCAAGAGTCCCCTGGCTGCCATTTGCAGGATCAAAGAGAGTCCTGGGGGCGCCTTGCATGCTCTTTGCCATATGTGTGCAGACTCCCGGCTGGTCTGGGGAGAGAGGGGTCCCTTGGAGCTGGTAGCAGCCAGAATGGCCTCGGTGACCCGTGGGCCATCCAGCTCCGGAAATCTGTCCGCAGTTCAAGGGATCTTTCTTTGTGGCCAGAGGCTTTGCCTTTGAACTTGAGGGTAGCGAAGCTTGCCCAGTTTCTTTTTTACTAGCTCTGTCCTGTGGTGTCTTTCTCCCAGCGGCCTGGTGAGCCATTTCGGTTACTGCCGGGCCCTGTCTTTAAGGACACTGAGGGGGGTGCCTGGGGGGCTCAGTCCATTAAGCATCTAACTTCAGCTCTGAGCATGATCTCACGGTTTGTGAGTTCAAGCCCCACATCGGGCTCTGTGCTGACAGCTCATGGCCTGGGGCCTGCTTCCAACTCTGGGTCTCCCTCTCTCTCTGCCCCTCCCCTGCTTGCACTCTGTTTCACTCTCTCTCTCTTTCAAATAAATCAACACTGAGGGGCCTGGGGGGCTCAGTCGGTTAAGGGTCCAACTTTGATTTCAGTTCAGGTCATGATCTCATGGTTCGTGAGTTCAAGCCCCACATCAGCCTCTGTGCTGACAGCACAAAGCCTGCTTTGGATCCTCGGTCCCCCCCTCTCTGCCCCTCCCCTTCTCAAAAATAAACTGTAAAAAATTTTGTTTTTTAAATAAAAATTAATACAAAAAGGACATTGAGGAAATGCAGGCAGCATAGGTTCAGAGGTGGTTCCGACCTGCCTTAAAGAGCTGCGCCTTCTGCAATGCTTCTTTGTGGGGAGGACCAAGTAGGTGACGGTCCCCTGTGCGCGGATCTTGGCTTCCTTACGCCTGTACCCACGTGCTGTGAAACAGAAGGTAACCGATAACTTTTTCCGACACCAACTAGTTCCCATTCTCAGCACAGACGTTAGCATCAGAGCCTCTCAAACCCCTAGGGATGATGTAAGCATCATCTTTTTTTTCTTCATGGTTCAGATGAGAAAACGGGGACACAGACAGGCTGAGGCCACCTATCTGGGGTCACACACAGTCCGTGGATGCCGAGAGTCCAACCCAGCCTCCTGATTTGGGAGCCCGTTCGTGCTGGGTCGGACAGACTCTGAGGACAGACCCCCGCCCCCCCGCTGTTACCCTAAAATGGCCCCAAAGAGCTGTGGCCATTGGCTTTCTTTCCGTGATGATGGCATCACTTGTATTCTCAGTGGTAAACTCGTAATGAATGTCCAGTTGCCGGTGGCTTAATACAGGGAAAGAACCTTGGACGTGATCAGATTCCATCTGCTTTTTTATTAATATTTATTTTTTAGAGAGAGAGTGAGCATGAGCAGGGGAGGGGCAGAGAGAGGAGGACAGAGGATCGGAAGCAGGCTCTGTATTGACAGCAAGGAGCCCGATGTGGGGCTCAAACTCACGAACCTCAAAATCGTGACCTGAGCCTATCTCAGGTCAGTTGGACGCTCAACTGACTGAGCCACCCAGGCACCCCTAGACACCACCTGCTTTCGGGTGGAATGCAGACTCGGTTGAGAGGAGGACTCTTCCCGAATCTTCCAGCACATTAGCCCCATGACACCACCACCGTCATCTTAAGCGCTTAATGGGCAAAGTGGGTCAATCCAGACTTAGCGCGAGCCAGGGATGCTTCCAGCGCTGTGAAGCCCTCTTCCTCAGGGAAGACCTCCTTCCCCCGAACTTGCTTTGGAAGGAGGAGCTCTCTCCGCATATGGCCCCTGCTGGCTCATGCGATAGAACTTTCTATCATCATGTCCGTAAATGTGCTCAGAAAAAGGAGCTGTGGTCTCTCAGTAGATTAGGGGTGGCTGGAAGCTGGAGGTTCAGGAAGTCCTACTGAGACGTAAATATCTGGTCAGAAAAGATGTGGAAATTGTCTTTTTTTAAAATTCCCGGGCCCCCGTGGAAATCAGGCAGAAACCTGTATCCCAGAGCTAATGGAAGATTGCGCGTCTGTGACCAAAACTCGGTCTCCAGTTCGTTAACACATCTCGTTTCCTTTTGATGTGCACACATGGGCTCTATTGTGTCCACCATGTGCTGTAACTGTGGACTGAACCCGGTAATACTGGAAATAATCATCTCGTAGGAGCAGTCGCTGGCATGTATTAATTACACATTCAAGTGTGTTCAGAGCATGTTATGATCATCAATGGTCTTCCTCCTCCGTGAACATCCACAAAGTCGGTATGCTCCCCTTCGTGTTTACGGATGAGGAACAGAAGCCCAGAGAAGTTACGGAAGTTACTCAAGGTGACACAGCTTACACCAGAAAGCTGGGATTTGAGCCCAGGCGGTCTAATTGTTAATGCTAAACTCTCTGCCCCTGCAAACCTCCTATGGACAACTGAATGAAGTTAGGTGGACATTACACCCATTTCACAGGGTGGAATGCTCCAGTCCAGGGAGCGTTTAAGTCACAACCTTCTGTCATCAGTGTTAACTTTCAATGCTAACTGCCACTACAAAGCAGCTTTTTTTTTTTTTCCTTTTTAATGTTTATTTTTGAGAGAGACAGAGACAGAGAGTGAGCTGGGGAGGGGCAGAAAGAGAAGGAGACACAGAATTTGAAGCAGCCTCCAGGCTCCAAGCAGTCAGCACAGAACCCGACACTGTGAGATCATGACCTGAGCTGAATTCGGAGGCTTAACCCACTGAGCCACCCAGGCATCCCTTTGTAAAAATGTTTTTAATGTTTCTTTTTGAGAGAGAGAAAGAGAGACAGAGTGTGAGCAGGGGAGGAGCAGAAAGAAGAGGGAGACACAGAATCCGAACCAGGCTCCAGGCTCTGAGCTGTCAGCACAGAGCCCAAGGCGGGGCTTAAACCCATGAACTGTGAGATCATGACCTGAGCCGAAGCCGGATGCTCAACCGACTGAGTTACCCCGGCGCCCCTGAAACAGCTTTTCGGCACCCATATCATGGCCTGAATCTCTTATAGGTTGTTAAGAGTTTTGTCTGCATACTTTTGTTTAAATTAATGCTATGATAGAGATCAGATCGTACAAGCCCTTTTTTTCCCCTTTTAATGGAATCTAAAGTATTTTTAAGAAGCTTTTAGAGCTGGGTCTTGGGAATTTCCTCTTAGTAAGTTTGCATCTGTTTACACCTCCTTCTGATTTCACCTGGGTTTTAGGCTGCTGCATGCTTTTTTACCGTAAGGGCATTTTGTCCCTGGTCGCTGTGTTGAAGCCGATACGGCCTGGATGGGTCAGGGGGACATGGGCACGTGGGTCAGGACCCTCCGGGTTCCCGCCGCACCCGTGCGCAGGCTTGGTGGGCACACAGAGACAGGCTAGTGAGGACTCCCGGATGGTGCGGTCTCTGGGCGCTCCAGGAGCTGTTATTAGGAAGGGCGTGTGTGGTGACAGCTGATGTTAGGGCCACTCTGAGAGTGGATTCCTGCACAGTGGCTCCGCGACAGGATCTGGAGAAACTCCTGTCCCACTCTTTTTGTCTTAGAGGAAGGTGCTTTCATATTTCACACAGATAGTATCTGGCCTCCAAACTCGAGATGGGGATGTTAACATACCTTTCGGGTAGGAAGCTCTGCACTTTTTCATGTTTCTGCAACCGTACCTGGTAATAGAGGGAAGCTGGGATTCAAAGTGTCACCACGGATGGGGGGCCTGGGTGACTTAGTCGGTTAAGCATCTGACTCAGATCATGATCTTGCAGTTCTGTGAGTTCAAGCCCCATGTTGGGCTCTGTGCTGACAGCTCACAGCCTGGAGCCTGTTCCGATTCTGTGTCTGCCTCTCTCTCTGCCCCTCCCCTGTTTGCGCTCTGTCTCTCCCACTCAAAAAATTAAACAAATATTAAAAAAAAAAAGTGTCGCCGCGGAGATGCGTGGCCAAACAGGTGTCCCCTTCTGAGTCTGACTCTGCTCTGCTTGCTTTTCCCCAGGGACCTGATGCCGCGGACCCTGGACGGGCAGATCACCATGGAGAAGACGCCCAGCTACTTTGTGACGCGCGAGGCGCCCGCGCGCATCTCGGCCATGTCCAAGGACACCAAGCTGATCGTGGTGGTGCGGGACCCGGTGACCCGGGCCATCTCGGACTACACGCAGACGCTGTCCAAGCGGCCCGACATCCCCACCTTCGAGAGCCTGACGTTCAAAAACCGCACGGCGGGCCTCATCGACACGTCGTGGAGCGCCATCCAGATCGGCATCTACGCCAAGCACCTGGAGCACTGGCTGCGCCACTTCCCCATCAGCCAGATGCTCTTCGTGAGCGGCGAGCGGCTCATCAGCGACCCGGCAGGCGAGCTGGGCCGCGTGCAGGACTTCCTGGGCCTCAAGAGGATCATCACCGACAAGCACTTCTACTTCAACAAGACCAAGGGCTTCCCCTGCCTCAAGAAGGCCGAGGGCAGCGGCAAGCCCCACTGCCTGGGCAAGACCAAGGGCAGGCCCCACCCGGAGATCGACCGCGACGTGGTGCGCCGGCTGCGCGACTTCTATCGGCCGTTCAACTTGAAGTTCTACCAGATGACCGGCCAGGACTTCGGCTGGGACTGAGCGCACCCCCCCCACCCCCCCAGCCCGGGGGCCGTGTGACTTTACCCCTTGGCTTCTGTTACCGAGAGAGATTATATGTATGTAAAATGTACAGAAATCTATTTTATAATAATTTATTTTTAATTCATATGCGATTAATTCACTAAGCTGCCTAGCCACACGCTCTTTAGAGAGTTTAGCTTCTGTAATCCGTTCACATTCCAAAGTGTTTCATCTTTTCTTTGCCTCAACAGTTGATGGTGCTTCCGTGTTATCCCCCTCCCCCCCACCATTCTATTTAAAAAGAAGAAAAGCACAACTTGAGATTTTTGTTGTTACGGGTACGCAGCCTTCGATCGCTGTCTGAATTCACTCGCCATCTCCTCGTGTCTTGGGGTCTCCTGGTCCGGCTCCCGTCTCTCTCCCTGCCTGCTCGTCTCACAGGAACGTGAGACCCCCCAGCCCCCCCAGAGGGTCCGGTCTCCTGTTAGCAGCTCCCTCGCCCCCGTGTTGACATTTCCAAGGACGCAGACGCCTTAACCACAGCGCTGAGGCTGTTCCCCAGGTCTGTTCAGCTCAGGGGGGAGACCCGCCTCCTTTCTGGGAATCCTGAGTGCCGGGGTTCGTGGACTTGGGCGTATGATTTTGAAAGACGTCCCTGTGTCCTCTTCTGCCCAGGTCCCTGGTTCATTAAGCAGCTTAAAGCGGATGCAGATGGTAGCCCCTCCTCCCCAGGCCCCGTGCACATGCGCGCGAGCGTGTGTGTGTGTGTGTGTGTGTGTGTGTGTGTGTGTGTGTGTGAGTGAGTGTGTGTGTGAGAGAGAGAGAGAGAGAGAGATGCTTGGGTGCCATTTTGGAAATAAAGACAACCTCCGATTTGCACGTGTGTACCGTGCTCCGTTCTCCAGGCCAGACGATTCTGCTCTGACACACCAAAGAAACCCCCTAGCCTAGCAGGGTCACCGGCACAAATGGCACGGATGCCGGGTGTCAAGACCCAAAGGGGTCAAGTGCATTCCACCCGAGAGCCCGCTGAGGTGCTGCTAGGTGCAGAGCCTGCCCTTGTTGGGCACGTCCCTGTAGACTGAGGACCTCTCCGGGGAGGAAGACAAACCCCCACCGGAAGGACAGGCAGCCAGCAAAAGAAGTGAGTCCCCAGCCCCCTTGCTTGATGTCTGGAACTTTCCCCCTCCTTGGAATCCCTAGCTCATCCCAGATTGGCAACACAGCCCGTAGCCACGGCCAGACCATGAGATCGAAGAGGGTCTCTTGTAGTCAGGCTGGGAATGCAGGCTGCATGTTCCCCAGAGGCACTTACCCTTGATCGATGTGAAGACGTTCCCTTGTTTGAGCTAGGTGCTCGCCGAAGGTCACCAGTGTCCTTGCCGTCGATGGCAGAATGCACCCCAGTACTTCTGTGCTGAATGAGCAGTTGGGGGTTATTTTTGAGGACTCCGCCTGTGGCAGCTGGGTGACCATGAGCAATCACGTAATGACTCACGCCCTTTATCCTCTTTCCCAAACCAGAATTGCTTCTGCCGTCAAAGGATTTTCATCTGAGTTCTGTTTCCACCGCGCATGCGTGGGAAGATAACGCAGATTGTCAGGTTGCGGCGTGATATTTACAACGATATTTACAAAGACACTTTGGTGTGTCGTTGCGGGGTGACTTGCCCAGCAGAGTAAGGAAACTTGTATGGAAAGAGAGAGACAGATCATTCCTCCTTAGAAACCGATCAAGATGTCACAGGCCATTAGGTGACATCTCGTTGATAATCTGGTTTGCGTGTGCCCACAAGTTTCAGCCCGAAGGCGGCTAGCTCGCTCTTAGCAGCTAAGAGATCATTGTGTGAGTTCTGTGTAGGAGGATGGGCAGGGGGCTCCGTGCAATCCTCAGAGGTTCTGTTCCTCTCAAAGCTCTGTTCCTGCCTCTTTCAAGAAGCATAGTACCTGCGTTTAGGGGAACGCCCCAACCCTGGCGTGGTTCTCCCTTCTTGCTACTTGGGGATCAAGATGTGTGCAGAAGGGTGCTAACTGATCGTGTGCTTTTCCAGTCCAAAAGCTCATTGGAAATAAAACCAGCCAATGCTTCTTTTCAGCTCCAACAGAGCATCGTTTAAAGTAAAAACCAGTATCTACGACCTCCGCCCCACTCTACCCTGCCCACTCCCAACCTGGCTCATGGTGTAGAATCGCAGAAAGGTTCCGAGAAGGGCTTGCCACAAAGCAGTAGGAAAACACACATGCGTTCTTCCTTCCTATTTCAGGTCCCCGCCATCTCTCCAAGCTGGACAATTTTGATGAAGTTGTTTATTTCCTGCCTTAAAACTGAAACAGGAACTTTTCAGATAGAAGGGAGGGAGGGTCATTGAGTCGTGAGCCCTGGATCAAGTCAAGCAAGATTCTATTCTGGGTCAGATCCTTGAATCCAGACAGATGTCGGTAATTAGCAGTGAAGGACTGGGGCACGTTTTTCTAGAGAAGACAAATAAATCAGACTTCCTGCACATCTCCTCATAGAGGTCTGCTAGCTCCTAGTTCCTGACGGACCCAGACGCGCATCTGGCCCCAGGTTACACCCCGTCATATGACAGTTATACAGAGCCTGAGCCCACATGCCTTCCCCCTGCAGAAGTTAAACAACACATACAATTCAGCCTTGAGTTTCTTCCTGTTCTAGCAATCTCCAAGGCCACCAACTTCAAGTTTTTTAGCTGTTAGAAGACAAACACCCTGTCATGTTTTGGTCCTTTGTCTCAGCACGGTTTGGGGTTTCTTCCAGTTTATGGGAAAAGTTCTGCTATTCAGTGGGGGGTACTTGACCCCTCGCGGTTTTGTTTTCTTATGAAAAGCAAAAAGATTACGAGAAATAAAATTGGAGGTTTTTACGGTCCCAGACCCCTGTGCTTGCTCGGAGGTGTGTATTGTAGTCTGGTAACTTGGGAGGTGGGTAGATATATTGGCTGCATAATAAATACTTACTTGGATGATGGAGGAAGAGAAATTATCTTTTTCTTAGGATTCTCTTTGGAACTTATGTTGAGTAACAGGTACACTTTAGACCTTTGGAGGAACAGTTTCAAATCCCGCTGGGATAGTTACGTAAAAAAGGAAAATGGAAGGTTTCCAATACACTAGAAATACTTAAGCGTGTGTCTCAAACACAGACACAGACATCGTGTCCTTTTTCTTTTTCGGTTTCTCTCAACAAGGATGGTCTGTTAAACTTAAAGGTGTGGTTAGATTTTTTTTTCACTTTTGTAACATTAATTTATGATGGAGTTCATTCAGCCCAGTAATCAGAAATGCTGTGCACATTTGGGCGGTGTGTCTTCTATAACCTGGATGTTAGAATAGCCAATATGTACAAGAAAAAAAAAAAGACTAAATCAAGTATTTTGTCCTATGTATAACACAGATTAATTTTACACAGAGAAAGAGGTTTCTAGGAAAATGAAAATCTGGTAATTCATACTATTTCTTTGTATGAACAAATAAAATATATTTTACCAACTTGCAGGTGCTTTTCTGTCTTCTGGCGTGTTGCGGATGGACACGGCAGTGCTGTTTGGTTCAATAATTAATCACAAGTGTGTGGTCACGTGTGCATGCACACGCATGCGCACACACATACACAGGCATTCTGAAGGCAGGCTAATCTTGCAGACTTCAAAATCCAACTAATCTGCAAATATTTGATACGGGCTTTTTGTGAATGACTCTCAAATTTACCAGATCAGTGGGGAGGCCCCAGCCCCCTAGAGGAGCATAGGGGCCCTCCAGGAACCCCAAGGCCACCGTGTAAAGCCAGCTTTGACTGCCTCAGGCTCCAGCAAGTGTGGGTACGTGGAAGTCACCATGTGTGGGGCCCTGTGTCACATGACAGGTACAATGAAGCAAGAGCCTTGATGGCTGGGTCATTTGGATAACGGTAGCCTCCACTTTGCACAGATGGAGTATTCTCCTGGTAGTTCTGTACCTTTGGCCCATAGCAGGAGGCTTTCTGTTTCTTTTGATGTAACACTCCCTCTACACCATGATTATTTGCTATTTTTTTGTGTTTTAATTTTTTTAAGTTTATTTGTTTTGAGAGACAGACGGCATGAGTAGGGGAGGGGTGAGGGGGGGAGAGGTTCCCAAGCAGGTTCCATGCACTGTCAGCACAGAGCCGGACACGGGGCTCGAACCCACAAAACTGCGAGATCATGACCTGAGCTGAAACCAAGAGTCCGATGCTTAACCAACTGAGCCCCCCAGGCACCCTGATGATTCACCATTTTAAACAGTTGGTTCATTCTTGTGTTTTATTTAACTTTATTTTCAATTTCCAATGGACATTTACCCTTCTGGTTGAGGTAGCTGACCTTAAAGTGATAAGACTCAAACCTGAGGGTTCTACCTTCTTTATTTTTTCAAAACCACTCTATTGAGGTATGATTGGCCTACAAAAAAGTTATATATTTAATGTGTGCAACCCAGTGAGTTTCATGGTAAGTATTCACCCATGAGCCCATCACAACTATCCATGCCATAAATCTATCCATCCCTTTGCAAAAGTTTCCTTTGCCCATTTTTTTGTGTGTGTGTGATAAGAACCTTTCACGTAAGGTCTACCCTCTCCACCAATGTTTAAATATTCCGTATAGCGTTGTTAACTCTAGGCACGATGGTGGACAGTCATTCCCAGGACATCAGTCATTTTGGAAAACTGAAACTTTCATTTTACTTCATTTAAAAAGGGAATATGGGGGTGCCTGGGTGGCTTAGTCGGTTAGGCGTCCAGCTCCGGCTCAGGTCATGATCTCACGGTTCGTGGGTTCAAGCCCCGCGTCGGGCTCTGTGCTGACAGCTCAGAGCCTGGAGCCTGCTTTGGATTCTGTGTCTCCCTCTCTTTCTGGCCTCCCCTGCTGGCACTGTCTTTCTATGCCTCTCAAAAACAAAAAAACAAGCCAAAAAAAGGGAATACGTTGCAGACTTGGGTGAAAAGTCATTATCTCTTGTCAGAAAGAGGAGATACTCAAAGTAAATATAATGAGAACAAGTCAATGCGAGTAATTTCTGGCCAGATCTAACAAGCGTGGTTTGCCATGGGCTCTCCCACCCTTCCGCCCATGGTCCGTCCTGGTGAAGACAAGCACTTGACAGGTTTGCATCTTGCTCTGTAGGTGGAGAATTCAAGAGCTTAGGAGTTACCCGGTGCGTCTGGTGTTGACTCCATGAATCCCAGAAACAGGAGCACCCCCTAAATAATCTCTGGGTTTTCTCACATTAAAAAAATTTTTTAATGTATGTTTTTGAGAGAGAGAGAGAGACCTAGAATCCCAAGCAGGCTCCAGGCTCTGGGCTGTCTGATGCAGGGCTCGAACTCACAAACTGTGACATCATGACCTGAAGTCTGACGCTTAACCAGCCGAGCGACCCAGGGCCCCCTCACATTTTGGAAAACGCTGTGGTTCATGCAGAGAAAACACCTTGCTTCGAGGCACAGAGTTGGAGGTCACCCCACCAAAGTGAAGGACGCTAGGCAGGTCAAGTAGGAAACAAATCTTCATTAATGTTTGGTTTTCGGTGGCCAGTGTAATGTCAAGACTGGTCCCTTCAAACCTAGAAATAGGCCACGAGGTGAAATATGTGTGGGCCTTGATCTGACGTTGCAACCATCCCATCAGTTTTCCGCTTTTTCTGCAGAAGGAGAAGAACCTAGGGGCGCCTGGGTGGCTCCGTTGGTGAAATGTCCAACTTTGACTCCGATCAGAATCTCACAGTTCATGAGTCTGAGCCCCACATTGGGCTTCTGCTGTCAGTGCAAAGCCTGCTTCGGATCCTCTGTCCCCTTCTCTCACCCCCTCTTCCGCTCACATTATCCCCCAAATAAACAAGTATTTTACAAAACAGAGATGGTCCTAAAATCTACCCACTTACCTGATGACAGTTTAACAGTTTTTAAATTTATTTTTGAAATTTTTTAATGTTTTATTTATTTTTGATACAGAGAGACAGAGCATGACGGGAGAGGGGCAGAGAGAGAAGGAGACACAGAACCGGAAGCAGCTCCAGGCTCTGAGCTAGCTGTCAGCACAGAGCCTGACGCGGGGCTCGAACCCACGAATGTGATATCTGACCTGAGCTGAAGTCAGAGGCGTAACCGACTGAGCCACCCAGGCGCCCCTTAAATTTATTTTTGAAAGAGCAACAGAGTGCAAGCAGGGGAAGGGCAGAGAGAGGGAGGGTCAGAATCTGAAGCAGGCTCCAGGCTCTGAGCTGTGAGCACAGCACATGACATGGGGCTCAAACCCACGGACTGTGAGACCATGACCTGAGCCTATGTCGGATGCTTAACCGACTGAGGCCCCCAGGTGCCCCTACTTGATGACAGTTTAAAGCAGTAGTTCTCAAGTTTGGGCAAATACTGCAGTGACCTAGAAAGATTTTTTTCATTAAAACAATTTTTTTAAAGGGGTGACTGGGTGGCTCAGCTGGTTGAGTGTCTGACTTCAGCTCAGGTCATGATCTCAGGCTTGTGAATTCAAGCCCCGCGTCAGGCTCTGTGCTGACAGCTCAGAGCCTGGAACTTGCTTCAGATTCTGTATCTCCGTCTCTCTCTGACCCTCCCCTGCTTGTGCTCTCTCTCTCTGTCTCTCAAAAATAAATAAAAAATATTAAAAAAAAATTTAAAAAAAGAAAGTTTTTTTTTTTTAATGCTGAAGCCCTAACACACCTCAGGCCAATTACATTAGAATGTGTAGGAGGTGAGGCCCCAACCCCGGTATATTTAAAAAGTTCCCCAAGCATGGACCTTGAAGGCATTATGTTTCCTGAACTAAGACTGACAAACACAAATACCGCATGACCTCCCTTACATGTGGAGTCTAAGAAAGAAAAACTCAGGGACACAGAAGCAGTGGTCACCGGAGGTTAGGGGGCGGGGGGACGTGGGAGAAATGGGGAGATACTGATCAAAGGGAACTTCCGGTTACAAGATTCACAAGTTTAGGGATCTAATGGACAACATGATGATTATAACATAATACCGTATCATACACTTGAATGTTGCTAAGAGAGTAGATGTTATAAGTTTATTTAGAAAGAGAGAGAGAGAGAGAGACCCAGAGCATGAGCTCTCTCTCTCTCTCTCTCTCAAAAATAAAATAAATGTAAAAAATTAACAAAAAAGACAGATGACAGAAGACTCCAACACTCTGTTGGAAGCAGTAAACAACAGAAAGGCTCTGGAACTTTTGAGAAGGGGCGGCATGTGAGGGGCAGAGTGCTCAGAGACGTTTCTTGTGGACGTGAGAGTCCGTAGGGAGCAAGAAGGGGCTGGAGGCCAAGATCAGCTCATTCACTCAAGGCATATTTACAGAGTGCTCACTGCTGCTGGGGACACAACCTTAAACGCCACATGCTTCCTGCCTCAAGGAATTCACATCCGGAAGTGGGGGGTATTTGAAGGATGTGTGTAGATAACAGCAGAATGCAATGTGACAAGGGCCATGGCGAAGTGCGGGGAGACATCAGGACAGGAGATCCTAACCTGATCTGGGGCAGAGCAGGGGGAGGGTCCTACCTACAGGTCTGGCAGGAGGTAGCCAGGTGACGGATGGAAGGTGATAAGGAGGCAGAGACATGAATTAATACAGCCAAGTTGGGAACTGCAAGCCGTTGGCAGGGATGGAGCCTGGAGTATGTGGTGGGAGGGGAGAGGAAGTTCTGGAGGCTGAAGCAGAAGATTGTACTGCAGCAAATTAACAGCAGTCGAGCCACTATTGAGCTCCAGTCTCCTTTATCCGGTTACCGACCTGCTACCTCTATCTGGATGTGTCTGTAAGCATCGCAAATAAAAGCATGTCACAAATGGAACTCTTGGTTCTGTTCCTACATCTCCACCCCGATCCTGCTGGTTCCGGGGCCGCTCAAGCCAGAAAACTTGAAGTCATCCTTGGCACCTCTTTACACTCTTCAAGTCTAACCCTTGGCTAAGTTCTACCGTGGCAACTGTCACAAAGCCTCCCAAGGTGCTTCACTTCTTCCCGTCTCCTCTGACACTACCCCCTGGCACCAGCCACCATCCTGTCTCACTGCGGTGGCCTTGCACTTGGCCTCCCCCATGCCTCCGCTGGCTCCTTCCAATGTATTCTGCTCACAACAGTTTGGGGAATGGTTTAAAAACTCAAATTGGACTGTGTATTTCTCCTGCTTAAAAAAAAATCCTTAAATTATTAGCCTCCTATTACATCGTCAATAATCCTCAACTCCTTCATTTGCCTTGGAAGTCCTACGCAGCCTCATTTTAGACCAGTTCCTCCTTGTTCTCCGTGCTCCAGCCACTAGAATCTTCTTTTCGCTCTCAAGGAAGCCAAGTTCTCTTTGTGGCTGCCTTGCTCCCAATTCTTGGCCTGGCTAACTTAACACTCATTTTTCAGATGTCAGCACCATCCCCATCTGCAGGAACCTGCCCCTTCGTGAGGTCTTCTCTAACTGAGGTTACCCCAGAGAACCACACATGCTGGCATTCACATCCTTGGGTAGCCTTTTCCCACACTCACTGGGCGCTGTGTCTCCGAGGGCTTTAACCATCAGGAGACAACAAAAACAGGGATGTCCCCACGGCATTTCATTGGTCTGGCCACCTCTGCTTCCCCTCTCTTAGAACACTCACTCTTTGGGGAGCCTGGGTGGCTCAGTCGGTTGAGCATCCAACTTGGGTTCAACTCATGATCTCGAGGTTCATGGGTTTGAGCCCTGTGGTGCATTCTCTGCTCTCCAAGCAAAGCCTGCTTTGGATCCTCTGTCTTCTCTCTCTGTCTCTCCCCTGCTCATGCTCTCTCTCTCAGAAATAAACATTAGAGAGAGAGAGAGAGAACACTCGTTCTGGGGATGCTCCCTCATGGAACCCAGCCAATATGCTATCAGTAGCTGAAAACACATGGACATCATGTGTGTATATTTTGGTTAACTGTCCCAGCTGAGCTCCCAGAAGACAGACAGCCAGACTCTACCTCTAGCCATATTAGCCAGCCACCTCGGGGGTTCCAGCTACTTGAGCCCCTCTGTCGACTGCAGCTATGGTCGACCTCATGTGGATCAGAGGAACCACTCAGCTGAGCCCAGTCAACCAACGAAATCGAGCGAGATCATAACTGCTTTTGGTCTTATGCACTAAGTTTGGGGGTGCTTTGGGTAATGGGGAATTGGGACAATCCCCAATCGAAATGAACTTATGCTCTTATTGTAGCTCAGAGAATCCAATCCCTTTCCTTGACAACACTTGCTGCAATGTACTGATCTGGATGTATTTCATGGACGTGAGACACAAAAGAAACTTCCATGCTGTTCCGCCATCTTGGCTCCTCCCTCTGCACTTGCTGCGATGTATAGCAATGCACATATTTGTGTTCCTCTGTTGTCTTTCCCCAGCCCTAGACCACCATTTCCAAGGCAGTGGAGACTAAGGCTTCTTGTTCACCTTAGTAAAGGGTCTTCAAGGTACCTAAGAGCTGTTTAAGTGTCTGTTGGGTGAAGGAAGGAAGCACTGGGATTATATCCTGAGGGCGAAACAATAAGAAGTTTAATCAGGTGAGTGATGACATAGTTTTACGTGGAGGAAAAGTGGTATCTTTAAAGCTAGATTTTCATGAGGATGGAATACTTCTTAGAGAGCTTTCCTACAGTTTAAGAAACAGTAAAGACTTTGGGTTTTAAAAAGAGAAGGCTTTGGCCTTTAGTGTGGGTAAGAGGCAATGAGACAAGAGAGGCTAAAAGTTACTGAAAAGTAATGTCAAATAATAATAAATAAATAATCATTGTTTATTTTTTGTAGGATTTTATCCTGAGAGTATGTCCATTTAATTCTTCTTTCTTCTTAACAATCCATGCATAGAAACACATGTCTGTTGGTAGCTTCCTCAGTAGCTACAGTAGAATGTTCTCATCTTATGTGTTTTGGAAGGCTTCTTGAGATCCTAGGGATCTAAGGGGGTGTTACAGGGGGTTGTCCAGCGGTGAGCGTTTGGAATTGGCAGTTGATGACCTGGGTCAGTGCCGTACATCATGAAATTAACTCTCATGAGAATGTGGTCATTCTGAGAGATCTAGTTATAATCTGCTATGCTCTTTCAATGGAATGGATGATCTGTTCTGTGTATATATATGTTTATATTTATATAATAGCTGTTATGTATATAGATCATGAGTAATGTGTTCTGTTCAGCCTACACGGCCATTTTGATTTTGATGATTCTGAAGGTGAATGCCCTTCTGGGTCTTTATCTCCTATCCAAATGACCATTTGTTTATGTCTTATTGGGGGTCTATCTGATCATTGGCTCCTCGGGGAGACAGAAGAGGAATTCTAAGGCTTATGAAGACGAAGACGACGTATACTCTTAGCACACCAAGCCCCTCGTGCTTCAGTTTCCCCAACTTGAGTTTCTCACATCTTCTACCTAGAGCCTCACCCATTCTACTCCAGATTAGGAGCTCTGAACTAACCACTTACTAGCTCTGTTGCCTTGGTAAAGCTACTAGACCTCTCTGAATTCAAGATTCCTTAACTGCAGGTTGTAATTTAAAGAGATTAGAGGATAATTCATCATGAAGCACTTATCATACTGTCCGGTGCTTGTAATAGTCGACGAACTTTACTTTCCTTCACTCCCTTCTCCTGAGTTAATTGTGATCAGGACAGAACAAATGTCTAAAGCCTCAGGTTTCAGTTTTAGTACATAAAAACAATCCCTGTTTGTATAAAACCACTGTTCGGTACTCCAGGGTGAGTCCGTCTAACCCCCGTGGCTTCAGAGCTATAGGAAACCCTCTCGCCCTTTCCCCACTTGTCTAGTCGGTGTGAATGCCTTAGGACTTCATAGTACCTCCGGAATTAGAGACTGCCCTGGGCTGCTGTCTCTTTGGGTCTTTAATGGCCTCAGTTAAACTAAAACAAAACAAAACAAAACAAACAAACAAACAAACAAAAAAACTGAACTCATGAACGAAAGGTTATTGACCTTTTCTACCTGCAACAACCATTCTGGTTCAGTTTCTCCCTAACATGCAAGTTCCCTTCCTCACCAGACTGCCTGGAGCCCCGACCATGTCCCCCTTCTCCCTGTCCTTCCTCCTTTGCAGCCCAGCGCAAATTCCACCTTTTCTGAAGCCAGTTTGGAAGACTCAAGGGCACCTGTCTGGCTCAGTCAGGCGAGCATGTGATGGTTGATCTCAGGGTCATGAGTTTGGGCCCCATGCACACACAGCCATGTCCCTCCCCAGCCCTCTGCTGTGTGTTTTCCTTACAACACACTCTGTCAGTCCAGTGCCTGTTGTCCAATCATTCCATCAGTTGATCCTTTCAGACGCCTCCATCTTCTGAGAGTGCTTGGAGCCCCCCTCCAACCTCTGTCCCCCATGACCCACCTCATCTCACCTTGATTACAGGAGGAAACCTCCTTCCACGTCCCTGCCCACAATCCGACCTCCCCAGAGCACCTGATTTGCTTCAGAAATATCCTTCGTAGTTCCTGCCAATGGCATCGCATCCTTCATCACGTGATGGGACCAGTTCGTCCCAATCTGCCCCCCACCCTGCCTCTTCTCCCTGCCACTCTGCACATAATTTATGCCCTGGCTCCTCTGACTTCTGTTTCTTCTCAAAATACAGCATGGGTCTCCTTGCCTTGTGGGAGAGCAGTCAGATCCCTCTGGAACTCCTCCTTCTAGAAGCTTCTGTTCTCTGTTCACTTCTGCTTTTTTCTTTCTCTACAGTAAAAAATAATTTGTGAAAGATACACACAAATACCTGAAACATCTATAACAGTTAACAACTGTCCCGTTTGTATCTACTCAGATGAGGAAATAGACCATGGTCTGGACCCCAGAGGCCCCTGCATGTCCCGCTCTGAAGGCGCCCCCTCCTGTCCCTGCTAGAAGGGACTAATATGCTCACAGCTTTGATAATCATTTCACGACTTTGAGTCCTGTCCCATGAGCATGAAGGATTTCTTTTGCCTGTTTTTCAACTTTATGTAGCTGGAATCCTATTCTTTTCTACCTGCTTCCTTCACTTAGCATGGTGCTGGGGCGTGTCCTGTGTGTTGTGTGCTTAGCTATGGTTTGTCTGCTCCTTCCTTTGTCCTTTCCTGTCTTCCTTCCTTCCTTTCTCTCTCTCTCTTTCTCCTTTCCTTCCTTCTTTCTTCTTCCTTCCTTCCTTCCTTCCTTCCTTCCTTCCTTCCTTCCTTTCTTCCTTCCTTCCTTCCTTTTTTCCTTCTTTCCTTCCTTAAAGAGAGAGAGAGAACTTTTGACAGGCTCCACATTTAGCACAGAGCCTAATTCAAGGCTCGATCCCACACCCCTGGGATCATGATTGGAACTGAAATCAAGTTTTGGCCACTCAACTGACTGACCCACCCAGGTGGTCTTTTCTTAGTCTCTGCTGTATAGTATTCTGTTCCGTAAATATACCACACTTGACAGACCCACATCACTATCAATGGGCACTCGGGTTTTTTCCCTTGATTTCCTCTTCATGGTGTCTAACTGCCACTTAGCATATTACTCAAACTTCTTTCGTAGCTGAACACAAGCTGCATGAGAGTGGAGGCTGTTTGGCTCTGGATTCTCAGAACCTACAGAACGCCTGGAACACAGTAGGCGCTCAAACTATGTGTTGACTGCAGGGATGTTTACCCTTCCTCCTCCTGATTACTTAAGGTGCTCTGCAAACATTCTCTCCTCCTCTGGGCCCTCATCCACTTCTCCAGGCCGACTTCCTTTTTTTTTTAAGGTTTATTTATTTTTTGAGAGAGAGAGAGCAGGGAAGGGACAGAGAGAGAGAGGGAGACACAGAATCCAAAGCAGGCTCCAGGCTCTGAGCTGTCAGCCCAGAGCCCGACGCACAGCTCAACCCACAAGCTGCAAGATCATGACCTGAGTCAAAGTCCGACACTAAACTCACTGAGACACCCAGGCATCCCTCCAGGCCGACTTTCAACAACAACGACAACAATAATAATAACTCCCCTTGTTCAGCTTACTCTGTGTGAGGTCCTGTGCTGAACACACATGTCATCTCACTGAATCCAAACTGCTTTGAAGTTGTCTTATTATCCCCGTTCTAAAGACGCAGACTCTGCAGCTTTGCAAGGCTCAGTCGTCTGCCCAAGGTCACGCAGGCCCAAGGTCACACGGTTGGGAAGGCAGGAGTCAAACCAGTGGGTTGACCTCCAATGCCAGGTTCTTATTGCTAACAACTTCGTAACTCCCCTAGACTAGTCCTGTCCATAGATGCAGTCGATTTGGCCCACCAGGGTTTTAACATTAAAAACAAAAATTGAGGGGCACCTGGGTGGCTCAGTAGGTTAAGCGTCCGACTTCGGCTCAGGTCATGATCTCACGGTTCGTGGGTTCGGGCCCCACGTCGGGCTCTGTGCTGATAGCTCGGAGCCTAAAGCCTGCTTCGGATTCTGTATCTCCCTCTCTCTCTGCCCCTCCCCTGCTCCCACTCTGTCTCTGTCTCTCAAAAATAACAAACATTGAAAAAAAATTTTAACACAAAAATTGGTTGCCAATATTAAAAATATTGGAGACTTATTACAGGGCTATGGTGAGAGCCCTTATCACCGTGGTACAGAGAGTTTGCAGGTAGCTGGGCCAGGCCTTGGACTCAGTCTGATTCTCAAGTGTGTGTTCTTTCCAGAAGAACATTCTGCCCCAACTTTTAAAACATTTTTCTACATTTATTTATTTTTGAGAGACAGAGTGAGACAGAGTGTGAGCGAGGGAGGGTCAGAGAGAGAAGGAGCCACAGAATCTGAAGCAGCTCCAGGCTCTGAGCTGTCAGCACAGAGCCCTACCTGGGGCTCGAACTCACAAACCACAAGATCATGACCTGAGCTGAAGTTGGATGCTCACCCGGCTGAGCCCACCAGGTGCCCCCCCATCTTTTTCCTTTGGCATGATGTTCTGTGAATGGACTGGGCTGCTTTAGAGGAAAGAAATATGAATATGTCCCTGAAAAAATAAAATTTGACCTAAAGAGTTTGTAAAATTCAAGTCATTATCTTCTGGGTCATCTCCAGTCCCTGAGTTGGTGAAATAACATTTTGAAATGTCATTAAAAAAAAAAAAAAAGAAGTCGCACACACAATGATGGATCTCAAGTCCCTGACAGCTCTAATGCTTAGCTTGGAATTTATGAATCCAAAGCTTTAAAACTTAACCCAAGAAAGTTTTTTTAAGTACTACTATTTCCACCTAATTAAGAACTGTCCTACAAATATGATTTATTTGCAGCTATCATTCATGTAAAGCGTAGAGCTATCCAAGTCTTTTTAAAAAAAATTTTCTAATGACTTTTATGCATTAACTCAAAAGGCTTTCTAAAAATATTATCTTTCCTCTTCTGGATAAAGAAATTAATGCCTACTTATCATATGAACTTTAGAAACTATAGAAAAATATAATGAGACCATAAAAATTACTGGAATTTTACCACCTGGAGATAATCATGGTGGACCCTTGTAGGATAATACCTTCTATTTTTTTGTGTGTGTGCATACATGTATATAAATTTACATACATAGAGTATAAAAATTGGGTAAAAAATATATTATTATGTATCTTGCTTTATTTATTTCACATCGTGTTTGTGCTCATTAAACAGACTGTAAACTATAAACATTGTTAGAAAACACAATTTTTCATGACTTTTTATGGATTTACCATAATTTGCTGGCCTTTTCCCTAGTTTTGGAAATTCTCCCTGTTCCCAATTTCTTGCTATCATAAACAATGCTTTCATGAAAATTTTGTGCATAGTCTTCCCTTTTTTGATTACTTTGTGAGTCTAGATATACACAGAATTCGTAGAATGAACATAGAATCAACGTTTCTGATCTTAAAAGGCTTCAAGGAATTGTTCTCTCTCTCTGCAAGTTACATGGGGAAAATGGCTATTTTGTAGTATTGGATGGAAAAATTAGGATATGGAATTATAACTTCATCAGCTGGTATTTGAAACACATTAAAATATGTGTTCTAGAAGGATACATTCAAGGGATTGCCTCTAGATCTATGTTCTAGAAGGATCTATTCAAATGATTGCCTTTGGGCAATGAATTGCTTTGTTGTTGTTGTTCATTTGTTTTTTGTTTTACTTTTTCGGAGGCTTAAACTTTTATACAAGGATTCCTGAGGAGTGTTTCTGTCCCCAGGACTCCGTCCTTGACCACGTCGGCACTCCGCCCTTATCTTTGTCCATGCACTAATTTCTCTTACTTTTTTTTTTCCAGTGTTTTTTAAACATTTTTTTTGAGAGAGAGAGACAGAGCGCGAGCAGAGGAGGGGCAGAGAGAGAGGGAGACACAGAATCGGAATGAGGCTCCCACTCATGAACCCTGAGATCATGACCTGAGCCAAAGTTGGATACTTCACCAACTGAACCAGTTAGGCACCCCTCTCTTATTTTTGACTCTTCATTTACTTTAGTCTACCTTTTTTGAAATGTCTGTTTCTTTAAGGAAAGTGATACCTGCCAATTAATTCTTCAAGGTGTCTAACCCCAATGACATCTGCCTCTCTACCCGCCCCAGAAGACACTCAGCTTCAACTCATTTTGTGGACTGGTTTACACTTCCTGCCCTCCAAAGTTTTCAGATTTTCCTCTGAGTTTCCAGATTCCTCTAAGATCCCATTTCATTAGTGGATGCACAATTAGTGCTGAAGTCTCAAAAGTTTCTGGACATTAATCATGTCAAGAATAAAGGTTCAAGGTAAGGGAAAATGAGTTTTTCTCAAGCGGGGCTCACAACGAGGATTAGATCAATCCATGATTAAAGAGCATTTAATTCTGTAGAGAAAAGTACTAAATTATATGCAGGTCCAATTACTATGACTTACAATTGTATATAAGCACTAAATTGTTTTAAAACATACTCTCTTTTAAAATGTCTCAATGAAAAAAATTAAAAGGAAAATAAAATGGTTTAACGAATCAATTTATTCAGAATGTATTTATTGAAGACCAACCATATAAGGTATGACCTTTGACCTCATGCAGGTGACCTTTTTTTTTTTTTTTTTAAGATTTTTTTGTTTGTCGGGGCACCTGGGTGGCTCAGTCGGTTAAGTGTCCATCTTCAGCTCAGGTCGTGATCTCACGGTCCATGGGTTCCAACCCCACATCAGGTTCTGTGCTGACAGCTCAGAGCCTGGAGCCTGCTTCAGATTCTGTGTCTCCCTCTCTCTCTGCTCCTCCCTTGCTTCCACTCTGTCTCTCTCTCTCTCTCAAAAATAAAGAAACATAACAAAAAATTAAAAAAAGATATTTTGTTTATTTATTTTTGAGAGAAAGACAAGAGACAGAGAGAGAGAGCATAAGTGATAAGGAAGCAGAGAGAAAGGGAGATGGAATCCCAAGCAGGCTCTGTGCTGCCACCGCAGAGCCCGATGTGGGGCTTGAACTCACAGGTTGTGAGACCATGACCTGAGCCGAAACCAAGAGTCAGACCTTTAACTGATGAGCCACCCATGGGCCCAGTCCAGGTGACATTCTTACTGAGAGGTAACATGGTTCTAATATCAGTTTCAACGTGGTGGGTGTTCCAGCACCAGCAAGCGATCAACTCACCTGTGACACTGTCTCACGAGAGGGGTCAGATCATACAGGTTAAGGATTGAGCCCCAGGGGCTGCTCCTCAACTTCTGATGCCAATCACAAGTCCAGCTTGTCACCTGAGCTTCTGACAAGCCCTAGTTCGGAGACTCTAGCCATCCTCTCCTTAGGTTTGATGAATTCACTAGGATGGCTCACAACTCAGAGTATTTTACTTACTGGACGACCAGCTGGTGATTAAAAGATAATAACTCAGAAACAGCCAGATGGAAGAGACGCACAGGGCGAGGTGTGGAGAAAGGGCATGAAGTTTCCATGCTCTCTGGGCACACCATTATCCCCGTTGTCCATATGTTCATGGACCCAGGAAGCTCTCCGACTTGATGGAGCCTTCTTTACATAGCCCCACTTGATGAAATCTTTGGCCACTGGTGATTCAACCTCCAGCCCTTTTCCTTTCCCAGGAAGTTCAAGTGAAATGGAAGATTCCAACCTTCGATCACATGGTTGGTGTCTCCTGGCAACCAGCTAACCTCCTCAGGTGCTTTCCTAGGGTCCCCTCATTGACGTAACCAAAGACACCTTGAATGCTCCTGCACAGGAAGTTCCCAGGGTTTTAGGGAGTCCTGTGCCGGAAGTGAGGATGAAGACCAAATACATATATTTCTTATTATGAATCATAATATCGGAGGAGGAGATGAACATTCAAGAGGCAACCACAAGTAATTACAAATCAATGTGCAATCACAAATGTGGTAAGTATTCAGGACTTTATACATAGAGGAGCATGATTTCATCTCAGGAAGTCAAGAGAGGATTGTGAGCTAAGACCTGAACAAATAAACAGATGTGATGAAGGAAGGAAAAAGAGAAAAGAATATCACAGATGGGCAAACTATATGCAAAGGCCTTTATTTCCAAATAATATTGTGCAACTCATGATATAAAGCTACCATGGGGGCGTCTTGGTGGCTCAGTCGGTTGAGCATCTGGCTTCAGCTCAGGTCATGATCTCACAGTTCATGGGTTTGAGCCCCATTTCGGGCTCTGTGCTGATAGCTAGCTCAGAGCCTGGAGCCTGTTTCGGATTCTGTGTCTCCCTCTCTCTCTGACCCTCCCCTGCTCGTGCTGTCTCTCTGTGTCTCTCAAAAATGAATAAAAAAACAGAAAAAAAATTAAAAAAAATAAAGCTACCATGGCTTGGGGGCACCTGGGTGGTTCAGTTGGTTGAGCATCCAACTCTTGATTTCGGCGCAGGTCGTGATCTCACGGTTCATGAGATCGAGCCCTGTGACCAGCTCTGTGCTGATGGTGCCTGCTTGGGATTCTCTCTCTCTCTTTCTCTGCCCCTCCCCCCAACATGCTTGCTTTCTCTCTCTCTCTCAAAATAAATAAATTTAAAAATTTTTTAATTAAAAAATAAAGTTATCATTGCTTGAAGACTCATTTTGTGTAGATGAGCGACCTTGGTTGGCAGTCCCGTAGATAAATGATTTTGGAACACTTTTCATAATAGTAGCTATACTGTTACAGAACGTATTAAAAAATAAAATTCAACCGAGTAAATGTGAAAAATCTTATTGGCTTTCTTCAACAGTTCGTGAATCAGACAGCATCCATCGAGCAGACAGAGAGGAGCTCTGACGAGCTGTACAAAGTAAAGGAGTTTTTTAGGCAGAAGCAGATGGGAACAAGACAGCAATACCATCAGAAAAGCAGGTTGGTCATTACAAGGCCACTTTCTCTGAGGGGATGAGAGGGGTCGACCAGGCAGTTGACCCAACTAGGAATGATCAGGTGAGGCCTGACTGGTTCAAGATTCTATTTCTGAGACCACTGAAACTGTAATTAAGTCTCAATTTGGTGATGTGGGGCTTAGCAAAGGCGATTCCATTTTGGCCTTGCTGTCTTGTTTTTAGTGCCTGCACATTGCATACGGCCTTGTTTCTTATGCAAAGTTGGCTTTATGAACTATATACTTTTACTACTATGTCTGTTTTATTTTGTTTTTATTGTTTATAATTTATCATCAAGTTGGCTAACATACAGTGTATATGGTGTGGTCTTGGTTTTGGAGGGGATTCCCATGATTCATCACTTACACACAACACCCAGGGCTCATCCCAACAAGTGCCTTCCTCAGTGCCCATGCCCCAGTTTCCCCACCCCCACCCTGCCCCCCATCAACCCTTAGTTTTGTTCTCTGTATTTAAGAGTTTCTTATGGTTTGCCTCCCTCCCTCTCTGTAGCTGTTTTCCCCCTCCCCTTCCCCCACGGTCTTCTGTTCAGTTTCTCAAGTTCCACACATGAGTGAAAACATATGATTTCTGTCTGTCTCTGACTGACTTATTTCACTTAGCATAATACCCTCCAGTTCCATCCACATTGCTGCAAATGTTACTATGCCTGTTTTAGAGACAAGGAAACAGTGGCTTAGAGGGTTGAAGCAACTTATCCAAAGAACCCTGTCTCACTCAGAGATGGAATAGCCAAGGCTTGAACCCTGTCATCTGATTCTAGAACCCACGGTCATTACGATGCTGTCCTGTCTCTTGTGCCTGGGCCATGGCCCACCCTTATGTGCTGTGTTCAATAAGGTAGCAAATATGTTAACTGAGAATGCATATTATTGATCTTTTCCCCTATTGTGTTTTAACAATATTGTATATTTATGAAATCTACAAATGACATGATTTACCTCTACTAACATAATGCTGTTTATAAAAATAACAATGTACTTAGTCCTACCAATTAACCTTGATCACTTCCTTTTCTGCCTCAGAGATGAAACAGTGAGAGAAAGTCCTGTTTTGGCACCTTGTCGGAAGCCTGCTCAGTCCCGAAATATTTCTTGGCCAGTGGGGGAGGGGGGGGAGTTCCCATCTGACCTTCGCCCTTGAAAGGCGCCTAATCTGGGAAGTAAACCTGGGTCATTTGGAAAAGCCACAAGTGTTAACGTGTTTTCCATACTTTATCTTGTTTGAGAAGAGAGACTTTTCCCACAGCGTACACTTATACATACATCGATACACCGTGTTTTAAAGTTGTAGGCTTTTTCCAGAACATCTATTTACAAACATGTTTCAGCAGAATGTAGAAAGAAAAGGGAAAGTTGCTACTTACTTGTAAACAAACAGTAAAAATTACTTACTCTCCCTCCTTCCCGCCTGGTCCTTTTTTGTGCGTACATACGTATGTGAGGTATGTACACACTTCCGTAAAATGGTCATCATGCCTTCAAAATTGCTCTATAAAAATGTACTTTTTACTCAGTAAAATATCATGTTGTATCAATAGAAACATTTTTTTCAATAGAACTATTTCTTTTAAATTTTTAAAAAAATTTTTTAGAGAGAGAGAGTGCTTGCTCGCCAGGTAGAGACAGAGGGAGAGAGAGAGAGAGAGACAGAATCTCAAACCTCTCATTGGGCTCTGTGCTGACAGCGTGGAGCCTGCTTGGGATTCTCTCTCTCTCTCTCTCTCTGCCCCACTCCCTCTTTCTCTTGTTCTCTCTCTCTTTCAAAAATAAACTTTTTTTAAAAAAAAAGTTGTTTGATGAACGTGGAGAAGGAGAGAATTCAGTGGCATCAAGGATGCTGGTGGGTTTGCCGGAAAGAGTAGTGTTCAAGCTCCATCGGCTACCATCCCCCGCTTCCGCTCCGTCCTAAGGACAAGGGTGCCGTTGAGACGGGCACCATTAGCGAGAGGCTGGGCTGCCTTCAGATGGAGCTGACGTTTACTTCTGCAGCCTCGTTCTGTTTTTCCATTCCCGAGAACCCCTTCTATTTTTGTTTGTTTGTTTCTATGTTGATTCATGAAGTGGGCTGCTGTACAGTCTTGCTGGCCACCCAATCCTCTTCAGACGACCTTACACAGCTATTATCTGACCTACTAAGTGCTCATTTTTATCCACCTCTTTTCATTTAGCAAATATAAATGGGCCAAGCTAAAAAAAAAAAATAGACGATACGCTTCTTTGCTATTTTAATCAGGACTCTAGCTGCAAGCGACAGAACCCTGGCATGGCTCAGCTTAGGGAAAAGCAAGAATGTTTATGGGCTCAAGGATGAAAAACAAAGGAGCGATAGAGATGGAGCTGGACGGGTAGCCAACTGGAATCAGGATACTAAGGCCATCCACTTCCGGTTTCCCACTGTGTCAGGGAACTGCATTGGCTTCTGGTCTTCCCGCTGTTGACCAGGGAACGAGAGTGTGAACGTGTGTGTGTGTGTGTGTGTGTGTGTGTGTCTGTGTGGATCAGCAGGGAGAAGACGGTTTGGAGGTGTAACTCACAAACGTTCCACACGCATGACCTCCATGGCCTGAACAGACATCCATGGGCACTTCCCTGCTAGTTCCCCTTGAGATAAAAATTCTTGAGAAGGATTCAATGCATCCAGCTTGGGTCACGTGCCCCAAGAAAGGTGAATAATATATCCATTAGCGGCACACGGTTGAGTGCAACGTTATCCAGTAGAATTTGGTTACTGTCTTGTTCATGCAAAATAGTGTATATTCACCATGTCAACCTCTCGTGGGTAAAGAGTGGGATGGGACATCGTTTAATATCTTTCTCAGCCATTTCTAGGTTGTCTCTTGGGACTTTTCTATTCAGATGTTTTGTTCCTTATGAAAGCTCCTGTAGCTGTGATCCTATTTTCTGTCTCTTTGAATTCGGCGACTCTAGGAACCTCATGCAGTCTTTGTCCTTTGGTGACAAGTTTATTTCAGCTAGCGTGGTGCCTTCAAAATCCACTCATGCAGTTAGGAAATTCTCCCTCCCTTTTTAAAATATTTATTCATTTTTGAGAGAGTGTGAGTGGGGGAAAAGCAGAAGCTGGGGGCGTGCAGGGACAGAAGATCCGAAGCAGGCTACATGCAGACAGCAGCAAGCCCAAAGCCGGGCTCGAACTCACAAACCGTGAGATCATGACCTGAGCTGAAGTTGGACTCTCAACCAACTGAGCCACTCAGGCGCCCCAGAAATGCCTTCCCTTCTATGGCAGGATGATATTCCACTGCGCGGACACGGCACATTCTATCCATCCACCTGTCTGCGGACCCCCAGGCTCCTTCCACCTTCCCGCCATTGCAAATTAAGCCGCTCTGAACAGGGGGGTGCAAACATCTGTTTGCCTCCCTGCTTTCAAGTCTTTCTGGCTTCCAGTGCTCTCCGCCTCCCCAGGAGAGGCTCACAGGCATATCGGTCCCCCTCCCGATCCACAAATGAGTGGTGGACGTGGTTCACACGGGGGCTGACAGCTCCCTGGGGCTTCTAGGGGTGTTTCGCTCCCCGCGCTTGGGACACTTTCATGACTCTCCAGGGCGTCCATGGCTCCGAGCTGTGGGACGATTATGGGAACTTCAGGCTGGATGTTTTGGCTGACCTCTGCCACCTCCCCCTTAAATGGTTGTAAAAGTAGGGGAGTGTGTGGGTGAGGGATTATTGTTACCTTAATTATTTTTGAGGCTTGAGAAATTAATCAGTGTCCCAGGGATTGCTTACATTAGGCCAGGCGAGGGCCGCTGGTGGCCCGGCCGGCCCCTCCAGCTGCTCACAGATGTTGAAAGGGGCCATCAGGAAAGCCCAGCAGGCGCATGAAGCGCGGAGCTGAGGATATTTTCCTAATGATGTGTAACTAGTCAGAAAGGAACGGTTCGGTTTCTACCCCAGATTTAATTCAATCCATGACCTGTAACACTCACAGAGGAGGGCGTTGGAAAATGCGCCCTGGCTACGCAGCCCCTCCGGAAATGCTGACTTGTTTCCCTGGAGGAAGTATCCCCCTCACCTGAGAAAAGTATGTGATCACAACACAAGGCCTGGATTTTGCAGGGTCTGTTGTATTTGGGAACGTGAATAACTTGTGAATGGCGTCTGATCGTTTTATGGAGATGAGACGCAAGTTTGTCCTGGAATTTGTTTTTACCTGTTCCTCTCATGAGCTTGTTTATACTAATGATTTCATATGCAGTGAGAAGAGGGGGAGCCTGGGTGGCTCAGACGGTTAGGCGTCTGACTTCAGTCAGGTCCTGATCTCACAATTTGTGAGTTCGAACCCCCGCATGAGGCTCTGGGCTGACAGTTCGGATCCTGCTTGGGATTCTGTGTCTCCTTCTCTCTCTACCCCTGTCCCACTCTCTCGTTCTCAAGATAAATAAGTAGACTTTTTAAAAAAGGAAAGAAAAGGGCTTGCTACACACTGATAACCCCAAACTAGAGAGCATGTATTCACTCAACAAATATGTATTGAAAAACTACTGTGAACCAAGTATCCCAGCTGGGCTAGCTCTGAAACAGAGCCTGAGGCAAGGATTGAGTACCGGTGGTTTATTTGTCAGATAACCCTAGGAAGCAGGAGTGTGTGCATGTGGAGGGTGAGAAATGGGGTGCAGCAGGGGGAAGGAGAACCAGTGAAGGACATGCTAAGGAGTGGGATTCTGTCATGCTGCGGACACCGGAGAATTCCGGTGGGGCATTTCAGAGTCGCCCATCTGCAGGAGGGGGTGGGGAGCATTTGGTCCTGTCACTCAGTGGTTGAGAGTGACCACTGGGGGCATGAATTTACGTTCGCCTAGCAAACTGCTGAATAGGAAAAAGTAGGCACCAGCTGTCGGCTTGCAGACACCTGTATACACAAAGGTGAACCCAGATGCTATGAAGTCAACCATTGACAGGGTTTGCTGTATAGCCCCTTGGACTAGTGCTAGGAAGGTAATAATGCATAGACACCTCTCTCTTCTCATTTATGAAGCAAGGCAGGTTTTAAACAAAGAAACACATACACCTCGATTGTAATTGTGATAAATTCCTGCAGGAGACATCCATGGTAAGTACATACTGGGGACCCTAACTTCCCCTAGGGATTAAGATTATTTCCAAGTGTAGGGGCGCCTGGGGGGCTCAGTCAGTTAAGTGTGTGACTCTTGATTTTGGCTCAGGTCATGATCTCATGGTCCTGAGATTGAGCCGTGTGTCAGGCTCCCCACTGAGCATGGAGCCTGCTTGGGATTCTCTCTCTCTCTCTCTCTCTCTCTCTCAATCTCTGCCCCTCCCTGGTTAACCCTTTCTCAAAAAAAATTATTAAAAAAAAGAAAAAATACTCTTCAATTAAAAAAAAAATTTTTTTTTAATTTACATTCGAGTTAGTTGGGGCACTTGGGTGGCTCAGTCAGTTAAGCGTCCGACTTCGGCTCAGGTCATGATCTCATGGTTGGTGGGTTTGAGCCCTGCATCAGGCTCTGTGCTGACAGCTCAGAGCCTGGAACCTGTCTTAAGAATCTGTGTGTGTCTCTCTCTCTCTGGCCCTTTCCTGCTCTCACTGTCTCTCTCTGTGTCTCAAAAAAATAAATAAAAATATACATCCGAGTTAGTTAGCGTATCCACAGTGATTTCAGGAGGAGATTCCTTAATGCCCCTCACCCATTTAGCCCATGCCCCCTCCCTCAACCCCTCCAGTAATGCCGTTTGTTCTCCACATTCAAGAGTCTCTAATGTTTTGGTTAAAAAAAATTTTTTTTGGTGTTTTATTTACTTTTGAGAGAGAGAGAGAGACAGCATGAGCAAGGGAGAGGCAGAGAAAGAGAGAGACACAGAATCTGAAGCAGGCTCCAGGCTCTGAGCTGTCAGCCCAGGGCCTGACATGGGGCTCGAACCCACGAACCGCGAGATCATGACCTGAGCCGAAGTCAGAGGCTTAACCGACTGAGCCCCCCAGGCGCCGCAGGAGTCTCTTACGTCTTGTCCCCCTCCCTGTTTTTATATTATTTTTGCTCCCCTTCCCTTATGTTCATCAGTTCTGTGTCTTAAAGTCCTCCTATGAGTGAAGTCATATGATATTTGTCTTTCTCTGACTAATTTTGCTTAGCAGAATGCTAAATTTTTTTTTCATTATGATCATTTGATGGCTGAGTGGTATTTTGTAGCATGGGTATATCAAAATTTGCTTTTCTATTAGTGGCATATAAATTGCTTCCAGGTTTGTGGGGCTATACTCAACACTTCAGGGAATACCTTGAGCCTTAACCTGTGTCCAAATTTTTGAAAATTTCCTGGTATAGATATTTAAAATTTCAATTTCTGAGTAAAAAAATGAAAAAAAAATTTAATGTTTATTTCTGAAAGAAAGAGAGAGATAGAGACAGATAGTGAGAAGGGGAGGGGCAGAAAGAGAGGGAGACACAGAATCAGAGCTGATTCCCTGCCCCACACTGTCAGCACCGAGCCAGATGCAGGGCTTGAACTCATGAACCATGAGATCATGACCGGAGTGAAGTTGGATGCTCAACCAACTGAGCCACCTAGGCGCCCTCCCAAAATGAATATGTTTAGGGATTTTAATAAGTGCTGTCAAATTGGTATCCAGAAAAGTTGAAGTGTGCATATAAATTTTTAGAAAATCACTCAAACCCTGGAAATACAGTGCTTAACCAGTTTTGTCAAAATAATCAATCTGGTTATGTATTCAGAGTTTTTAGATGGTTTTATTTTCATTATAAAAGTAATAGAAAATAGTTACATGATATTGGGAAAAGAGGGAAAGAAAAATATCATCTCTAGCTCTAACTTGCCAGATATAACACCAAAGTTGGTTTTCATATACATTCAACTAAAATATATTATAATTTTACATTAAAAAACAAAAGGAGGCCTGACACCTGATGTGGAGTCCAACATGGGGCTTGAATTCACGACTCTGAGATCAAGACCTGAGCTAAGATTGAGAGACGGATGCTTACCTGACTGAGCCACCCAAGTGCCCCAATATATTATAAATTTAAAGTATTTTTTGTTTCTGTCTCCTAGGGTTTTTTTTGTAAGTCCCCTTTCCCCTTTTTTGTTACTATATCACCAACATGCAAACCTTGTTTGTGCTTCTGCATGGGAAAGTATACACACATGTGCCCATACCTGTGGGTGGCTAATGTAATACTAGACGTTTCCTTTTTTCCCCTTTTGCCTTCCCTTATTAGTATATTTTTCTTTGATTAGTATTTTTAAACTGGGAATTTTGAGATGGTTTCTGAATGGCCTATTCATATCCTCACCAAGATAACTTAGAAAAAAAATTTTTTTAATGTTTATTCATTTTTGAGAGAGAGAGAGAGAGAGAGAGAGAGAGAGAGAGAGCGCACAAGTCAGGGGGAGGGGCAGAAAGAGACAAAGAAACAGAATCCAAAGCCAGCTCTAGGCTCCGAGCTGTCAGCACAGAGCCCGACACGGGACTCAAACCCACAAACCGTGAGAGCATGACCTGAGCCAGAGTCGGACGCTTAGCCTACAGGGCCCCCAGGTGCCCCTCACTGAGATCACTTTTAAAGACCTGATATACCAGCCAGAGCATGGAAGGTGTTTGCCTTAGGGAGGAATTTGTTGTGTTTTCTAAAGAAGTTTCCAGAATGTTTTAAAGGCTCCGGATGGGATGACCCTGACATGATCATTTGTGTTCAGGCAACAACAGCTCTCTTTCATGAGCTCAAAGCTGCCTTGAGCTTGGATGTGTGGTTTTTCACGTAGCGGATTTCTCCTCCTCTCAGGTCAGAGCAGGATGGAAGGGTGCAAGGCCTTGAACTCGTCTAAGCTTCTATTTATTTACCAATTCTCTCAGGCTGACCATTGGAACCCATGAGTCGATTAGGTGTAATGGTTGACCAAGGCAAGTTAAACAAATTACTTGCTCTAAAAAAAAAAAAAGTCACCTTTTTTTTTTTTAATTCTTTTGAACCGCTCCATTGACCAGATGTGATCCCTCTTCCCTCTTCGTCCTGTGTTTGTCCAGTGTTGACGGTCAGTGGCGGCGGCCAGGACAGAGTGGTGACAGGACAAGAGAGCATGATAACACTGGGAGTTTGGGCAGACAGGGGGTGAGAGGTCAGAAAAGCGCAGGGAGGTCAAGGGGCACAGATAACGGGGGACAAAGCCCATGCAAACAGCCGCTGGGAGGGTGGCCGGCGGGAGCCGTAAGACAGGCGGGACAGAAGGGACACGGCTGATGCCGTGGGGACAGCTGGTGACCAGCCCAGCTGCACGGCCTCCCCTCTCTCCCTGGTGAGAGGCAGCCCTCTTGGAGTTCTTCCTGGAGACCCAGGAGTTGCTGAAAACTGAAAGCAGCTGACAGGTAGCGGAGGGGGCAGTGGGAATGCAGAGAGGCAGAGCTTCGGGCTGAGGCAGAGCCCTGACCCTGCTGTGCAGACGAATATGCTTTCTTGCTCTTGCCTGTTTCAGGGACATTCTGACTCCCCCTAAGAGAAGGCGCAGGTGCCGACTGTGGGGTAGTCAGGCTGGGAAAGGCTGATCATCCTCGCGGGACCAAATCGAAGAGGAGGCAGCAAAAGAAAAAACAAAAAGTCAGCTGAAGACTCAACTTTTTTAAAAGTTTATTTATTTATTCTGAGAGAGAGAGTTGTGTGTGAGCAGGGGAGGGACAGAGAAAGAGGGAGACAGAGAATCCCAAGCAGGCTCCGCACTGTCAGCTAAGAGCCTGATGTGGGGTTCAAACTCAAACCATAAGATTATGACCAGAGCAAAGATCAAGAGTCTGTCGCTTAACCGACTGAGACTCAGCTTTTGACACGGACTTCCTTGAATTAAGTCCTGGCTTGGGTTTCCCGGAAGCAGTGTGGGAGATGAACATTTTGTGCCTGTAGTTTATTTGGGAGGGGATCCTAGGAGACGCCAGGAGGGAAGTGGATCACTGAGATGTCCAAGGAATCCAGTGATGTCTGCGTTATTGAGCAGATTACCAGGGCGGGCAACTGGGCTCAGCGTCTCCGGGGAACTTTGAGAAGAGCCAGGACTAAGCCGTTTCTCCACCAACTCCTGCCGGTCATTGGTGGTGGATTTTTCCAGGAGGCAGTAGGTCCCTGGCTTGTCCTCACTCTGGCCGACTGGGCTCCCAGGGGCCGGACAGGAGCCACAGGGGAGGAGTTGGGTGTGACAAAGGAAGCCATCCCAGTCAGGGCTCGTGGCCATGGTGGGTGCTGAGGGATGTGGGCAGAGCTCCAGCAGCGTGTGATTAAGTGGTCTGAGATCAGGAGTTAAGAAAATTCAACATTCCACTCAATGAGGCACTTTCAAGAGGGGTGCCCAGGGGGCTCAGTCAGTTCAGCATCTGACTCATGGTTTCAGCTCAGGTCATGATCTCATGGTTCCTGAGATCAATCCCTCCCGTCCGGCTCTGTGCTGACAGCTCAGAGCCTACTGGGAAGTCTGTCTCCTCCTCTTTCTCTGCCCCTCCCCTCTCAAAAATAAATAAGTAAATAAATAAGTAAAATTTCAAAGAGGCCTGCAAGATTCAGCCAGGAAAGTCCTCATTACTTGCTCCCATCCACAGCGAGAATTCCATCCGTTTCACTGATCAAACGAGGCAAGAATGCACTGCTAGGGTTTACCCAAGGGATGCAGAAGTGCTGATGCATAGGAGCACATGTACCCCAATGTTCATAGCAGCACTTTCTACAATAGCCAAATCATGGAAAGAACCTAAATGTCCATCACCTGATGAATGGCTCAAGAAGATGTGGTATATATACACAATGGAGTACTACATGGCAATGAGAAAGAATGAAATCTGGCCATTTGTAGGAAAGTGGATGGACCTCGAGGGCATCATGCTAAGCGAAATAAGTCAGGCGGAGAAGGACAGATACCATATGTTTGCACTCATAGGTCTAACAGGAGAACAGGAGAAACCTAACGGAGGACCGGGGGAGGGGAAGAGGGGAAGAGAGTTGGGGAGAGAGAGGGACGCAAAACTTGAGAGACTATTGAATGCTGAAACTGAACTGAGGGTTGAAGGGGAAAGGGAAGGGGGGAAAAGAGGTGGTGGTGATGGTGGAGGGCACTTGTGGGGAAGAGCACTGGGTGTTGTATGGAAACCAATTTGACAACAAACTATTTAAATTAAAAAAAAAAAAAGAGGCAAGAATGCTCATCCTCCCCAGCCTAGCCGCCACCTCTTCCACCAATTTTGGTAGTTTTTTTGTTGGAAACCTCAGGGATCCATCATGAGGTTCGTTTGTGGTCGTTGTCGTTGATTTGGGTACTAATCGCCCCTTTGTCCAAATCCAGGGTTCTAACGCAACATGACACGAATGACCTTTTCCAAGGCCAGCACTAACCCGGATGGAACCACTGAGGGGAAGAGCTCCGTGGACAGCCACGGAAGCGCCTGCCTGCGTCTGTTTGCCCAGTCCGCGCTTTGTGCGACAGCGGCCTTCTGACACTTGATTTACGTTGCACGTAATCATCTATTATCTTAATTTGTAATGTTTCTTTGAAACTCACCTGAGGGCATGTGCTTTCAGAAACTCAATTATGTGTCCTTCGCTGTTTGACGAGTTTTGGCAAATGGTTAGTTTGAGAGAAGGGGCTGTGTGTTTGATAGGCCGGAGGATACAGGAGGCTTTTTTCAACAGGAGTCTTGGGGAGGGGACCCCAAGAGTGAGAGAAGCCTCTGGAAGACTCCTTACAGAGTGTAATGTATTTATTGATTAGCACAGAAGCCTGGATGATTGGGCTTCTTACTCAACGAGGTTTACTTCCAACAAGGACTGGAGGTGGCGGAGTCATTCAAGAAGTGCTGATTAAGCATTTACCATGTGCTAACCCAGTGATTCTTTCGGTCCCTTGAAAACGATGAAAGACCACACAGTGCTGTATGTATGTGGGTTATATCTACGGATATTTATCCCATTTGAAATTAAAAGAGAAAATATTAAAATGTTATCATTAATTCATCCAGAAGATAGCTCTAATAAGACCATCACATATAAGTAATATATGTTTATGGAAAAATCACTATATTTTCCAAAACCAAAGAACACATAGCAGGAAGAATGGGATTGCTTTATATTTTTGCAATTTCTCTTTTAAAAAATTTTTTTAATGTTTATTTATTTTTTAGAGAGAGAGACAGAGACAGAGACAGAGTGCGAGCAGGGGAGGTGCAGAAAAAGAAAAAGAGAGACAGAATCCGAAGCAGGCTCCAGGCTCTGAGCTGTTAGCACAGAGCCCGACGTGGGGCTTGAACTCACGAACCATGAGATCATGACCTGAGCCAGAGCCTGACGCTTAACCGACTGAGCCACCCAGGCGCCCTGAAAAATCGCTTTTATGCCTGGTTTGATGGAAGACAGTTGGGTTTCTATATCTGCTTCTGCATTCATATCGTAATATGTTGTTTTGCTTGAAGTATATGAAGAAAATCTGGCCTCACACAGACACACGGTTGGAAAAAGGCGGCGTCTTTGAACAGTTTTTTGGTAATTGTGGATGTTTTTCTTTGATGCGATACCCAAACTGGACAAGTCTTTCCTTCCTCCCTTCTTCCCTCTCTCCCTCCCTCCCCTCTTCCTTCCTTCCTTTTGTGTCACGTTTATCATTTTACGGGTACAGTTCAGTAGCAGTAAGCACCTTCACATGGTGCCACCGTCACCACCGTCCACCTTCAGGACCCTTTCCATCTTGCAAAACTGAAACTCTGTCCGCATTAAACACGAACCCCTCATTTCCCTCCCCTGCAAGCCTGAGGCAAACACCCTTCCACCCTCTGTCTCCAGGAATTTGACTGCTCTGGGCACCTCACAGGAGTGGAGTCACGTGGCATTTGTCCGTTTATGATGGGCCTCTTTCACTTAGCATAGTGCCCTCAAGGTTCACCATGTTGTAGCCCGGGTCAGCATGGCCTTTCTTTTTTGGCTGAAAAATATCCCACTGTATCCTACATTTTTTAAATATATGTTTATTCATTTTTGAGAGAAAGAGAGAGTGTGAGCAGGGGAGAGGCAGAGAGAAGGGGACAGAGGATCCACAGTGGGCTCTGCACTGACAGCAGAGAGCCTGACGCGGGGCTCGAACTCATGAACCGGGAGATCGTGACCTGAGCGGAAGTCAGAGGCTCAACCGACTGAGCCCCCCAGGCGCCCCCCACATTCCGTTTATCCATTCATCAGTCAATGGACACTTGGGTTGTTTCTACCATTGTGACTAATGCCTCCGTAAACATGGGTGTGCAAACATGTATTTGAATCCCGGCTTTCAGTTCTTTGGGCTTTCTCCCCAGAGGCCAAACCACTGCATTGTGCGGTTATTCTGTTGGTAATGTTTGCAGGAACAGCCGTTTTGTTAAGTGGGAGTTTCTTAAAAGTTAGTTACAACCTGGAGTCTGACCCCATATCAATGAACCTTTTGTGATCTGTTCCATTCACGTTTATTAGTCTGTCTTGCACTTTTTTTGAAATGTTTATTTACTTTTGAGAGAGAGATGGAGAGAGACAGAGCACGAGCAGGGAAGGAGCAGAGAAAGACAGAGACACAGAATCTGAAGCAGGCTCCAGGCTCTGAGCTGTCAGCACAGATCCCAATGCGGGGCTGGAACCCATGAACTGCGAGATCACAACCTGAGCTGATGTCGGACGCTCAACTGACTGAACCCCCCTGGGGCCCCCCTTGCACGCTCTTTGAACGGATCTTTAACTCCTGCATGATTGTGAAAACAGTAGGCCTGGGTCATTTGGAATACATCGGCGCAGTGAGTTTTGAAGATCTCCAACTTACGATTCATTTTCACTATAATATAAAACAATCACATTCATTGATATCACTGCAGATATTAATGGCTTTAAAGTATTTTGAAGCTGTCAAAGTTCACGGTGATAGATATACTTTTCTAAAATTTGAATTTTCTCTTGAAAGCTTTGTGTTTTATCATTGACAACCACCACGGTCAACTGTTTTCCTTGAAGGGCTCACTTTTGTTCATTTTTGAGAATATGGCTGCCACGTGTCCAGCATGTGTCACCAGAGTTTGCCATTTTTCAAGTAGGAACGATATTCCAGAGAGGGAAATGCTCTAGTTCAGTGTGTAACTCCAGCAACTGCGCAAGTGCTGTTCTGTGACACAGGCTGTCGTCCTTTGCTACAAGACGCTGCTGGTGGGAGAGTCCACCTTGTGCGGATGGAGGTCTTCGCCCTTGGATGCTCTGCAGAAGACTTAGGCGAGGACCCACGCTCCTAGAGATTCAGTGTGAAAGAAAGCAGCAAGCGCACGGGGGTTTATTAGGGACAGTGCGCTGTCAAGAAGGGAGACCAGGCAGGACCCAGGCTGGCAAATACACCAGGGGTCACAGTGTCTTTTCTTTTTTTGTTTGCAGAAGTTGTGGGTCATAGCTAAGCGGGGGCAGGGTGGGGGGTGTCTCCCACTGAGGTTGTTTCCAACCATCTCAGGAGCCCCTCCTACTGATTGGGAGGGAGAGTTTGGGGCCCTACAAGGTTCTTTTTTTTTTTTCAACTTATAATAGTTTATTGTCAAATTGGTTTCCATATAACACCCAGTGCTTCTCCCCACAAGTGCCCCCTTCCATGACCATCAACCCCCTTCCTCCCCCTCCCCCTTCAGTCCACGGTTCGTTTTCAGTATTCAATAGTCTCTCAGGATTTGTGTCTCTCTCTCTCTCCAACTCTCTTTCCCCCTCCCTATGGTCCTGTTAGGTTTCTCCTGTTAGACCTATGAGTGCAAACATATGGTATCTGTCCTTCTCCGCCTGACTTATTTCACTTGGAATGACACCCTCAAGGTCCATCCACTTTGCTACAAATGGCCATATTTCCTTCTTTCTCATTGCCATGTAGTACTCCATTGTGTATATATATACCACATCTTCTTGATCCACTCATCAGGTGATGGACATTTAGGCTCTTTCCATGATTTGGCTATTGTTGACAGTGCCGCTATGAACATTGGGGTACATGTGCTCCTATGCATCAGCACTTCTGTATCCCTTGGGTAAATCCCTAGCAGTGCTATTGCTGGGTCATAGGGGAGTTCTGATAGTTTTTTGAGGAACCTCCACCCTGTTTTCCAGAGCAGCTTCTTGTCATAACTGTTTCTGCCGGTGGTGGGGGTGGGGCTGAAACCACAATGTAAATATATGATAATGAAGCTCTAGGTTACCTGGGGGCAGAGGTTGAAGAGAACCCTGCTCTGCACCTGTGACTCCTGGTCCATCAGCCCCGGACTGTTGGGAGCCAGAAGGTCAGGATGCCGGAAGTCCCAGTCAAGATGCTGTGCCCTCTCAGGCTTCTAACGTGTCTCCTATTTATTTACTGCCTTTGCCTCCAGCTCCCGGCCAATGAACTGCCTACTCTCAACAACAGACGTGTTTCGTGTATACTTTCCATTTCGTTATACAGCATGTTAACCACACAGGGTTAACCAACAGGATGGAAGGAAGTTCCTCAATGTTCCTGTTTCATCAGGGACGTGCTTTGGGGGCACTGCGGTCTGGATGTTGGCAGGGAGAAATAGATTGCCTACTAGTCTGATTTGGTAACTGTCTCCACTAGTGCTAAGGTGACAGCAGATTCCCCCCAACCCCCTGCTTTGGCTCCACCAGTGTAAAGATCAACTCACTGAAGAGGGCAAATAATAACATAGTATTTTTTTAGTGGATGATGTTCGACAGAGAACGTTACGTTAGTTTCAGGTATATCACTCAGTTTTCCCACAACTCTGTGCCCATAGCTATTACAGTACCATTGACTAAATCCCCTGTGCGCCTTCCGTCCCCATGACTTCCTCATTCCATAACTGGAAGCCTGTATCTCCCTCTCCCCTTCAGCCATTTCACCCAGCCCTCCTCCCCTCTCCCCTCCGGCAACCACCAATTTGTTCTCTGTATTTACAAGTCTGTTTCTGCTTTGTTGGATTGTTTCGTTTTGCAGATTCCACATAGAAGTGACATCATATGGTGTTTGTCTTTCTCTGTCTGATTTCTTTCACTTAGCATAGAGCCCTCAAGGTCCATCCATGCTGTCCCAGATAGCTTTTTTATGGCTGAGTTATATTCCATTGTATACATACACCCCATTTTCTTTAGCCATTCATCTATCGGTGGACACTTAGGTTGCTTCCATATCTTGCTCATTGTGAATTTTTTTTAACATTTATTTATTTTTGAGAGAGAGAGAGTGCGAGCTGGGGAGGGGTCGAGAGAGAAGGAGACACAGAATCCGAAGCAGGCTCCAGGCTCTAAGCTTTCAGCACAGAGCCTGATGCGGGATTCTAACCCACACTTTGAGATTAATACCTGCGCTGAGGTCGGACGCCCAACCGACTAAGCCACCCAGGTGCCCCCATATCTTGCTTATTGTAAATAATAACACCTACTTTTTTTTTTTTTTGGAGAATAGTTGAGATTTCATGGACTTCCTGAAAATTGTCTCCATGATGCTCTGGTCTGCAAGGTGTCTTTTGAGAACCATGGTGCTAAATATGATTCTGCTGGACTAAAAAGTCAAATACATGCTGAACATATGTGTAGAATGACCATTTTGCTCTTCAAAATATCACAGATCTGGAATACAAAATGGCTGAAGGAGCACCTGGGTGGCTCAGTTGTTTAAGGGTCCAACTTGGCTCGGGTCATGATCTTCCAGCTTTGTGGGTTCCAGCCCCGTGTTGGGTTCTGTGCTGACAGATTGGAGCCCGGAGCCTGCTTCGGATTCTGTCTCCAGGTGTCTCTGCCCCTACCCTACTCATTCTCTCTCTCCGTCTCTCTTAAAAATAAATAACATTAAATTTTTTTAAAAATTAAAAAAAGAAAATGAACTAAAAAGAAATACATGAAGATAAAAGTCACCACAGATGTCATCATCCACAAATGACTATTAACAATTCGTTATCTTTGCTTTCAGGTAAGTACCTATACCCACATCTATTTATTTATAATATACTTTTAAAAAATAGAATCTTATTGAATGCTAAAAATGAACTGAGGGTTGAAGGGAAAGGGGGAGGGGGGAAAAGAGGTGGTGGTGATGGAGGAGGGCACTTGTGGGGAAGAGCACTGGGTGTTGTATGGAAACCAATTTGACAATAAAATATTAAAAAAAATAAATAATAGAATCTTATTAAATAAGTTGTCCTATAACCTGCATTGGTTGTATAACAGTATGGCATATTTTTCTGTGTAATTAAGCATTTTTATGCAAATACAAATACAAGTTACAAATACAAAACAAATAAGAAACAAATGGCTGTTTTCACATCTTATGGCCACAATCAAAATTTCTTTTAACCAAACCCAGTTGGTGCAAATGTAGCTGGTCTCCTATTGCTTTGCTCTTATTAAAATTCTCCGCCCACTGTTGTGACACCTGCAGTGTTAGATATGTACTTATGTTTTCTTTCTTACTATATGTATTCGTAGAAGTGGAGTATTAGATCATGGAATCTTCCTGTTTTAAAATAAAAATGGTATCAGGGCGCCTGGGTGGCTTCGTTGGTTAAACACCTGACTCCGGCTCAGGTCATGATCTCATAGTTCGTGGGTTTGGGTCCCGCACTGGACTCTGCGCTGATGGCTCGGAGCCTGGAGCGGCTCCAGGGTCTGTGACTCCCTCTCTTTCTGCCCCTCCCCTGCTCACTCTCTGCCTCTTTCTCTCAAAATAAAATAAAGACATAAAAAATAATTAAAAAGGGCACCATGGGCACCTCGTGGCTCAGTCAGTTAAGCCTCTGACTTCGGCTCAGGTCATGATCTCACAGTCGGTGGGTTTAAGTCCTGCGTCGGGCTCTGTGCTGACAGCTCAGGGCCTGGAGCCTGCTTCGGATTCTGTGTCTCCCTCTCTCTCTGCCTCTCCCCTGCTCTCTCTCTCTCTCTCAAAAAATAAATAAACATTAAAAATTTTTTAATAAAATAAAATAAAAATGGATTTTGTTTAATTGTCCTCCATACAATTGCATCAACCTTCCTCTCATAGGACAGGAAGGCTGTCCAGGCATTAGACGCCACTCTGTGAGCTCCGATCTGCTGTACATTCTTGCTCTTGTGTCAGAACGTTTATCTGCCCATCCTTTAAGGACGGAGGATCCGTTTAGACTGTTTGCCCTTGGCCCATCCTCTGAGCAGTTGTTTACTACTCATTCCAACGATTCGACACACACACACACACACACACACACACACACACACACACATGCACGCACGTGCACGCGTATATGCACGCAGGCGCCCTTGACCTGGAGAGGGAGGGCAATGTTGATGGACTCACGGTCAGGGTCAGCTTCACTCAGATTTCCACTTATTCCTCTGTGGTGTTGAAATGCCATCTTCTACTCCCAGGGCCTGGGTTTCCACTATTTCAGCCTCACAGAAGACCTAGAAAACTACCATGTCCAGATGGCAAGCATCAGATTCTCTTCCTCTCTCTGCTCCGTGAATGCACTCCGTGTACCCGGCGCCACTTTCCAGCTCATGGGAGGCCTTGGGTCTGGCAGTGCGATAACTTGATGCATCGTAGAACTGAACTCAGCCTACCTGAAAAGGCTTAAACTCAACCGACTTGTTCAGCCATTCCCACCCTTGAACATTTGATATTATTCCGCATTTTCAGAGAGAAAAGAGAGTTCATTATGGCTCACTGCTTGTTTAAAAATTATTTTTAGTTCTGGAGAAATTCATATAACAAATGAACTATTTTTTAATGTTTATTTTATTTTGTAAGAGAGAGAGCGTGTGCGCACCAGCGGGAGAGGGGCAGAGAGAGAAGGAGAGAGAATCCCAAGCAGGCTCCGCGCTGTCAGTGTGGAGCCCGACCTGGGGTTCAATCTCATGAACTGTGAGATCATGACCTGAGCTGAAATCAAGAGTCAGACACTTAACCAGCTGAGCCACCCAGGTGCCCCATTAATGTACTATTTTTTAAATTTACCATTTTAATCATTTTTATGCATATAGTTCAACGGCATTAAGTACATCTATGTTGTTGTGAACCACTGACCATTTCCAGAATTTTTCATACTGCTCAATTGAACTCTGTCTCTGGTCAACACTCACTCTTTATGCCCCTCCCCTGGCCCCTGGCAGCCACGCTTCTACCTTCTATCTCTATAAATTTGATGAACTTACACACTCCATTGAAGTGGAGTCTTACTGTATTTGTCTTTTCTGTGACTGCTTTATTTCACCCAGCATAACTGCCCACTGATATTTGCAGCCTGCTTTTACGTGCTCCTAACTGTCGATACCAGGATAGTTTGATCCCACTCTGTTTGCAGGTGGCTAACCTCAGGATTTCCATATTCCTAAGCAGATGTGCTCAGACAAGGGGATGTGTAACCAGAGATCTTGCTCTTCACAGGAACAATTTGTTTAAATACATGGTCAGAAGAAATGGCATCACTAACCAACCAGCATCACTAGTAAGAGCCTTCCATTGAATTGCTTATCAATTTGAACCACTAAACTGAAATTCCAGGTGTGCATTTTCTCGAAGTCTCTGTGGTGTGGGGCATGCCATCCTGGACCAGGAGGATTCCTGACTTCATTGTCTTAGCCCTCCTCTTAAATGGAAGGACCCCCTCCTTCCAAAGGCTGGTTTCAGATTGGATACTGTTGTTCTGACAGAACGTTGGGATGTTGGCTTTGTCTGTGGAAGGCTGAGTGTAGTATATAGTATTCACATCCCCAAAGTGGGTCTCTGACATTCCAGTTCTTTATTAAAATTAATTAAGCTACCGGCGGCCTCTGAATAATGCAAACACTCACAGGACTGCAGAATATGCTGTGTAGAGAAGCTGAGCCTGTGGTCAGAGGGTAATGGCTATCGTATCTGACTTCTCTCAAAGGCTTGCTCTATGCCAGACACCTGATTATCCACTGTATTAGCTCATTTTGTTGTACAAAAATGCTATAAAGTGCTTCTCCTTTTTTAAAATGTTTATTTTTGAGAGAGAGAGAGAGAGAGAGAGAGAGAGAGAGAGAGAGAGAGAGAGAAAGAACGGGCACAAGCAGGAAAGGAGCAGAGAGAGAGGGAGACACAGAATCTGAAGCAGGCTCCAGGCTCTGAGCTGTCAGCACAGAGCCTGACGCGGGGTTCAAACCTACAAACTGCCAGATCATGACCTGAGCTGAAGCTGGATGTTCAATCAACTGAGCCACCCAGGTGCCCCTAGGTGCTTATTCTTAATGACTGTTTTTTTCAAAGAAGAGGAGAGAAGGAAAAAAATAACTTCCTGAAATCCCAGTATGGGATGAGTAGGAGTTGAATTCAGACAATCCAGTTCCGGACCCTCGGTTCTTCATCAACCAACCTAAGATTCCTCATCTCTCAACAGATGGCTGGATGTTAATTAGACTGAGCAGTGGAAGAAAAAATACCTTTTAAAAGTGATGCAACAGCTTCATTTACAAATATTAATAATATTATACTAAAGTTATAATCCATGCAATGATGGAAACACAGGATAAATTTTTTTTAACCAGTGGTTTTTGGAAGTACTTTGTGGGGTTCTGCCAAAAAAAATTTGGAAACCCTCTCTAGCTTGCAGATGATTCCATAAGAGAATAATAATCTAATTTGACTGGAAAGAAGTGATACAAAAGTATTTAAATCTAATCGATGAAAAATAATGCTTTGATCATCCCTTCCATTACTTTATATCAATTACTTTAATTAACATCAGTGTAATATTACTTACAGACAAAGTAAGAGAACGTTTTCAATATAGTACATGAAAATTACTTCCTTTAGGAAAAACAGGATCAGGACCAACTTCGTTCTGAGAAAAACGTTTTACTAAACAGAGCAAGTGTTCAGTAAGGCCCCCAAATGTCCATAAACCCAGCAAGTGGAAATAAAATCGTAACGGCCCTTCTTTCTCATTAGCGGTGATACACGAAGCTTTGCGCTACATTTACGTTAGCAGATTAAGCCTGTGCATTTCATCCAGGATTATGACAGCGGATTAGGCCAGGCCCAGAGGGAGGGGACAGCTGGCAGGATGTGACTCCCAACTACCTATTGAAAATTTAAAGAAGTTTTCTGCTTTCTGATCCCTATCACGCCCTCGACTTCACAGCAAGAGACAGATTATTACAATCCCCCAGGAGCCCCACAGAGGGACCTCAGGCCAAAGAGGTCACGTGATTCGATTACAAGAAAATTTGATGAGTATCTGTCTAGAAGGAGCTCTGAGCTGTGGTCCTTGAGGGCAGTTTTGGGGACACAGAAGAGAGGAGTAAGATAAGGTGCTCGTCCTTAAGGAGTTCATGGTCTGCTAAGGAGAGGCGGCAAAGTATGAAGGAAGGAGAATGCAAGAAATCAGAAAGTGGGTGCTGTAGCTTGTAAGTGCCTGGTAAGTCTGGCAGAGAGAGAGAGAGAGAGAGAGAGAGAGAGAGAGAGAGAGAGTAGGGATTGGGTTATGAAGTGTGAGACCAAGATGGCCCACGGACCGCATCTTACATGAGCATTGAAATGGTCCTTGGAGCGCAGGGCAAAGCAGCAGAACGGAACTAGGAGCAAGAGAAATTTCCTAAAATACAAAAGGATTGGAAACTACAGATCGAAAGGTACCACGTCCCTGAGAATATCAGCCCGGAATGACCCAACACCAAGACATATTCTAATGAAAGTCTGGGACTTTAAGGAAAAAAAGAAGAAGAGAAGACATCTTTTTGGAGAAAAAGCAAAACCAGCCAGTGATTCAGAAAGGGAATTAGATCATCCTGAGTGTCCTTTTCACAACACTGCTTTATGCTGGGGGAGAGTGGAGTGATGTCACAATTGTCCCTTCCAGAGGAATGCTCTAGAAGACGGGTCTCAGACAGCTGAAATGGAAACAGGCGAGTCCATGAGGGCCAGTGTGGAGCTCTCTGTGTGAGTTACTGTGGAACTGAGACCTAGTGAGTGTCAGCAAGGACACAGGGCTGCGTATATGACGGTCACAGAGTGTGACTAGGCAGGAGCCGAATCACCATACAAACAGGGGAAATGGGGGAGACGCATTTGAGTACATGTTTCAGCAACTCTCAGAAATTAAATTGGGGGGTAGAATATGCTGTTGTGGTTCTGAGACCGTTGTTACGTGTAAGGGGTCAAGCCCATGCCTTTTACCTGCCTGCGGACCAGGGCCCCCAGACATGACATCGACCTTTCATAATCTCTCTTAGACCATTTCTTTCTTTCATTTCTTCTTCTTCCTTTTTTTTTTTTCTTTCTGTCAGTAGCCACACTGGGCGTGGGGGGTGCTTATTTTATACTTTTTCTTCTTGACTTTCCAGATTTCTCGTTCTGGGCAGAGGGCCCCCGCTCATTTCCATCGGCATTCTTGCAGTCTTGCTGACTGTCTGGATTAGCGTGTTTTTAAATCTCAAAGGATATTTCTGTTCAGACTGATAAGGACTTCCGGAGTATTTTGTTGATCTCTATATGTCTGTCCCAGACCACTGATAGCCACCGTCCACTGCCAGCCAGATTATAAGCAAGTAATCTATCATTTCACTGGAATATTCTGTTCTGTTGAAAACACAGACCTTTCCCCCATGAATTTATTGGTTGTAAATGCTCTGCGTGGTTTATTTTAGCCTCATCGAATGGCCAGTTCCAGTCTCTCCTTTTTTGGTGTTTTCTATGGCAGGAAGGAGAAGATGTTGTGTGCCCATTACTCAGATCGTGTATTTTATTTTTCTTCTCAGCACTGACCACCACGTGGCTATTGTTCCTGCGTCCATTGACCCTCTTCCCATGGCAGCAGGGACCTTGTGTGTTTGCTTCTATTCCCCAGCATCTGGCCGCGACGGTATTTTAATAAATGTTTGTTGAATGAATAAATGAAATGCTTTTAGGGATTATGCATTTGTGATAAAGCAAATATGTGTGTTCTTAAAGGTAAGCTCTATTATGTGCACCAGGCTTTATCATGGACATTTAGAATAGAAGAGGAAGACGTTCTGGGGAGTTGGTCAAATTCCTGGGAAACATTCCCAAAGTTACCTCTGGAAATTATTATTCTTTTTTCAAAATTTTTAAAAATGTTTTTTAGAGAGACAGAAGGAATGTAATAGAGGGAGAAGGGTAGAGGGAAAGAGAGGGAGAGAGAGAATCTTAAGCAGGCTCCGTGCTCAGTGCCGGACCTGACTCCGGGCTCGATCCCAGGACACTGAGATCATGACCTGAGCTGAAATCAAGATTCAGATGCTCAACTGACTGAGCCACCCAGCCATCCCTGGACCCTATTACTCTTAAGATTATCTGCACACCTTCACCTTCCAGACATGAGGACATTTTCCCTACCAAATAGCTTGCTGTTGCATGATGTTTCACTTAAATAAATAGATGAGTGAATAAAACAAATGCTAATATTTTAATATGCTGAAATGAGATTATCATTCCACTATATTATATATCTTTGGTAAGAAAGCAAATTAAGTTTTCAGCCAAAAGTGAGCTACATTATGTATACAAAAGCATTAAAACCCCCAAATGTGTAGATACGTTTTTTCCTTAAAAAAAACATGAATGCTGAGGCACCTGGGTGGCTCAGTTGGTTAAGCCTCTGACTTCGGCTCAGGTCTTGATCTCACGGTTCATGGGTTCGAGGGCCTTGCATTGGGTTCTGTGCTGACAGCCCAGAGCCTGGAGCCTGCTTCGGATTCTGTGTCTCCCTCTCTCTCTGACCCTCCCCAACTCATGCTCTGTCTCTCTCCCTCTCAAATAAAGAAATACTAAAAAAATTTTTTTTAATAAATAATACATGTATGGAAGCATGTTATATTTATTGTTTTCACCTTGAGTTTTTTAAATGTCATTTTCTTTAGGAGCTTATTCCGTATCGGGGCATACAAAGTTCCCTTATTTTTACATTATTCTCTAGTATACATTTTCAATAATGTCTTTTCCCAGTCGCCGATTGATGGACATTTAAACGTTGTCACCGACAAGGCTGCAAAGATGAACCACGTGTCCAGGGTTATTCCCTAAATGTGAGTAGGTGAGTCTGTGGGACAAATTCTGCGAAGGGGGCTCTGGGGACAAAGGGTGCATGTGCTTGTGATCTTGAGAGATTTCGCCCCGGGGACAGCACTGTGGAAGACACAAATGCACATCACCACTCTTTAATGGGCACTTGGGACCTTCTATGCATCCGAGAGGGGTGTGTGAAAGGCACTATAGACTTGGTCCTTCTGTACAAAGGTCACCATTTTCTTGGGGTAAAACATGAGGACCCAGGTGAGTCTGCTTATGGGGAAAACAGGGCAGAGTATTTCTAGTTCAGAGGGCTGTGAGTTTTCTGGAGCGCGTGTTCACATTGCCAAGCTCAGGGAGGCGCGGAAGCACAGGCGGGGGGCTGTAGGTGACGGAGGAGGTAGGTGTCCGTTGTCTGAAAGACGTCTTGGCCGACTTGGTGCCAAGACAGTTCAGAGGTTGGATCTGCTGTCCCCAGAGCCTCAGGCCAAGGCATTCGTTGGCCTCTGGACCAACTGATTCTTAGC